>CM068593.1:1564454-1716954 GCA_035048485.1 Pteria penguin | reverse complement strand
ACACTCTCTCTCTAACATGAATTTTTTAAATATAGATATACATTGTATATATGGGACAATTTTCCTAAAACTGTTTAAAACTGTCCTTATAATTCTTTCATTTTTGCAAATGCCCTTTTTTTCTCAGTCCGTTTCATTAAGTATGTCCTTCAGTTTTTCTAAAGAATTATTATTGTTATGTTAATATCATTTGCCGAATAACCCATCTGATGCTGTTATATATCTTCTTTGTATCAGTAGAATTCTTAGAACACGCTTACTACTCCGTAACACCTGGTCTTTCCTCTGTTTTCCCAGGGGTCTGAATTCATGTGTGCCCTTGTGTATACTTGATTGTCTCTGTCTTGTTTTGACGTACGGCAAATTCATGGTACACGCTTATGTCATTGCATTCAGATTCGCAGTCAGTGTTTGTTATTTTTTTTCTTTTAATCAACCTACATTTCTGTCAAAATTTAATGCGCGAGAACTTAACAAAATGAAAAAATTCAGTCACCTACGAGACATGTTATGCATAGAGATTTACACCACTGAGAAACACAGTCTTGGTTATAACAAATTTACCATACTCTGTTTCTATAACGTTTATCAATTATTGAATTATACATAATCATTATACGTATTGTACAAAGATAATTACATCGAAAGCGTATCTATCAATTACTTACACACTCTGGTTTAGGCTTTTAGTGCTAAAATAGTATTAAGCAGAAGCTTTAGTACGGGAATATAGGAAAGCAATAAGGGTTCGGCGACATAAATTGAGAAAAAACTGAAGTCAAATTTTTCATTTTGATTCATTCCATTATCAAACGTTTAAATAAATTGTCATGCAGAAATGTTAAATTAAAATTATCGATAGAATAAAATTCAATACGACCACATCCCAATTATTCATTCATTGCTGAACAGAAGAATTTGAAATTATGACTTACGTATTTTCTCAGTTTATGCTCCGGATTGGGGACATTGGGGATATCTAATGGTGATATATCAATTAAGAACATTATACGGCGACTTTCTAGACCACTTCGCTATTTCCGTTCTATACATTTAGCAACCCTTTTTCACATCCTCTGTCTTTACAAAGCGTAGACAGAAAAACGTTCCTAGGAGCGTAACGGATTCGATTTCTAAGATTTCATAAGACAGATATCCGAATTTGATGTACTTTGATTCGAAGATTGAGTTTTATGCAACCTCTCTAAGTAATGAGCAAGTATGAGTTTTATATCCACATATACATTCACATTCTTTTTACAAATATACGCTTGCTATTTCAGGCAGATGATTTCAATACACACCACCCTATATTGCCTCTTCCATTCCAATCATCAACTGATTTATAAGAACGTTCCTATTAAAAGAAAAAAGTAGACTATATTCTGAAACAAAATTCATTTTTAATTCAAAGATATGTATATATCATTCATTAGAATAAAATATATATCACAGATTTTAATGCTTTGGAATATATGACTGATGATATATGGATTAAGGGCATAACATGGGATTTAAAATAACACTTGGGGGTATAAAAAATGTGCATTTTTCAAACATGACAAATTGATGAATTTATATCACTGACGACCTCTAATCTTATTTTCTTACATTAACCTTGAAAATACAACAAATCAAGATTTGTAAAACATAGATAATATAAAGATGAACAGTATTATTGATTATACTGTCTGCATATTGTTCTAATCAACAATTTTACTCAAAACAAAGCAATTTTTAACGAAAGGATTTAAAGGATTCAGATGTCTCCGGTTTTCAGTTAATGTTAACATCAAGATTTACTTGACTAGCTGAAAATGAAAATAAAAAAATACATGTATGCATGTAGCTGGTTTCTACTCTACTAAATATATATATATAGAATAGAAGATATTTAGTATGTAAGACCAAGATCACAACAAAATTTTGATACAACCATCCAACACCCCCCCCCCCTTCCCCAACCACCACCATTACAATACATAAACAAAGTCTGCACTGGGCTGATTTAACCAGCAGATATATATAAAGATTGCACTTAGAGATTTCGTTTCCTTTTGCTTACATTGGATAAAGGCCAACTGAAAATTTGTGGACATTGACTGATTGAATGTTTCTGGTTACTTACCTTATTTCATTCCAGTAAAGAAAATTTACTATCTATGATGAAATTAGAAAGAGAAAACATTTTGTACCCATCCACCAATTAGGTATTTGAACCCACTGCCTTCGCTGGCTCATATGATATAATATGATTCATAACAAACAATTGATTCCACCGCGCCTTGAAACTTATGCTACTTTCTTTTTATTGTAAAATACATTTTCTATTTTCTTTTTATTGTTTACGTTGGCAAAATCCGGAATCGGAAAGGGGTCGGAACGGGTTGCAGTTATATGTATGATCTACAGTTACAGCTACATTTTTTTATTATTTGGATTACACTTTTTCATATAATTAGCTCTATTTATCGGACTTTTTTTTACAAATCTCTCTTTTAATCTCTGCATTAGTTTATATTCTGCTTTTCAAGCTAAGTCAATACTACGTTTGAAAATGAAACGTTTATATCATCTGTAAAGAATAGATAACTCCATTTGGATTTTAAAAGAAGGGTTATCTTTTACCTGTGTTTCAATGAACCTTAATCCACAGCAGCTGTATCATTCCAGGCGTCTGGCATCCGATGTCAAATCAGGAGTTCATAAATTCTCACTGTTTTATTTTTACCGGGAATAAATTATTGGTTAGTAATTAATTATGTGACCTTTTTCTGATTATCTGCCCTAGTCTTGGAATCCCCAATGCCTCTTATCCAGACAAGATATCATTTTACATGTGGTTTTCGTCAGGGGGGGGGGGGGGGTCAGTTTATAGATGCTACTTATCTTTAAGACACCGCTATTGCG
This sequence comes from Pteria penguin, assembly GCA_035048485.1. Classification (NCBI taxonomy): domain Eukaryota; kingdom Metazoa; phylum Mollusca; class Bivalvia; order Pterioida; family Pteriidae; genus Pteria; species Pteria penguin. Next base: position 1,714,044 of record CM068593.1, on the reverse strand, counting down.
GTAATTTGTTAATTTGTTAGTCCTTCTAACGTTATTTCAGTTGAAGTCGGTGCCTCAACAGAATTTTTTATTCTTTGCTTGTATGTTTTGTTTTGGGCTTCTTTGTTGTCTTTGTTTTTGGGTTTGTTTTGTTTTTTTTTTTTTTTTTTTTTTGTTTTTGTTTTTTTTTTTTTTTTTTTTTTTGATTTTTTGGGTTTTTTTGGTTTTTTTTTTTTTAATTTTTCGTTTTTAATTTTATTTTTTTGGGGGGGGGGGGTGGTTGGTTGGTTGGTTATGGTTTTATTTTCCTTGTAGATGTCTTTCTATATCATCCTTTTTATTTACCTCTCTGTGATGCTTTTTTTCATACGAATGAGTCAGATGTCTTTCTTTGTCGGCAAGGTTCTTTCAAAACTCTATGAACAATTAGATAATGAAAGAAGTTGATGTTGTTTGAATATTACAGGTGATCCTTAAAGCAGGTTTGACTATTCTTGGCTGGAAATGTACCTCTTGTCGTGTCCGTTTGTCCCAACGTGTTTAAAACATAAATACTATTAAATTCTTCAATATCGAGATCTGTGTAAGGGCCTGAGATCCTACTTCAAATACATATATATTTTTTTCACATTTACTTCTATGTGTTGTTTTAAAGCTTGGTCGAATGTCCTTCTGTTCTCTATATTAGAAAGTATTGGTTCAGTTCCAACACAATATATAACACTAGAAGATTTTACATATTTTCATTTCGATCAGGAAACTGAAACACAATCATCTGAATAAGCTGACAGCAACAACCGAAGGCAAAGTCCAGAAAATTGGACACATATCTTTCGTTTATTGTATTGTAATGTCTACGAGTTCATGGCGGGTTGCGATCCTAGTTTTCACAATGGAATACACTTTAGTTATATATACATCTTTGCCTACGGTTGTTTCTGCCATATAATCTGTAGAGCAAATATATAGTAATAGGCCACGATAAAACTTACTTTGTTAGGGAAAATTCTGATTCCAAAAATAAATACACTGAAACAGCTGTCATTCAGATGTTGAACTTTCTTATCGATAACATTTTTGTGGTGTTTGGAGGTAAGGTTTTTCAACAAATTGTCGGCATTCCAATGGGCACTAACTGTGCTCCGCTTCTGGCTGACATATTCCTTTATTCATACGAAGCTGAGTTCATTCAGTCTTTGCTTTCGCAAGGAAAAAAACAATTGGCTCTTGGCTTCAATTTTACTTACAGATATATAGATGACTTGCTTTCAATTAATAATCCTTCATTCGCGGATTACCTTAGCATCATCTATCCAAGTGAACTGGAGGTCAAAGAAACCACAGAAACTAGTAATTCTACTTCGTATTTAGATATTATGTTGTCTTTCGACATTAATGGTCAATTGAACACCTCACTCTATGACAAACGTGACGATTTCAATTTCGCTATCACAAACTTTCCTTTCATAAGTAGCAACATTCCATCATCGCCCGCATACGGCGTATTCATATCTCAGTTAATACGTTATTCCAGAGCATGTTCAAATTACAATGACTTTGTTCTGAGGGCTAGGCGACTTTCAGTTAAGCTGCTCAACCAGGGTTATATATGTGCTAGACTAGCATCGTCACTGAGGAAGTTCTACGGTCGTTACGAGACTCTTATTACTCCATATGATATCTCGTTATCCAGACTTTTAAATGATATTCTGGACTGAGACCGATTCCGATCACTTTACACAGATTTGACACCTTCTATACTAGAAGGTTACCTACTTCGACTTCTCCATATATAGATACATATGGAATTTACACGATTTGACTCTTTCTACGGGGTATATGTGACGGGTGTTGCTAGCAAGCAGGAGATGCTCACCCTCCCCGGGCACCTGATCTCACTCCATCACAGGGGTTCACATATGCTCTTCAAGTAGACATATTTTGTTATTTTCCATTTGTTTTTCATTTTCACTGATTTTGTATGTCCTATGGTTTCATGATTTTTGGACTTGTGGTTTGGATTTATCCATCATCTTTACATTGCTACTCCATAACACCTGTTCACACCTCTATTTCCCCAATGGTCTGAATTGACAGATAAGTTCGTATGTGCTTATGTATACTGGATTGAGATATTCTTTGTACGTCGGTAACTTGTCATTACATTCAAATTCACAGTCATTCATGAAGCCCGTGCGGCCCAGTGGATGAAGTGCTCGGATCCTGACCTAGAGGTCCCGGGTTCGATTACCACCCTGGGCACACCTGTGTTCTGTTTTCGGATGAGACAGTTAACCCCCTCCCCTCCAAGATCCCGTGTCACGGTAGACGAAACAAATAAAATACCCCTTAATGCTTCGGCAGGGTCTGCTGCAAAGGTAGAAATTTGTATAGAATGCATCAAGCAGAAGCCTTTACCATGTACGTGAAATAACCGTGGAGTGGCGTAAAACATTCAATCAATCAATTAAAGTCATGAATAAAATAAAACGATGATATGAACGATGATGATGATGATGATGATGATCTCTGGATGATTTTCTTACAGATTCCTCAGATAGCATTTCAGACCATTTTGCTGCTTTTTATCGTCATTGGCAACCTAAGTGTACTGGTCGCAATCGGTGTGTCGGAAACAGGAAAAAAGACCCGGATGAATTTTTTCATCATGCATCTTGCCATTTCTGGTAACGTACACATTATCTATCTTGAGATCATTAAATATTGATATTATATTAAGGTGTCATCTTCGTAGATTTATGTAAAAGAGATATCTTCTTACATCGTTAGTAACGTGAGTCCCTAATAAATGTACAATAAAGAGATGCCTCCATACATCTATACTTAAGAGACACCTTGATATATCTATACTAAAGAGACACCTTCATACATCCATACTAAACAGACACCTTCATATATCTATACTAAACAGACACCTTCATACATCTCTACTAAACAGACACCTTCATACATCTATACTAAAGAGACCCCGTCACACGTCTATACTAAAGATACACCTTCATAGATATATATTAAAAAGACACCTTCATACATCTATACTACAGAGACAACTTCATACACATATACTATAGAGACACCCTGATACATTTATACCAAAGAGACACCCTTATACATCTATACTAAAGAGACATATGCATAAATCTTAACTAAAGACAAATCTTCATACATCTATACTACAGAGACACTTTCATACATTTAAATTAAAGAGACATCTTCTTAAAATATTTGAAAGGGACACTTACATACACCTATACTAAAGGAACGCCTTCATACATCTACACTAAAGAGACACTTGTATACACCTTTACAAAAGTGGCACCTTCATACGTTTAAACTAATGAGACACCTTCATATATATGTAATAAAGTAACACCTTTATATATCTATACAAAAGAGACACCTTCATATACCTATACTAAAGAGACACCTTTCATTCATCTATACTAAAGAGACACCGTCATACATCTATACTATGGAGACATTTTCATACATCTATACTGAAGAGACACCTTCGTACATTTATACTAAGGAGACAACTTAATACATCTATACTAAAGAGGCACTTTCATACATATATAAAAAAGAGACACCTTGATACATCTATACCAAAGACATATTTTCATACATCTATACTACAAAGACGTCTTGATACATCTATACTAAAGAGACACCTCTATACATCTATACTACAGAGACACCTTCATGCATCTATACCAAGGAGACACCTTGATACATATATACAAAAGAGACACCTTCACACATATATAAAAAAACAGACACCCTGATACATTTATACTAAAGAGACATCTTCATATATCTATGATATACTAAAGACATATTGTCAAACATCTATACTTAAGAGACACCTTCATACATCTATACTAAAGAGACACCTTGATACATCTATTCTAAAGACACACCTTTATACATCAATACTTGATTGTACCACAGCGTAACATCATCAGAACTGGTGTGTACTTGATTGTACCACAGTCTAACATCATCAGAACTGGTGTGTCGTTGATAGTACCACAGCGACATATTATCAGAACTGGAACGTACCACAATCTCACATCATCGGAACCGGTGCATACTTTACCATACCAATCTCACATCATTAGAACTGGTATGTACCTAAATGTACCACAGTCTCACATCATTTGAATTGGTATGTACCTGAATGTACCACAGTTTCACATCATTAGAACTGGATTGTATCACAGTCTCATATCGTCACAAGTGATGTGTACTTAATTGTACCACTGCATGACGGTTAGATTCCTCAATACGTTTTATCTGCTGACAAAGGTCTCATTAGAGATGTACAGACGTGATAGTAAAACAAAAGTTTATTGACAATAGAACAAAAATGAAAAGAAGAAAACAAACGAGCAAAAACAAACACAAACTCTGCGATATTGTTTTTCCTCTTTCTTTGTAAGTTTTCTACATCATTTTCCGATCTGGATTAAATTTCGTCATTCGAATTATAAGTCATATCCTATAACACTATAATCTTGAATTTTGTCGATCGAACCGGCGCATTGTCAATACTAATGACAGCGTTCCCTTAAATGATTCATTACCTCGAGTTAAAATTAGCATCTAATGAAAATAATAACAATAATATGTTCTACCAGCCATTCGCCACAGAATCCAACATAGTAAATCAAAGTAGAAAAATAAAATTATTAAATATGACATTATGGCCCACACAGTGTAGACTTTTAGCTTTTAGGAAGGAACATTTCTGTCCCTTTGTAAAATACAGATTACTCAACCCTGATGTCATACAACGACTTGAATATAAAGTACGAAAATATATGGTGTCACTTAACTCATAGGTTTTTTAGGGGCGTTCACTGCATCAACAACAATGTGCCACAGTGGACATTCACGAACCCCTGAAATTCAGAGGTGAAACCAGGTCCCCGGGAGGAGCGAGCGATTCCTCTTTGGCTAGCCAAACCCGCAGGGAATGCTTTTAACAGATCTACGAGTCAATGAAATGATTGTTACAAGACCCACATCATCATTCCTGATACCGCAGAATCGGAAGGCATATCCGGTTTCAAGTATTTGAATAGTTTTCTCTTAATTTCAAGTGCAAAATTATCACAAAAGCAATTCACTTTATATTTTGATGTCAACGACAGCGATAGAGAAAAAGAAAACCGTTTCATGTAATATTTGTCATGCGATTTATTTATGCAGAATTCTTTGCATCCAGGAAGGAAATTTGCCAATCAAATTGAAAATAGCTGTAACGATTGATAAATTTTCTCTGGCACATCGAGCTTATTATATTTATGAGTTTAATAAATTTTAATATGGGGACCTATTTGAGGATTTACGTATATGATGCTTCATTTAAAAGTGCGTTTCTAGAAGAGACATAGAAGATTTCCAGGAAACACAGATGTGTATTAAAAGGCGTCCTTTATACGCAGTGCTCAAAAGGGGCACCATCCAGGCAAGTGTCACTGTTACTAATGCATACATCATCTAATTTGTAATTCCCGAGTTTTGTATTTTCCTCAAGCTCAAAGGGAGATCACTTGTGAAAATGGATTGAGGTATAGAAGTCCATTAACAGAGCGTTATTCACATAGTATAAACATGATTCAGGGACATATTATCTCGCGAATATTAAATAAAGGATTAAGGTTCGACTACCACAATAACAAATATCAAGTTAAAGGATTAAGGTTCCATTATCGGTACAGTGACCTGCTTTAAAAGCCTATTCTAATCAACAATCACCTGTCAAACAACCCCTTTTTCAGATCCGTACTTTTTACGTAAGGTAAAAACGAAGAAGTACCGATAAGTAAACCATATCTGATAGTCCATGGAATTAAAGAACAGTATAATAAATAGTGTCATATTCAGAAAATGCGAACCCCAATAAAATCCAGGTGAGACCAGGTGCCCAGAAGGAGTAAGCGTCCTCTGGCTACATGCAACACCCGTCCTGTATTAACCTTTCAAGTCGAGGAGGTAAATACATAAATGCACACGCACGAACACACGAAGAAGTACAAAATTAACCATCATTGATAAAAGGCACCCTGCCGTAAGTAAGTTGCCAAACCCTCCCCCTTCCACCAATAGTAAATGGAATTACGAATGTCTTGAACATTGACGAATTTAAAACAGTAATTTGACCTGGTTTTTCTCTTCTCCTGAACATTTTCATATACAACTCATCACAAACGCAAGCACAATCAAACAACACACATTGAAAAATAAATAATCCTCAATATAGAAAACAAGGATCAACAGGTTTCTCAAGAAGACAGATCACATTTTTATATGAAACGTAAAATAGAATAATATCGTAGTATAAAAACTCAACATACGTCTATCCTTCTTTTTCCCTCTGTACCTCTGTAAGCAAATTCAGCTCCTTGATCTGTAGGAGTCCCGAAAAACAGTTAGATGAACGAGGCTCAGGGTCGTGTCTCTTTTGAAAAGTTTTAAGCAAGGCCTTTCATATAATCTCCGCAGCCCTATTAGTCCATGCGTGTGCAACACTGAAATAGATGTCTGTAGAAGGCCCCATTACACGGGAAAAGATAAATGCATCTGACTGAGTCGTATCGCAGAAATCACCCTAGAGATACATCACAAAACACTTCGATTTAGGTAGAGTTGAGGTACCGAATTATAGTACTAATTGAGGTGAGAGTAGTGATTTACTGGTGGACGGGCCCACCTTACCACTCATCACATAAGCAGTATAATCAAAGGAAACACACAAAGGGACCTATTGTCTTTGCAATGAACTCGGGGTCATGTTGTCCAATGTCGAAGCCGTCCTATTATTTAAATTCCGATGATATGAAATTATCTGAACCGTTGACTCTCCTTATCTCCTTTTCCTGAGTAGTGCCAAACCTATTTATCCCGCGCTTTCGTCCTCAGAGCGAGGCATCTTGCCCTGAACAACTCTCAAAAGGATGAATTGAGGAATATTTCAAATTGTCAATTAAGATTTTCTACGGTTTATTTAGGGATCTGGAGAAATTTGCGATCCCCCTTTCAGGAATATTTACCGACATTTTTGGATCTAACCATACAAACTGACCGTCTTGGGCTTTCTATTATACTTAATTTGAAATTTGATTATTCCCCACTCAGGCATTTCAGTTCGACAAGCCGTGAATGGGATAATTTGAATTAATGTCCTTGTCTCCTTCATGTGCTCATGAGTGCATATGTATTTAATTCCTGAACTTGAAGTGATGTTTGCAGGCCCTTTGTGACGGCTATTGCAGGTAAGCGGGGGACGCTTATTCCCCCCTCTCCCCCCTCCCAAGTATCTACTCTCACCCCAATTTAATTGGGGTTCGCATCTGTCTGAATGTGATATTGTACACGATATTTTCCTTTTATTCCATGACTTTCGAGATGTGATAAGCTCTTCGCTTCACTTTACAATAGACTGCCGTTGAAATTGCAATGAGAAAAGCATCTGGACACGTTGAGTCAATTGAGATAAAAGTGTCTCAATAAGATCTGTTAAATTTACCAAAAGTTTTTTTTCGCATTTCATGACATATATAACACTGAACCAGAAATTTCAAAATGATTTTGAACTTTTTTACGTAAAATCCAAAACATTACTGCAGGCTCCAGGTAATCGAAACAACTGACTAAAATAATACCATATGATAGAAGTCAAGGGAAATCACCATCTAGATAAAGGAAATTCGCAATAGGAAATTCAAACGTTTATTATATTTGCATGAATATTGTTTTCAATAATTTTAATATCTAAGTCCAAGGAAGATGTTTTTATTAGAAGTATTAATTTTGTTTAATTGAATATCAGGTGGATAAATGCCAGTAATGCATTTTTCACACTCAGGGTTATCGAATAACAAAATATTATCAAGATATCTAGAGGTGTATTGAACTTATCAATAGGGTTTAAATGTTTCGAAATCCGGTGTGGCCAAGTGGATAGAGTGCTCTGCTCCTGAGCGAGAGGTCCCGGGTTCGACTCTCGCCCTTGGCGCACCGCTGTTTTGTCGTTCGGATGAGACGAAAAACCGAGATCCCTGTCACGGTAGGCGTGGCAAGTGTATGACACCTTGCCACTGCAGATGAGTCTGCAGGTCTAAAGTTGCATGCGATTCATCAGGCAGATGTCGTCACCATTTACGTGAAAATATCGTGGAGTGACATATAGCAGTATTCAATCAATCATTAAATGTTTTGAGGTTTGACTAGATTGCATGAAATCCCTCTCATGGCAATATAGAAATAAATCTCCCATGAGGGGAGCATAGTTAATGTCCAAAGGAATCCCAATAATCTGTTGATAAATTGCATATATATATTACTCATTAAAATGTGATGGCATAATATAACTTACTACAAAAGAAAATTTCTCAAACGGCAATGACTTCGCATGAATTCTTGATTGACCAAAAATAACTAAGTTACTATTCCTAAGAACAGTATTACAATGTTATACATGTACCATGGTTATTAACTGCAGTAAAAGCGGAAGTAATACGTTTACACAATTGTTAGCAAAATTTGATTGAATCGTGAAACTTTTGTGTAATTTAGGAAGTACAACTCCAAGATGTTGTTATGAAATCAACAACACAAAGTCGAAGAAACACGACAATACATATGTAAATATAATATAAACAATCACGAACCTCTGCCAAATTATTGTTGGAAAATCGTATTAATCGATACTTAAATTGAAATGGTGCATGGCTATACAATGGTCGTGTAGGATTCTATTCTTCTTGTTCTTCAGCAGTGAAACTACATACTAAAAGAGTTCAATAAGTAAGCGTATCTAAGAATGAAGTAATAGCGTGTCTACTTCAGCGCTAATCAAACAGCTCGCAAAAGATGCAGAAAACCAGAAAATGTAACCACACGAGCGCTCTTGTATGATCGTAATTAAAGAAGAAAACTTCACATGAGAATTATTATTAATATGTTATGTACTGATACGAGACTTAACAGAAAACATTTCTTATTATGGGTTGATATTACACATGGTAGAAGTTAATAGCTTATAACTAAATGGAAAAGAGATCAATGGTTAAAACCCCTACAGAAATACCTAGTTCCAATGTATTAACATAGTGGCACGTAAAAGTTCATTCGCCATATAGAGTTATCGTTGGCTTCTCTCTCATACCTCTGCAATAGGCTTGCTGAGCCGGATATATATAGAGTTGGCAAGAGACACGATTCGACAAATCGAAAAATAAAGTCCCTTACAATTCTTAATCGCAAAATCCTTTGCTAGCTGCTTTACTTTTCAAACAGGACGCCATTATTATCATTCACCTATTTAATCGCCTGTCAGATCGCTTGTTTCATTTGCCCATCTAGTTGAATGAAAATGGCGTCCTGTTTGAAAAGCAATGCAGCTAGCAAAGGATTTTGCAATTAAGAATAGTTAAGGACTTAATTTGTCAAATCCAGGTAATGTGTTCAATTTGAAAATGCTTTTAGAATAATCGTAGGTAGCGTACTCGCCCGTTTCATTTGAAAATCGAATGCTATACACCGGAATACGCGGACCCCTTTCCGGGCCAAGGCTTTCGAGTAACCTCAAAACTGGGTCACCCTGAACTTTGATGCGGGATATCTTGGGAAGTACTAGGAATTTTTTGATGAAATTTCCTGGTCATGTAGATAAATATTATACAAAAAGAAGAATAAAAAGAAGGAAGAGATACAGTATTTGTTTTATTTAAATTATTACGTTGAAACTTTCAAGTCGGGTTTTGGCAAGCAGAAAAGTTATTAGTCTTAAGTTTAATTCTAGACACAGGAAAGAGGCGAATATAGGCGACAGTCGCCTGTGGATAGGCACGATTCTATATATTTCAAACAAACATCAGCATTAAGCAAAACGATTAGCAAATAACAAATTACTCCGATCTGTCGTTTCAATGCTTTACACATATTTTCCCCAATCTGTCACAATTGTCGGTTTGTTTATATGTAACCTAAATCATCCACACCTTGAGAAATTATATCTTGTGAGCAGAAACAAATGTTTGGATTATACATATGACGTGATACAGATTATTATAGGATACCGGTGATACAATACAGCCAATTGCTATATGCAGTTGACATAATACATACGATTTCAAGGTACAGGTAATATAATACAAACCACTGCTACGTACAAGTGATATGACACATGCAATGGCTAGAAACAGGTAATATTATAAAATAGATTTGCTGTATATAGGTGATATGAAGTTTTATAATACAAACGATTGCTAGGTACAGACGATTGCTAGATGCCGGTGTTATAATACAAACGATTGCTAGGTACAGACGATTGCTAGATGCAGGTGTTATAATACAAACGATTGCTAGGTACAGACGATGGCTAGATGCAGATCTTATAATAAAAACGATTGCTAGGTACAGACGATGGCTAGATGCAAGTGTTATAATACAAACGATTGCTAGGTACAGACGATTGCTAGATGCAGGTGTTATAATACAAACGATTGCTAGATGCAGGTCTTATAATACAAACGATTGCTAGGCACAGACGATTGCTAGATGCAGGTCTTATAATACAAATACTTGCTAGGTACAGACGATTGCTAGATACAAATGATATAATGCACATGATTGCTAGATACAGGTGATACAATACAGACGATTGCTTGATACATGCAATATGATAAACACGATTGCCAGATACAGGTGATATAATACACAATATGCGTGATACAGGTAACATAATGCAAACAATTACTAGGTACGGGCGATAACACACGCAATTGCCAGATACATGTGATATAACACACACAATATGCGTGATACAGGTAACATAATGCAAACAATTACTAGGTACGGGCGATATAACACACGCGATTGCTAGATACAGATTATATAACAAAGAAAATTGCTAGGTACAGGTGATATGATACACCCGATTGCTAGATACGGGTGATCGTAGCGGAAAGTTTGACTTATATGACAAGCTATTGATATATACAAGTGACCGTTTTGCTGTCTTACGAGATTATATAATTGCTATTCACAGATCTCTCTGTCGGACTTTTCCTCGTGACCACGGAGCTGGGAGTTACAATCGCCGTGGACTGGACTGCTGGGGATGTGATGTGTCGTTTGACAGAGTTTATGAAGGTAAATAAATTCAAAGGAACCATTGTGTGCATGTATGTGTGTTTGTGTGGCTCTGTGACTTACCGGGGTGTTAGAAATGGGGTGTTTGCATTCATTCCTCTTTAAATAAGGAAAAGTGAAAAATAATTCAAATAGGAAAAAGGCATGGTTTTTTACAAAAATATTTTAAAGTTTTCCTTTATTCAATCAAAATCTATCCATTATTATATTTTTGTTTAACGTCGCGTCGGGAGTATTTCACTCATATAGCGACGGTCAGAAATCTATTTAAGATAATGAGACAGTGTCCTCAATATTCAAGGTTCTTATTTTTATACTCCACGAACTATCAGAATGCAGTGTCAGACTGACCGGAATCAAATGAATGTTTTCCAGAAGTCTCAAGTAGATTTCTGTATCCTTCCAGATGTCTGGATATCATTGAAATCAGAACATAACACGATTTTGAATTATGTACGTCCTTTGATTGGTCTGCTGTTACTGTGAGTGGGAAGGTGGGTCCGTAAACCGGTTAACCACACCATTTGTTTAGCTTTTGTCAAATTAAATGACCGTCCTAAGTCGGTATCGTAATTGCACTACAATCAAATATTTTTGTATTGTGTTATAAGTGCTAGTATATTATTGATATTCATGCATTGAATAGCTCCATGGTGACTTCGGCCACATAACTGAGCCAGTAAGTTAATACGCATCTGGTAGATCGGTTGGTTGGTTGATTGATTGTTTTATACGTCACTTTTGGCAACCCTTCAGTCATGCCATGACATTACGGAAAGCATCAGATATACCACCTCTGGACACAGGGGTCAAATGAGGGAATAGAACCCAGATCGTCTACTGTGAAAACAAAGCACTTTACCACTACTCTGGTGGAGTAAAGCACCACAAGTATACATGTTGTGTCAGTAATAATGATTTCTATATTTGCAGCCATGGGTTTCTCCGGCCTCGAGCTTCGTGCTGTTGGAGCGAATGCCTACACGTGTACATGTTGTAACAATAGTCATAAATTCTATATTGGCAGTCATGGGTTTGTCTAGCCTCGACATTCGTGCTGGTGGCATTGAGTGCCTACACGTTTACATCTTGTAACAATAATCATGAATTCTATATTTACAGTCATGGGTTTCTCTGGCCTCCTCATTCGTGCTGGTGGCATTGAGTATTGACAGATTTGACGCTATCGCCAGACCTATGAATTTCTTCAGGCGAGGTAAGCTGTGCTTTGCGATAGTACTATAGCCTTGTTTTACCAGGAATTGTAACATGTAGGACTGCCGACTGCCAATGTCCTTACCGTTGATTGATTGATTTTTGTTTTACGTCACACCACGAATATTTCACGTATATGGTGACGGCATCTGCCTGATGCGGGGCATACAAATTTTGACCTTTGCAACGGACCCACCCGAAGCAGTAAGGGATCTTTAACGTGTCATGCATACCACGACACGGGGCCTCGGTTTTACTGTCTCATCCGAAAGACATGGCACCGGCATGACCAAAGCGGGACTCGTGCCCCGGCCTCCCGATCAGGAGTCCGACGCGATACCACTAGGCCACGCCGGTTTATGTCCTTACGGAAATCAGAGGTCAGAAAATGGTCTGTCTCACCATCCAAACTTCTGACAGCCACGCCACGCTTCACCACCCAACTTCTGTCCGCCACGACTCTTCATCGAAACTTCTGACCGCCCCACCACACCATCCGGACCCGAAAAAACCTTTAATTTCATGTAAACGAAACAATCAATCAACCCCACCCTTTTCCAAACAAACATAAAACAAAAACAAAATGGACAAAATTAAATTCACACAAATCAAAATTGTTTTAATTGCTTGAAAGACAGGACACTCTCGAGACTCAGGATTTCTCACTTATGCTTCTAGTATTGAATATCCCCTGCACAGACTTACCAGTATCCCTAGTTATCTTTTCTTGTCAATTTTGGATTCTGACTCCTTGTCTGACACCAATTATTCATTTATGTTATTTTCTTGGAACCTACTTACTTGGGTTCAATTATTCAAAACTCTTAACTTTAGAAGTGAACAACGAACAATTACCGCATGGTTTACCATATACCTTTGCATATATACATACTTCCACAGTGACAATTTCAAACGTTCCTCAATATAACCCTGTTAGAGCAGTTTGGTGGCAAGAAGCCTCGCTCTCAGGACGAATTCTTCGTACTTAGAACCAAATCAAACCAGCTGTGTATGGGTATGTCTTTATATCAGTAGGTTCGTTCGTTGACAACGATAGACTTTAAAATAGATATTTCTAAAATTCTATATTTAATGACAACTTGAACACGATGATATTGCTTTCGTTTCAGCATTTCGGGCGAGAGTACTTATCTACAGTGCCTGGATAACGGCAGCCATCTTTTCTATTCCAATGCTAGTCGTTTTCGGTACAAGGACACAAGATAAGCCCTACCATGGATTTTCTTCCATAACCTTCTGTCACACTATCAAAATGACGAAATATTGGCATTATAAGGTAAACAACAAAGGGTCTTTTTAACTAAATAACGGGAAGTGATGTGATAGACCGGTTGACCCTTCGATGTTGTGATTATTGGGAAATGCTACTTCTTCGTCAATAACTGCCGTATAGTTCACGCCAATCTGCGAGTCGTTACGTTTGTTTGCTATGCCAGGGTGATTGCCCTATGGCCTAGCCAAACTTCTTTTTCTTCCTCTTATGTTAGGGATTTAATTCATTTTTCGAGAAATGTTTAGGAATGCTGAGAGAGAGAGAGGCCGAATAATCGGCTTCACGAATTAAATTGAAAGAGGACAGTAGAGAAAAAACTAAGCAGTTTTTAACATCGAACTAATTCAAGGAGATGGAAGGTATTTCGTACCTTCGAGTGTATTGATTTTGGGCTGAGTGGGAAGGTGCATGCCCGTACAGCGGCTAACTACACCGGTTGAATGAGATTGTCACTTTATCTGACCGTCCTAAGTCAGTATCGTAATTGCAGTGCAATAGAATATTTTTGCCGTGTCGTTTTCTGTATTTATTTGAAGATAATCTATTTTATGTGCATGACCGTGGTGGTCTATGTAATGCAGCTTGGCCGGGTGTCTTCTGTCTTCTTTTTTAACATATGTAGACAAACAGCACAAGTTATTAAATTAGATAGACACAATTATAAGTAAAGTTGTTTTAAGAGTATACATTGGCTATATTTATCGATAATTGGAATACTCAAAAGTAGGTATTGCAAATCGCCATGTTTCCATATAATGATGACGGAAATCCATTTTTTCGCCCAATCAGAAATACAGAATCAAACTGTATAGTTTACCAAAAATCAAAATAAATAGATAAATAAATAAATCAATAAATCGATAAATAAATAAACAGAAATTAAAAAAATAAATAAAGAAGCAATTATTCTTAAATTTCTTTACTTAATAACATGTTTACCTATCCATTTGGGCAATATGTGCCTTAAACACTTGGGTTGATTCCAAGAATTTTTTTTTTTTTTTTTGTTCCTAAAAATGTAGGAATTCGAGGTTAAAAGGAAATGCAAAGATATTTGACTTTCCCTTTAAGACAGCAGCCATTACCAAGATGCATGACCTAGATTTCCTAATAACGTAGTATGTATACAAAAACGTCGAAAAACGGAGAATTTTGGAGTGGATGTCGATAGGCTGACATTGCCGTATTTCAGTGAGTTGTTCCTGTATGTATATTATAGAAGTAGAAGTAAAGTCCAATTTTATAATTTAATACGTTAACAACAGAGGATAATTGGAATGCAACAATATACAGTCGGTAAAATCAGAGGATACTCTGAAGTCAGAACTAAATAAACGATGACCAGTCGGGCGTTGTCAGTAGCGAGTGTGACTTCCAAACTAAATACAGAAACAGTCTTGCCCTATATGAGCCTTAAAATATATGACACGTATAGATGTGGGTTCGGGCCATAACATCTCAATCTGATTACGTGACACTAATTTTGATCTAAAACATCAAAATTCAGTTTAATGAAGTGTTTTACAGTGTCGACGAAATTGGTGTTATATATCCAAATAGATAGAGAAAATATTTACTCATCTCCTTGCTTTTTATGATGAATGTGAATTCAACATAGATGTGTTAAACAATGCAGAACATGCACTTACATTATAAAGGTGTAAATTTTACATATGATGCGATACCGACTTAAGGCGGCCAATCGAGTAACAAAGAGTAAACAACAACGCCAAACAAAGAGTAAACAACAACGCCAAACACAAGCAATATTTTTTTAAATCACCCACAAATGGGTGCAGTCCTTACATATCATGCACGTTAACGCTAAAAGAATCAAGGATAATTACATTCTAGTTTTATTTTATTCATTAATTTTTAATCAATTAAATATGTATTTATTTCTTTTTGTTTATTTATTTACAATTTATTTATGTATTTATTTCTTGCTTATGTATATATTATTTTTTTTAATTTAGATATTTTCCATAATATATAAATATCATAGTTATCGTTATTATTATTATTATTATTATTATTATTATTATTATTATTATTATTATTATTATTATTATTATTATTATTAGTATCATCATCATTATCATTATTATTATTATTATTATTATTATTATTATCATCATCATTATTATTATTATTATCATTATTATTATTATTATTATTATTATTATTATTATTATTATTATTATTATTATTATTATCATAAAATAAGAATACATGTCATTATATTCAATGTTCGGAAATTGTGTTCAATACTTTTAAAATTCATCCCTTCAATCGTAAGGGTTTTATTTAAATATACAATGTATATATGGTTTCTCCTTTTTTTCTCTACGCACATGCTAATATAAGTTTTAAGTTGTAAGCCAGCGAACGTGGCTGTCAAGCACATTCACGCGGCAGTCAAGTGCGTTAACGTGGTCTAGAAATTAAGTACACGAGGAAATCTGCATTAGCGCAAGCGCGTGTGCTCAGCAGTCCTGAGCGTACGAGAGAAGCAAACTTTACGTTAACGTGACGTTATGTTAGGACTGCACCTCACTGTATATCCAGAAAGTATTATAATTCAAGGATTTTAGCCAAGACATTACATCCAATAAGAAACAATTTGAATCTGACAAGCCGACTTGGAGTTCTAAGTATTAACTTTGATGTGAGCGGCAAAATACAAGTTTCCTTGCCAAATAGCATTGTAGCTAACTAGTATCATGACCACAAAGTAAAAAAGAACTGTAATTTTGTAGCTATTGTCATGCAGTGGCCTATATCATGTTATTTCAGAAGCAATCATCGGATAATTTCTCCAATAAATGTTTCCTGATTTGTGATAAAATTCCAGAATAGGCGTGTTAAAAATAGTGTTATGAGAAATGAGAACTTTAAAACCACATCAGAAGAACTGACACCGATTCCTCAATGAGAGTTCATTATATACCGGTAACAATTATTTTAAATGTTATTCATGAAACGCATTGATTTTCACGATTAAGATAAATAAATAGGATGTTTCATGTATATATTCATGAACAATCTCTCTCTCTCTCTCTCTCTCTCTCTCTCTCTCTCTCTCTCTCTCTCTCTCTCTCTCTCTCTCTCTCAACAAGCAAACAAAGAAAAAAGAAAAAAATATTGTAAGTAAAATTTACAATTCGGCAACAAAACTATTTTCTTATAAAAGATGCACATAGATGCTTTATATGATATTTTAATTTTGCAAGTTGTACCTGACGTTACTAGCTGCCGTTGCATTCTGGATACCCGCCATCATCATCACCGGATGCTACACTGTCATTATCTACATCATCTGGAGTAAAAGCCGATGTCATGCGTCGTCAAGCAGTAGCGTCCGCAGCATCAGTATCGACACAGGTAAGAGTCTTTGTCATGCGTCGTCAAGCAGTAGCGTCCGCAGCATTAGTATCGACACAGGTAAGGGTCGCTGTCATGCGTCGTCAAGCAGTAGAGCCCACCATCAGTATCGACACAGGTAAGAGTCTTTATCATGCGTCGTCAAGCAGTAGCGTCCGCAGCATTAGTATCGACACAGGTAAGAGTCGTTGCCATGCGTCGTCAAGCAGTAGCGTCTGCAGCATCAGTATCGACACAGGTAAGAGTCTTTGTCATGCGTCGTCAAGCAGTAGCGTCCGCAGCATCAGTATCGACACAGGTAAGAGTCTTTATCATGCGTCGTCAAGCAGTAGCGTCCGCAGCATTAGTATCGACACAGGTAAGAGTCGTTGCCACGCGTCGTCAAGCAGTAGCGTCCGCAGCATCAGTATCGACACAGGTAAGAGTCTTTGTCATGTGTCGTCAAGCAGTAGCGTCCGCAGCATCAGTATCGACACAGGTAAGGGTCGCTGTCATGCGTCGTCAAGCAGTAGAGTCCGCAGCATCAGTATCGACACAGGTAAGAGTCTTTGTCATGCGTCGTCAAGCAGTAGCGTCCGCAGCATCAGTATCGACACAGGTAAGGGTCGCTGTCATGCGTCGTCAAGCAGTAGAGTCCGCAACATCAGTATCGACACAGATAAGAGTCTTTATCATGCGTCGTCAAGCAGTAGTGTCCGCAGCATTAGTATTGACACAGGTATGAGTCGTGGCCATGCGTCGTCAAGCAGTAGCGTCCGCAGCATCAGTGTTGACACAGGTACGAGTCGTTGTCATGCGTCATCAAGCAGTTTCATCCGCAGCATCAGTATCGACACCGGTAAGAGTCTTTGTCATGCGTCATCAAACAGTAGCGTCCGCAGCATCAGTATCTACACAGGCAAAAATCGATGTCCTGCATCCTCAAACAGTATCTTGCAAAATATCAGTATGGACAAAGGTAACCGTCGGCCGCAGTTTCAGTTTCGACAAAGATATAAGGGCTGAAGTCATGCGTACTTTGGCGCATCGGTATGGACACAGGTGACAGCCTCTACCATCGGTCGTCAAGCAGTGGCGCTCCACTATAGTCAAAGGTGAGAGCCACAGTCAAGCGTCATCCGTCAATGGCGTCGGCAGTACGGACATAGTATGGACATAGATGATAACCCACCTCATGCACTATCTCTCAATAGCGTTTGCAGTACCAGTATGGACATAGGTGATAGCACACGCCATGTGTCATCGGCCAATGGCGTCTGCAGTACCAGCATGAAGATAGGTGATAGCCGACGCCATGCGTCATGCGTCAATAGCGTCTGCAGTACCAGCATGGATATAGTTGATAGCTCACGTCATGCGTCAATTGCGTCTGCGGTATCATTATGGATACATGTGACAAATGACGTCATGAGTCCTTCATCAGTAGCGTCTGCAGCATCAGAGTGGAAACAGGTGAAAGCAGATGTCACGCGCCATCCATCAGGTGCGTCAACAGTATCAGTATGAATACAGGTATAAGTAAGCGTCATTCTTCCTCGTGTCGACGGGTCACTGTTTCAGCAATCTCAGAGGTAATATCATAGATAAAATATAGTATTATGTGTATTTTAATTATATTCTCATAAAAGAATTCTTCTCTTTATCACCAAAGTAGACTCTTGACAGTGTTGTCATTTACGGAAAAGAGGGATTTTGTTTACCGCTTTATCGCATTTATAAGATTATGCAATCATGTCATCTGTGTTTTCTTTCTTATCATATCAACAAAGAAGTTTATATTTTATGGGGAAAAATTCGTCGGCAGTTGGCAGCTACGGAGGCATGGGAAATGTAACATTTTAAAGAATTTAACGATGAAAATATACTTCAATGTGGACAAATATATACGAAAAATAAATCTTTACATTAAGTGCACTGACGTCATATATTTCAGTCAGCACGGGAAGCGTCACGCGGCAGTTCGGGGCACCTTGCAACGTTATCGAGCAGGCTAAGATACGCACAATAAAAATGACCATCATTATTGTCCTCGGTATGTATTATATAGACGGTCAAATGATCAATAGATTCTCCTTTGTGTCTGTAATGTGGACGATTCATCAAAATGACCATCATCATTGTCCTTGGTATGTATTAAAGGAGGAACCATCAAAATGACCATTAGATTATCCTCCGTATGTATTCTTTGTATTGAAAATCCATCATCACTGTCCATGGTATGTCCATCAAAATGACCACCATCAAAATGACCACCATCAAAATGACAACCATCAAAATGACCACCATCATTGTCCGGGGTAAAATTTAATATTATATTGATCATCTTTCAAATTGATCAGAATCATTGTTCTGAAGATGAATTGCATGGAAGGTCCATCAAACTGACCATCACCATTGTCCTAAGTGTGTATAATATAGTCGGATCCTCGGAATATCCTCATGCTTCGAGTGGCTCCTGTGGCCTTGGCTGATATTGCTGTGTCCGGGTCAAGGTCAACATGAAGCTGATAGTACCTCTATGTTTGTTTCTTTGATGTTTCCGCCACAGTAGGAGTATTTCTCCCGTATGGTGGCGGAACCTGTATGGTGCAGAAGTCCCGATTTTCTATTCCACAAACAAAGCTTCAGCAATGAAGGGTCTGACCTTTCTGACCTTCTAAGTCGGTATCGTAACCGCAGCATAATAGAACATTTTTTGTAATGTCGTTTTTCAGTGTATATTCTACAATTATCATGTTTTGTGTGCATGACCTTGGTGACTTTTGTCATACAGCTTTGTCAGATGTCTTCAGTTTTGTCTTCCAGAAGACAGATCGATTGATAGAAAGATGAGAAGAAAATTCTCTGAAAAAAATCCTAGCTGTTTAAATATCAATACGATATGGTTGGACAAACCTGTCTTTGGTGTAATATTCAACAAACAAAAAACTCCTATTATATTATATTATATTATATTATATTCAACAATAATTATGTATCATTTATCATTGAATTATGTATTATATTATATTATATTATATTATATTATATTATATTATATTATATTATATTATATTATATTATATTATATCTTATTTTATTTTATTATATTTTATTTTATTATATCGTATGACACTATCTTTTATTATTTTGACAGTGTTCGTCTTATGCTGGTGTCCCTTCTTCGTGTTCCAACTGGTGCAGACCTACCATCTCAATTACACTCCGGTATCCAAACATACACGAGCCCTGATCACCTTCATGATGACGCTTTCTCCTTTGAATTCTGCAGCTAATCCCATCATATACGGAGTATTCAGCACAAGAATATGCCGAAATCTACGGTGAGTGTTGCGCGAACTTTCCACTTCCGCTTCCGGTTTTTGAAATACTGACAATCCTGTACATAACGGTCGGCTAAAGAAAACATTTATAACTGGCATTTATGCAGAAGGGACATTGAAACAAAAGTTGATTTCACCAAAAAAAAAAAAAACCAAAAACCAAAAAACCAAACCACCCCCCCCCCCCCCAAATTATGAACCCTACAAAATTGGAATTCAAAATGGAATTTTTAAAGTAGGTTATATTTTAATGGAGTTTACCCATAATGCATTTTGTTTTATGTACATTGCAAAATCCACCTTCACCTCATACGATCAGTGTCGATATTGTTGTATTCACTGATATAATATCATTATTATTAAGAATGTATTCACTTTTTCTTTTTCAGCCGCGTACCAGGGCTAAACGTACTTATCAAGCACATTTGTTGCTGCTGCGTTATGAAGCGCCACCATACAGTGTCCCGGATGTCACATACGTCACTGAATGACGGCACGGCCATTACTGAAGGCTCCACGAAGGTGGCATTCCGGAACGGAATCAAACGAACGCTGTCTGACACTGAGAGTTTCTCCTACATTAATAGTCGACATAAACACGGATACATGTCAGGTAATAATAAGATTTTGGAATTTCGTGAGAAAGATGAAATTGAAAACAAAAACAAAAACAAAAAACAAAAACAAAAGAACCCACAAATATCTGGTTTAGAGTAGTTTACTTAGAATGCTTTGATATTTAGGTTTTGTTTTGTTTTGTTTGGTTTCTTGTATGTAAATGACTAACAACTGTAGATTCCATTTACTTAATTATTTATTTCTTCATTTATTTATTGAAGTCCAGACAAGTTCCCTCCACGACAACAAAAAGCGCCGCCAGCAGCACATCAGCAGAACAAGCTCACTGGACCGTCAAGGCAACGGTAACACCAGAGGGGTCACGAATAATGCTAACATTCGGATATCATCTACACTTCCATTCATTCAGAGGACTTTATCCAAAGAGGACTGTAAACTCATCAAGTCCGCGTCATCTAAATGCAGTCAACATGGCCAAACAGATTCCAATCTTTAACCTCCCATCTGAATGCAGTCAATATGGCCAAACAGATTCGAATTTCAAAACTTTTTAAACATTTTTTTTTTTTACAATTTATGAATCTTTGAGAATAATGTATATGGATCGTATTCATATATTTAATCCCCATGTAACAATGTTGTTATACAAGAAACCCCTTCGACTTGTCCGTCCGTATTTCTGGCATTTCGTCTGGCAATCCGTTTGTCTGGTACTTCTTTTGCAAACCTCAACTTTTAATCTTCCAAGTACACGATCACAAAGAGCCTGTAGTCTTACATTTGATCTTAACATTTTGTTGTCATGGAAATATTTGTCCCGATTACACTGTTCTTGTCACTTTTCTTCATGTTTTGAAAATAAATCATGAGCATCAGTCTTTTAGAGAAAAGGCCTTAATACGATAGTTTAATTTGCAGGGCAACTTATATAAGAACCACTTACAAGTAGATGGTCTCTAGATAGAGGTGACCTCAGTAAGAAGGTTTATTTTCCAAGACAACATAGAGAATCATACTTATAAGAGCACCACTTATCAGTAGATGGTCTCCAGGTAGAGGTGACCTCAATACGAAGGTATACTTTGCAAGCCAACATAGAGAATCAGACTTATTAGAGCTCCACTTACAAGTAGATGACCTCTAGATAGAATCGACTGTTAAGACGGGTCGTATCTTTATTGTTTGTACATTTTTTTTTTTGTCAATTTACGCATTAAATTCGTGTATGTATGAATGTATGATTTTGAAATAAAGTTTAAACTAAAAGTCCAAATATTTACCCCAAACCCAGCCATATGAGCTAAGATCGGTAAACGGATCCATTCACTGCTGAATTATTTTTATTTTTATTTTTCTCTTTTTTTTTTTTTTCTTTTCTTTTAAGTATTTGTAGTAGATGAGAATTGTAGATTCATTTTAATATACATAAAGCGTTTTAAATATGTGTATATGTATTTTCTAAATCTGTTCGATAGATTTTATATACGATCACTCACCCTTTATTTACCTGAAACATATCGTCCACCTTAATAACGTTATACCTGTACACTGTACAATTAAACCTCTGTATCAAAGGTCATCATAGGACAGGCGAATTCATAAACATTTAGTCACGATATTGAGAAGGGGTTTATAAGAACATTATATTGCGATGATGACATGGAAAATGGTACATTGAAAGCGACTGTTGAGAGCAGGTTACCTCTAGAATTCGTTATGATCATTAAGTAGGCAAGTTTCAATTCAGTTTGCAAAATATACAGATAAGAAATATTAGTTTATTTGTCTAGTTTTATGTCTTATATGGTGACGGCAGACACCTTATGGTGAAGGCCTCGGTATTACTGCCTTATATGGTGACGGCAGACACCTTATGGTGAAGGCCTCGGTTTTACTGTTTTATATGGTGACGGCAGACACCTTATGGTGAAAGCCTCGGTTTTACTGTCTTATATGGTGACGGCAGACACCTGATGGTGAAGGCCTCGGATTTATTGTCTTATATTGTGACGGCAGACATCTTATGGTGACAGCCTCGGTTTTATTGCCTTATATGGTGATGGCAGACACCTGATGGTGAAGGCCTCGATTTTACTGTCTTTTATGGTGACGGCAGACACCTGATGTGAAGGCCTCGGTTTTATTGTCTTATATTGTGACGGCAGACACCTGATGGTGAAGGCCTCGGTTTCATTGTCTTATACGGTGACGGCAGACACCTTATGGTGAAGGCATCGGTTTTACTGTCTTTTATGGTGACGGCAGACACCTGATGTGAAGGCCTCGGTTTTATTGTCTTATATTGTGACGGCAGACACCTTATGGTGAAGGCCTCGGTTTTACTGTCTTATATGGCGACGGCAGACACCTGATGGTGAAGGCCTCAGTTTTACTGTCTTATATGGTGACGACAGACATCTTATGGTGAAAGCCTCGGTTTTATTGTCTTTTATGGTGACGGCAGACACCTGATGGTGAAGGCCTCGGTTTTATTGTCTTATATTGTGACGGCAGACACCTGATGGTGAAGGCCTCGGTTTTACTGTCTTATATGGTGACGGCAGACAACTGATGGTGAAGACCTCGGTTTTATTGTCTTATATGGTGACGGCAGACACCTTATGGTGAAGGCCTCGGTTTTACTGTCTTATATGGCGACAGCAGACAGCTGATGGTGATGGCCTCCGTTTTACTGTCTTATATGGTGACGGCAGACACCTGATGGTGAAGGCCTCGGTTTTACTGTCTTATATGGTGACGGAAGACACCTGATGGTGAAGGCCTCGGTATTACTGTCTTATATGGTGACGGCAGACACCTGATGGTGAAGGCCTCGGTTTTACTGTCTTATATGGTGACGGCAGACACCTGATGGTGAAGGCCTCGGTTTTACTGTCTTATATTGTGACGGCAGACACCTGATGGTGAAGGCCTCGGTTTTACTGTCTTATATGGCGATGGCAGACACCTGATGGTGAAGGCCTCTGTTTTTCTGTCTTATATGGTGACGACAGATATCTTATGGTGAAAGCCTCGGTTTTACTGTCTTTTATGGTGACGGCAGACACCTGATGTGAAGGCCTCGGTTTTATTGTCTTATATTGTGACGGCAGACACCTGATGGTGAAGACCTCGGTTTTACTGTCTTATATTGTGACGGCAGACACCTGATGGTGAAGACCTCGATTTTACTGTCTTATATTGTGACGGCAGACACCTGATGGTGAAGGCCTCGGTTTTACTGTCTTATATGGCGACGGCAGACACCTGATGGTGAAGGCCTCTGTTTTTCTGTCTTATATGGTGACGACAGATATCTTATGGTGAAAGCCTCGGTTTTACTGTCTTTTATGGTGACGGCAGACACCTGATGTGAAGGCCTCGGTTTTATTGTCTTATATGGTGACGGCAGACACCTTATGGTGAAGGCCTCGGTTTTACTGTCTTATATGGCGACGGCAGACACCTGATGGTGAAGGCCTCAGTTTTACTGTCTTATATGGTGACGGCAGACACCTGATGGTGAAGGCCTCGGTTTTACTGTCTTTTATGGTGACGGCAGACACCTGATGGTGAAGGCCTCGGTTTTACTGTCTTATATGGTGACGGCAGACACCTGATGGTGAAGGCCTCGGTTTTACTGTCTTATATTGTGACGGCAGACACCTGATGGTGAAGGCCTCGGTTTTACTGTCTTATATGGTGACGGTAGACACCTGATGGTGAAGGCCTTAGTTTTACTGTCTTATATGGTGACGGCAGACACCTGATGGTGAAGGCCTCGGTTTTACTGTCTTATATGGTGACGGCAGACACCTGATGGTGAAGGCCTCGGTTTTAGTGTCTAATATGGTGACGGCAGACATCTGATGATGAAGGCCTCGTTTTTACAGTTTTATATTGTGACGGCAGACACCTGATGGTGAAGGCCTCGGTTTTACTGTCTAATATGGTGACGGTAGACACCTGATGGTGAAGGCCTTAGTTTTACTGTCTTATATGGTGACGGCATAAGAGGTTGAGGCCTCAGTTTTAGTGTTTTATATGGTGACGGCAGACACCTGATGGTGAAGGCCTCAGTTTTACTGTCTTATAAGGGGACGACATACATCTGATGATAAGATATCGGTGTTAGTGCCTTTAATAGTGACGGCATATACCTGTAGATAGGATTTTAATGTTTAGTATAGTGAGGGCATATATTTGAGGTTGGGATCAAGAGCTCCGACCTGGACCAGCAGAACTCTTGCAGCCCCCACGATTCCTCACGTAACTATCTCCCACCCCGAACTTCAAAACCTATATCGCCCAATGGTAATAGACAAGAACAGCCCCGAACTACAACATAATTTGTATTTTTTTTTATTCACCGCTTCCTTCTGTCTAGAATGTCAGTGGTTATTATTATCTCCCTAAACATCACTGTCAGCATAGTGTCAGTGATAGGAAGTGTCTCTACATCATTGTCAGCATAGTGTAAGTAGTGAGAAGTATCACTACATCATTGTCAGCATAGTGTCAGTGGTTAGAAGTATCACTACATTATTGTCAGCATAGTGTCAGTGGTTAGAAGTATCACTACATCATTGTCAGCATAGTGTCAGTTGTGAGAAGTATCTCTACATTATTGTCAGCATAGTGTCAGTTGTGAAAAGTATCTCAACATCACTGTCAGCATAGTATCTCTCTCTCTCTTTCTCTCTCTCTCTCTCTGTATATATATATATATATATATATATATATATATATATATATATATATATATATATATATATATATATATATATATATATATATATATATATATATATATATATATATATATATATATATATATATATATATATATATATATATATGTGTGTGTGTGTGTGTGTGTGTGTGTGTGTGTGTGTGTGTGTGTGTGTGTGTGTGTGTATAAGGTCACGTCAATTTTCGAGGTCCATGACCATGACTTGGTATAAGTTGTGTCATTTAATAACTTTTGATTTTTTTCTGATCAAAAGTGATTCATATGACAACCTCTTCTGATCAGAAAAATCAAGAGTTATCAAATGACAAATGAAATGCATTCATTAGTGGAGGATGTCACATATAAAGTTGTCGACAAACTAACAGGCAAACAAACGGACAAACAAACATGCAGAGACAGGTCAGAAACAATATGCCTCGACCTATTGATCCAGAGGCATAAAAAAGATATGAATAAATTATTCAGCTGTTCATTTTCTTTGGTTTGTTTTACAATATACGCATCCAAACAATATTTACCGAAGTTTTTTAATTACACGAAAAAAAAAACAAAACAAAACACGACATTAGACTCTTTCCACCCACACCCCTACTCCCGAAGGAGGACGATCTTCCTACTCGGCAGCTTTGCCGTGTCGCCACGCCACGTTGTCGCATTCTTGCCACTGACTATTCTACTTAAAATTTTAGCTTTTCACTTCATTTTACTACTAGGTGTTGCACTGGAAACACGTTTCCCATTTCCATCTTCGAAAAAAGGGAGAGGGTGTTTGCCTGGGGTTTTTTGTTTTGTTTGTTTGTTTGTTTTGTTTTTAGTTGGGTTTTTTTTTGGGGGGGGGGGTTTGTTTTGTTTGTTTGTTTGTTTTTTTTTTCTTCTTTCTTTTTTATTTACCTTCTTATTTTGTCTGCAATATTCAGTTCAGATTAACAATTACTTTCGTTTCTGTTGTTGTTTTCCTTTTACTTATTTAATTTCTGTCTATATAGATATAGATCTATGTATTGTTGTGTAATTTTCCTTTGGTTTCCTTCATTTTTGTGATGGTCTTCAGTGGTTTCTAATTTTTTTCCTCTCCATTTATTGCCTGATTGATGAACCCTTGTTTTGATTCATTTATTCATTTCATATATACTTCTTTATTTATTTATCTATCTTTTTTTTCTTTATTAATTTTAGTAAGAAAAATATATCATGATATATTCATTTCTTCTTAACTTTTACATATATTGTATCTTGTACCCTTCATTTATGTACCTCTCTTGCCAGTTACGGACAAAGAAAGATAACTCGTACAAAACTTAATTATCACCTGACTTCACCGATAACAGTTAAACAAGGAAGTCGAAGTCGTTCTCCCCACGGTAAGAAAACCAGCTTATTTCAACAGAAAATAATAACAGAAAACTATGCAAGTAAAACAATAATAAGATTTTATAGTTGAAAATATATTTAATAGATAGATCTACCGTGTTTTTCGCAGCAAAATTTTACCGGAATCGAAAGTGCGTGCTTACAATATATATATATATATATATATATATATGTATGTGTGTGTGTGTGTGTGTGTGTGTGTGTGTGTGTGTGTGTGTGTGTGTCTGCTACAATAGAGTAAAGTACGCCTCTTCTCGTTTTAGGTCATTTAAATCATAGAAATGTCTATCAAGTACTGCCATTCCTGTCTAAAACGGGGTCAACAGTCTTACGTATATTCCGCCTGTTATGATTGTCAGGAATTTTATTGCAAGGCGTGTTCCGACATGCACCCTACATTTAAAGCTATAGAAGGTCACACTATATATCAACTTCTCCTACCCGCCATTAACCCGCCAGTCAATAACGAGGACGAGCTCGCTTCTCATTTTCTGAAAACCGATGACGAAGATCCGCCTTACGCAGCCCAGGTGGATGTGAAGAGCAGAGAGGGTAAAGGTCAAAGTAAACATATAGCTTTACCAAGAAGTGACAAGAAATCGTCACGACAAGCTGATCCTGGTAACCTGAAAGCCGAACACTGCAGAAACATCGATGTCAAAAGGTCTGAAGATAAATTACGTGTTTATGTCGGTGGTGTATTGACTGTAGCTGGTCAAGTCGTCGTAGTAGATAATAATAACAAGATGCTCAAGTTGTTCAATGATAGCGGTGTTTACCTGTCATCTACTGCTCTTAAGGATTATACATCTGGGATCACACGTGTCAGTGACGACACATTCGCTACATGTGGTGGCGGTAAGACAGTGTACATATGGAATATACACGGCCAGACAGTAACACGTAGTGATGTTACATACCGGGTACAGTATGAAGCGTACGGTATCATGTATGACGGGACGTACTACTGTGTGGTACACAGTGGCCAAAACACCATCACGATACTGAACAGGCATTGGGACCACCTCAAGCACATAAAACTAGAGAAAGCATTCGGGAAGAAGATAGAACTCGGTTGTGATATCCATATGGACGATCACTCCCACGATATATACGTGCCGTGCCGGGGTGACAATCCTAGTGTATTATGTGTGTCTGTTCACGGTGAGCCATTATGGTTCACTCCCATATTATCTCGTCTGCGGGGTATAACGGAAATACGCGGCGTCCTGTGTGTAACTGATGAGTACGGTCGTTGTTTACATTTATTATCAAAAGTGGGAAAGTATGAAGGTAAACTGATAGAGGAGAAAGACTTGGGTGGCAAGCCTTGGTACATATCTTATGATGGTCAAAGAGAAAAGCTGTATGTCAGCTACAATCCTGACACAGACAAGCGTGACGTGATATCAGTGTACTCCGTCACGTGTTAAACTGTCGTAGATAGTATACACTAGCACTGTGCGCTGTGTGTATGTGATTGACAGTGAAGATAAAACATTTCAAGATATCAAGACTGAAGTCAATACACATGATAAACTGATCATTTGCATGTAAATGTCACAATTTCAATAACTATATTCCATAATTGGCCATCAACAGACAACACTGGTCAAGTTTCTTCCTTATTTCTATTGACAAATTGTGCATTATTAATTTATCTTCTTTTATAGACTGTATTCAAACTCTATGTAGTGGTCAAGGGATATATATTTGGTTTTTTTGTTACATTTAAATCTAGATCAATTTCTATTCTTTTCTTTTTTTTTTTTTATTATTATGTATCCAACATTTTCATTGACTGTCATCAAGTACTGATCAAGACATGAACGCAATAATTTTATTTTACTGACTTCCATGAATGTTTCATTCTTCTGTGTTAATGTTTTCGTATTAAATTTGTAACAATTACATAAGGAAAATAGAGCTACTCTTCATTGATATTCATATACCTTGTTCTACCTACATTCATCAATTGGAAAAGTAAACACTGAATGAAAATTTCAATTATATATTACAACAGATTGACCGTGTAATATTACAATTTAGATCAGCAGTCTGGGTGCAGGGAATGATAAAGTACATGTACATAGAGGGAGGACAGAGATGGAAATAGTGAAATATTGGAAACAGGGCATAATGGGGTTGGGAGGGGGGCGTGTTACTACATGTTAATTTGTATCTCGCACATAGTTTGAAGAAGTAATTTTTATGTTACAATATCATTTATCTTTGTATAAATTTGTACTTTTGTAGTAAAGTATTGTATATATATACATATGGCATAAAAAAAAATAATATGTTTGTTTCCTGTTACATGTCCAAAAAAAAAGAGGGTCGGTAGGTAGGCTTTTCTTTTTTTTTTTTTTTTTTTTTTTTTTTTTTTTTTTGAGACAGAGGGTGTGTGTATGTGTGTGTGTGGTGTAATTTAGTGTGGTCAGGGATGTCATTAAGTATAGAAGTTATAGGAGAAATATGAAAAGTTATAAGAGAATTCTGCCATCTCGCTTCGTGGCTGGGGGTCTGGGCCCTCCTAAGGGCCCCAAAGGCTCTGGAGTAAATGGTGTAAAATCCTGCATTCTAGTCCTTTCCTGGCATTTAATTTCAGTTGTTGAAAACTTCATGTTTTGCACTATTTTACTCATATTTTGAAATAATGTTCAAGGTAAAGACTCCTTTTACTAGTCTTGATTAGATTGTGTTTAAGATTTTATTTCTTCACTGCAATTCAAAATACATGTAACTTGAAAAACAGAGCAGTGAACAATGTTGGTATAGAATTTTGAAAAAGACCCCAAGAAATTTAGCGATCTGCAAACATAAATACGCTGATCATTAGAAACAGTGAGCTATTAAAATTGCACATAAATATTATCCATCAAAAATGCGATGGCATTACATAAGTTATAACTAATTGTACCATAGATGGGTACAATTTACCATTGTAAACAAGTATGGTGTATCCCTGCATACACCATAGCAAGCGGACCATCCCATCCTTTGGGGGTTTCAAGTACTTTACAGAGAACAGCTATTGTCCAGTTGTCATATCATCGCCGCGATGTTTTTGAAGTCTTGGCTACCAATCACCACGATCTTTGCTCTTTAATTGACCTATTGATTGATTTTGTTTAACGTCACACCACGAATATTTCACGTATATGGTAACGGCATCTGCCTGATGCGGGGCATACAAATTTTGACCTTTGCAACGGACCCACCCGAAGCAGTGAGGGATCTTTAACGTGCCATGCATACCACGACACGGGGCCTCGGTTTTTACTGTCTCATCCGAAAGACAGGACACCGGCATGACCAGAGCGGGAATCGAACCCCGGCCTCCCGATTAGGAGTCCAGCGCGATACCACTAGGCCACGCCGGCTTCTTTAACTGACCTATCATTCACGCGGAATGACCGCAACGATCGCGGTGAATCACCGCAGCATTGCCGCAATCCTCAATATTTTACTTTACATACCATACACTAATTAATTGCCTGGGATGATATTTTTTATCAGCGTTATGCGATCTTGCGTACTATAAAGGCAAGTATTATCAAATAACAAAAAAAGCGATCAGAAAAAAAACCTTTGACGATTTTGTTCGAAAAGGATTCGAGTTCAATTTGACGACAATCTGATTTAAAGGATTTCTATCTATTCTGCATATATGTAGTAAATACGAAATAAATAGATTTGCTTTTAATCAGATTGCTTCTTGCAATAGTAAAATCGCGAGAGAATTTTGAGAATGGCTGGGATAATTTCTTTGATTGGCGTCAAATCAAAGTCAGACGAATTCATATATTTGGTGAAGCTTCCAGATTTTAGTTTAGGCTTTCGACTACAGTCGGAATTCCTTTCTGATGTGCCGCACGTTTAATTGTTCAAACGCTTATTTCGGAAAAAAATGTTTACGCAAATGTTATTATGAACATTCACCACTAAATTTAGATACATGTATTTTCATCTCTACTTTTCTCATACTTAATCTCTTATTTTTAAAACAATCTCAAATGACTATCGCACTTAGATAATTAATGATGCATTTAATCTGGAAAAATGGCGCGAAACAAACAGCCCTCAAGCAAACCCGCTAATGTTACACCTCCATTATTGGACAACATTTTAAGATACTTAAATGTACGTTTAATAATTATACGATGCATATCCGCAATCAACCGCAGTGTTGCGGTGAATCACCGCGATTGACCATCGTGGTTGTGATGTGGTGTGCGGTGATTTGCGGTAATGTGAACGCGAGCGTCCGCGTCAAAACACTCAGCCGCGATACACGGAGAACTGGAGGATAAATAAATACAACTTCAATTCTCAATTCAAAATTAAGTAATTATTTGATTTAATTAAAATTTCTTTTTGTTTTATTGCGTTTTATTGCTTTTTATTTTTTGATTTATTTTTTACTTTTACACATTAAATGTGCAATTATAAAATGTGTCATTTGGCACAACATTAGGCATTGCGCCCAGAGTGGAATAATGCATCTTCCATGGTGTAATCTCAACATAACTAACACTTTTCAATGGGGTAACTACTACATAGACCTTTTCACGATAACTGTACGTGTATACGCAATAGCCCTTCCGGACGGAAAGCTTCAAACCAGAAAGAAAAATGATCTGCGTCAATTGCAGAGGAATGTTTTATACGTTCAGAATTTGTATCTAGCCGTGCGAAAAAGCTATTAATCATAAACGAATTGTAAGACCGCAGTTTAATATCTTAAAAAATGTCTATGCAAGACGTATGCCATGCGCTTTTCCACGGTGTCCGCGAAATTCATCGGACCGTCGGACCGAACGGACAAAAGTGCGATCGGTCCGATTTGCGCGTTTTCTAGCCGGACCGGTTTGTCCGATGTTGCTTCCAAAACTATGTATACCGCGGAAAGACAGAGTCTTGTAAGCACTTATACTATTTAATAACGACCTTTATATTTTGAGTGTTCCTGAGTGTACATGAATGTCTTTTCTAGCGAAATTAAAATATGTGGAGGGGGCAATCCCCGGAAAACCACTAAACAAAAGAAAATTGACATCGACGGACGCCGACAAAAAGGCGATGTTAAATACCCCATTGAAAATTCTTCAATTTTCTTTTTTGGTCAGACAGAAATGATTTCGGTCCTATGAAATGTCTTCCAATAGGACCGAATGTCCTGTGGAGTTCAACAAAGTTTCGCGGACACTGTTTTCCACGAATGTTACTTAAATAGCTTTAGGGGATTTCCAGAAAGTATATAACTGTTATCTGGGGAATTATTATTGAACATGCCGATACTGTGATAAATCACTTCGGTCATTATCTGGCTTAAAATGTTAGTCACGGACTCGGACATACGCTAATTTTCGACTGTAAAATAACAAGAGAAAAAAGTAACCGGCGGTTTCAGCTGGAATTATCGGAGATTTTCGCCGGTTGCCGGCTTCTAGTGACATCCCTGGTGGTAGTAGTACATGTAATTAGCTTTGCTTTAGTGTTAAAATTTAAGTGTTACCAATAGACATCTGTCAATGTGATTCAAGCAAGAAGAAAAAGAAGACACGATCACACAAGAATTATTTATTCAGTGGATCCCGCATGAAAAATGTGTCGATCGGAAAGGATTAATTTTGTCAAACAGTTGGGTAACATGAGATTTCACGAAAACTAGCCGTACCGTCATCAAACATTTCCAATAATTTTTTCTCATGCGTATGCGCTTTCAAGGCATATTTACCGGTGCGTAAAAATTTGAGTGGAAAGATATCGTATCCGACACCGCCTTGATTTGGCTATTTTTTGGTAGTTTTCCGGCATGTTACGGAGTCATTTTGGTAGTTAATATTTACAATATAATTATTAAATATTTTGAGGACAAACTTTATAAAACTGGAAAATATGGGAAATTTCCAATTTATTGATTGCGCCTGGATCAAATTTGTGGAATCGCCCGTCTCCGTATTTCTTTAAGAAAACTCTGGAGAGGAACCCCCCCCCCCCCAAAAAAAAAATTGGGGTCGGCGCCAATTTTACACGGTCGGTCGGGTAACAGGAAACAAACGTATTTTTTAAGGCCTATATACAATTCACCTGTAGCTGTAATGTATTATACATCAAGTCGACCTGTATCATATGATGATTCATTGCAGATAGTCATAGCGCACTGTCATCCCTCCGTCTGACTGTTCCTCTTTCTGCTCGTCCCTCCGTCTGTCCGTCCGTCTGTCATTTACCTCACATTTTTTACTTCTCAAGAACTGCTGAACAGATTTCTGTTGAACTTGATTGGAATAAAGTACCCATGGTCCCCTTCAAATATTGTTTTTTCCCAATACATCAAAAGTTGGCGCCACCACAGGCAAAAGTACGTCAAAGATATCATCCTCCTTTGACAAACAACTTCTTCAGACCTGGTACATACAGAGACAAACTAAATGCATAAAAATGATCTAGAGGAATGTGGTTTTTTTTGGGGGGGAGGGGGTTGTTTGTTTGTTTTTGGGTTTTTTGGGGGGTTTTTTTGTTTTGTTTTTGTTTTTTGTTTTGTTTTTTTTTTACTTAATAATTTCAATGCCAAAAAATGTTATGTTTTTCAATTAATTGATAATAATGATTTCTTATGACCTGTATTGATCATTATGATGGTACGGAATTATATTGTGTAAGAATTTTGTCATTATCTCAATTTTTGCATTTTAATGGTTTTTTTAAGACTTTCAAAATAAACGGGGGGGGGGGGGGGATTGTCTATTTTTCACATTTTCAACTTTTTCTGTAACGCTGTTGGAATGATTTTAATAATACTCTGTAGAAATAAATAACTTATGACCCACTTCAATTTTGTCGTTTTCTTCTATACCTCTTTACAGGTGCCACCACCTGTCATACTGGTTGTATACAAAGACAAACAGAATGCATAAAAATTATCTAAAGGGATGAGTGAAGACGTATTGTCATTTTGGTTCCCTTATAAAATCAAATTTTAGAATTTTTTTTTTCGACATTTGTTTGGACTTGGTGATTTCAATGCAGAAAAGTGTCATATTTCCTACTTAATTGATAATGATGATTTCTTATGAACTGCTTTGATCATAATTATGGTAAGGAATGTTACTTTGAAAGAATTTTATCAATATCTCAATTTTTGGATTTTCTATGGATTTTTAAGACTTCCAAATGAGGGTGTATAGGGACAATTCTTCACATTTCTAACTTCTGCTGTTATACCGCATGTAATATTTTAATGAAACATGGTATACATGAACTACTATAGGTCCTCTATCAATTTTGTACATTTCATCCAAATTGGTCAACAGATGGTGCCACCATGTCTAAAAACTAGGTCTCACAATGGTACATATACCACTTGATAATTAAAATATGGAGAGTAGCGGTTCAAATCCAGCTGCGGTCAATTTTTTTTTTTTTCATTTCTTTACACATCTGAATAAATTTTTAGTTGTTTTTCAGAACTCAACAAATGAAATTAGGCCATTTTAAGTTGGATCTGGATAATATTTGAAACAATTGTTGTCCATGACCCAGACTTGAAATCAGTCAATAAAAGACCCCACCTAAAGAAAATGACTAACTTGTTGCCCTGAATCACATCTTGCTGAGACAAGGTAAATGCTTAGTATCAAAATCACCTGAATGGATGTGCAAAAAAGTGTTGTTAGATGACCTAAGCTGAAAGCTCAAATGAGCTATTGTGATCAATCGTACTCCGTCGTCCGCCTGTCTGCCTATGCGTCGTCAACTTTTCACATTTTCGACTTCCTCTTCAGAACAGCTGAACAGCATTTCATGAAACTTGGTATGCATGAAGTACTCACAGTCCCCTACAAATGTTGTTATTGCTTTTCGTCCAGATCCGTCAATAAGTGGCGCCACCACAGGCAAAAGTAGGTCACAGAGGGTACCCCCCTTTAACAAACTTCTATTTCAGACTGGGACATACAGATACCACCCGAATGGATAGGAATGATCTAGACAGATGTGTAAAGAAGTGTTGTAATTTTATGTTCCGTTCCGATATCAAATTTGTGACGTTTTTTCAACACTTTTGGGCTTAGTAATTTCAATGCAGAAAAGTGTCATTTTTTTTCAGTTAATTGATAATAATGATGTCTTATGGACTATTTTGATCATAATTATGGTAAGGGATATTATTGTGAAAGAATTTTGTCAATATCTCAGTTTTTAGATTTTTTATGAATTTTTAGGACTTCCAAAAAAAAAGGGGGGGGGGGTTTAGCCATTTTTCACGTTTTCAACTTTTTCTGCAAAAGTGCTCAAAGCATTTTAATAAATCTTGATAGAATCGAATCACTTCTGATCCCCTTCAAATTCTGTCATTTTCATCCAGACCTCTTTACAGGTGGCGCCACCACAGTCAAAAGTAAGTTACAAATGAGTACCCTTCTTTGACAATCTTCTTCTTCATACTGGCTGTATACAGAGACAAACAGAATGCATAAAAATGATCAAGAGAAATGAGTGCAGAAGTCTTGTCATTTTTGTTCCCTTCCAAAGAAGGGGGGGGGGGGGGGGGGACTTGGTGAATTCAATGCAGAAAAGTGTCATATTCCCTAGTTAATTGATAATAATGATTTCTTATGGACTATTTTCATCATAATTATGGTAAGGAATGTTATTTTGAAAGAATTTTGTCAATATCTCAATTTTTGGATTTTCTATGGATTTTTAAGACTTCCAAATGAGGGTGTTTAGGGACAATTCTTCACAGTTTTAACATGGAGAGTAGCGGTTCAAATCCAGCTGTAGTCAAATTTTTTGTTTTTTATTTCTTTACACATCTTAATAAGGTTTTAGATGTTTCTCAACACTCAACATATGAAATTAGGCCATTTTAAGTTGGATCTGGACAATATTTGAAACAATTGTTGTTCATGACCCAGACTTGAAATCAGTCAACAAAATGCCACACCTAAAGAAAATGACTTACTTTTTGCCCTGAATCACATCTTGCAGAGACAAAGTAAATCAAAATCACCTGAATGGATGTGCAAAAAAACTGTTGCAGTTTTATATTCTGGTCTGAAATAAAATTTGACATATTTTCAACATTTGTGTTGACTTAGTCACAGTAATGCAAAAATAAATAACTTCTTCATTCCTGAATGACTAATAATCTAGGTACTCAGGTGAGCAATATAGGCCCACTTTGGTCTCTTGTTTTTTTATTCTGGTCTGACAAAAAAATGACATATTTTCAACATTAGCATTGACTTAATCACAGTAATGCAAAAATAAATGAATTCTTCCTTCTTGCATGACTAATAATCTAGGTACTCAGGTGAGCGATAAAGGCCCATTTGGGCCTCTTGTTTTTTGTTTGGTTTTTTTTTTTATGTTTTTGATTGAAAACATCACCACATTTTGTGTAATTCATCTACAATCAAATAAATGCTAGTGTGAAGAATTGTGCTGATTTTTATCCTTGTTCTGTATTTACTGTTCAGCTTTTTAATTATAGTGACGACCACCTTAATATTCCCAGAAAGGAAAATGCGGAGAAACGTTGTCACCTCTGTTTGTCGCCATCAATCCAGGTTCAATTCCCTCTTGCACCACTAAGTTGAATAGGTTGGTTACATGTACCTCCTGCTTCAAAATCGTGATATAACGGAAAATTTTGTTGAAAGTGATGTAAAACGTGAATCAACCAACCACAGATCATGTGTAGATCAAAATCCGTGGAGGTTGGAAGGGAGAGAGAAATTGGGGGGGGGGGGGGGGGGGGGGGGGGGGGGGGGGGGGGGGGGAAGTTTCAGTCTTTCAGTCTCCCAACATTCAACGAGATATTTTACCAATGAATGCCATTTGTTATTTTGAAGGCATCGATCACTACTTTCTTTTCCAAAACTTTTACAAAAGGTCATTTTCAAGGTATGACAGTACAGAACCTTTTTATTATGCCCTAAAAATCAGTGCAGAGGTGGTAAAAATTACCATATCACGTGCCTGAATGAGCTAATGACACCATATCACAAAGTCCACGGGCCACTTTACACTTTAACTGGCCATTAGGATTCTCAAATAGAATTATTGGTGTCTTTTCAATGTTTCAACTTACGTCTAAAACCCCAAACATATTTTGTAATATATACAGATGGTAGGTGGGAAGGCATGCTACTAAAACTGATAGCTCAGGTAAATGTCCACTCCTAATGCCCACTGAAATTTCAGGTGGACTGCCCACTGTGGACAGTGGGCATTCAAAGTTCCATCCGGACTGTACTGTAAGTACCAGGATTTCGGCTATGTGTGCACTATGACCTGACCTTGACAATATGACCTTCGGTGGAGGTCACGGCACATCCTTGTACATCAACAGCAATTGTGTGAAATGTTATCCATATCCTAAATAGCAGTAAGCAGTTATGGCTTCGACAGGGGTTTTGACAACTGTGCACTTTGACCTTGACCTTGGAGATACGATCTTGTGGCAAAGTTAAGAAACACCCATGGATCATGGACAACAAATGTATGATATATTATTCAAATCCATTTTGGCAGTATTAAGAAGCTATGATCCAGAAAAACATTTTGGCTATGTGTGCACTTTGCCCTTGACCATGAAGATATATGACATTGTGTTGAGGTCATAACACACCCTTGTGTCATGTACAACAATTGTGTGAAATGCTATCCAGCAGTAAAGAGTTATGGCCCGGACAAGGATTTCTACCAAGTGTGTACTGTGACCTTAACCTTGGAGATATGATCTTGAGTGAAGGTCATGACGTGTGAAATATTATCCTGGATAATATCCAACTTGGCAGGAAGAAGTTATGGCCCAGACAGGTTTTTGGCTTAGTATGAACTGTGACCTTGATCTAGAAGATATGACCTTAGGTCAAGGTCATAACACACCTTTGGGTGATGGGAAACAATTGTGTGAAATGTTATCCAGATCTGCTGAGGGGACAAGAAGTAATTGCCCAGACAAAAATTTTGCTTTGTGTGCACTGCGACCTTGACCTCAAAGATATTACCATGGGTCAAGGTCATTACACATCCTTGGGTCATGTACAACGATTGTGTGAAATATTATCCAGATCCAACTAGGGGGTAAGAAGTTATGGCTTGGACAAATGTGAACAGACGGACAGACAGACAGACAGGATGATTTCTATATCCCCCCAAACTTTAATTGCAGGGAGTACAAAAAGCAGTCTTAAAATTAAACGCTAGCTAGAAGCCAGTCTTGTTAATGAGTGTTGTGTGATTAAAGGTAAATCTGCCTATTAAAACGTCATACAAACGCGTCGCTCTTGATGCGCACAAACAATAGGCATTTCAGATTACTGTAAAATTCCATTTAAATCTGTAAGCGATATATGAAAAATTTTTCATTTATCATTATCGGTTATAGAGTAAGATGGATTTTACCTAGCTAACATTACCAAATTTTCATTCATTTACACAATAATAAGGGACATTTCGGGTGCATGTCGGTATTTCTTTGGGCATTTTTGGTAGATCCGGGGCATTTCGGTAATTCGGATTACCGTGTTTCGACATGGTGCCTCTCGCGAAAGCGACGGCGTGTCAATAATGAATTGAACTGGATATATGTTATAACTGGTATAAATTGACAAATGCATGGTGTAAGGTAATAGATCCGATGTTGAACTATGTGCCAATGGGCATGATTCCTGCATAATACTATTTTCTGTCACTGAAAACAGTGCTTGAATCGAACATATTTTTGCTTCTAAAATCGTTATGACACATGTAAAACGACACCGACAGGTAATAATTCATAATTATGATATGTAATTTGAATTTTAAAAACCCCATTTACTTGGAATTGATATTCAGTTACGTAATCAAAATATTTTTAGAGGAAATTCAGAATACAAAATGCAACATGATAAGATATACTTTTATTACAGTTTGTAGGTCAAATAACAATAGACATAAACTGTTATGAGCTTTGAAGATTGAGAAAGATAATGAAATAAGTAATGATAATTTGCATTCATTATTATATGTTTAAAACGTACAGAATAGACCCTTTCGCTCTAACTCTCGCGCCTGCATGCATGTAAATACTATTACTAAATTAGTTAACTTTCATTCAACCATTGCAACGGAAATTATAGAAAGTTTTAGTAAACTTAACAAGATCTATTACATTCATCTAAGGTTTACCTTGAGTAAATATCGTCTTGAGGTCCTTTCTTCCTTCTGTCTATCAGTTGTCCCGTCTTTGTAGCTGAATATAGTTGGTGCATAATTCACTATTCACATCGTTATGGTCGTCACTGTGTCATCGACATCCGCCTTCGAAATGCTCGGAACAGATCCTGGTATGGTCATTGGGAATGAAATCTGCGTGGTTAACGGCTCTGATCCATTGTCTTCTCTTGTGGGCTTTCTTCAGAAACGCGTAAAAACTAAGTCCTCTAACTTGGGTCGTTGCATTACATTCAGAATGGCAGCGAAATACACAACAATGTTTCACCATCTTGAATCGTTGTGAAAAGGGCGCAAAAGGGGAAATTTGCCGCATACAACTGAGTTGTCAAGGTGATGACATGTTGAAAGCTCTATTTAAGTTTATTCTTCATTATTAAATTTATCGATAACAAATTTCAACATCGAAAACTCATCTTAAATATATTAATTTGTCATTTAAATATGTGCTATTTTGGTATAGTTTATAAAGCGCCCCAAGCGGTTACCCACCGGAAGCGTTTATGTGCAGGCGCGAGGTACTGTCCTGCAGTTATTGCAAAAGGGTCTTTACCCGAAAAGCGCACAGTGTGTAGGATGAGAGGCGAAAGCTGATTGGTTGGATGGACACACCCCCAAACTTGAACTAATCCGCGTTCTCCCCCCATCCTACACCTTCGTCACATAAAAATGGCAAGGAGAGATGGATTCAAAATACCGCCGCCGAATTATTGTACATGTGTATAACTTTCACATGTTTTGGATAATTTTAGGAGGAAATACTTTCCAAATGCAGACTAGTTCGTTTGCTATTGTCCTGTAATCACGCCTTCGACCCACGGACGAGCTTTTGTCCAACCAGTGAATTCACGAGAACATGACCATATTTGAGGTGGTGTATCTCCGCTTTTACGGGAGATACATGTACAGATCTGGGGTGAGTTTTACTAAAGGTCGTAAGCTCAAACGTAGACATAGATGTAAGTTTTGCTAAGAAATATTTGTCTCCTCTGTAAATAGTTCCAAATGTAACATACACCTTTTACAATGTTTACTAATGTAATTACCTATGAGTGTAGACGTCAAGAAAAATTCAATTGAAGCACACGTAAATTGAGTCGGAAAGTTTACATCTACGTCTACGTTTCAGCTTACGACCTTTAGTAAAACTCAACCCTGAAACTTGCTGAGATTTTAGGAAATTTATATATCTATTGAGGCATATTTGTCAAAAGTTGGCCGTCAACTGAATGTAGTGTTTATATAATGACTGTTGATTGAACTTGGGTGGATTTTTACCATCGAGAGAGTTAAGTCCCTTCTCTATACATATAAAAAATTTATCCTGGGTTCAAGCGACCTGTGTCTCTGTGGAAAAAGGGGTGCTGCACTATAAGGAGATAGATACAAGCAGTACAGTACAATGGCACAGACAGAGTACAAAATAGATTATTAGAAGCAAATAAGAATTTGAGACTTCAGCACATACCTGTAGTGGCAGCAATAAAACAGAGGCGCAGCTGTGTTTAGGCAATACACAATTATATAATGTTGTAGAAAACCCGCCAAAACATAACATGATGTCATTGTGACGTCACTATGACCCAGAGCATTATACGAAGCGGCATAAACTGCAATAGACCAATCCAGTATTACGATCGCCATTTTTTTTTCACAAGAGTTACCTTTCTTGAACGGTTAAACGCTACTTCCGGTTTCGATTTCCATGCCTATGAAATATTTATACACCTTCCAAAACAAGGTCAAAACGCGAATGTATGATTGTTCCACTAACATTTAACAATTAAGGCGGATTAAAAAGTTAGCTACAGCTACAGTAATTACAATGTCATGTTTATTTGTTCATAGATGCTTGAAAAATAATGTGATTAAATCCCCGTAATTCTCAATACACTGGGTTGACG
Source organism: Pteria penguin (assembly GCA_035048485.1). Classification (NCBI taxonomy): domain Eukaryota; kingdom Metazoa; phylum Mollusca; class Bivalvia; order Pterioida; family Pteriidae; genus Pteria; species Pteria penguin. The sequence goes on along the minus strand of CM068593.1, from coordinate 1,672,827 downwards.
GGTGAAGGCAATGGCAAAAGTCATGATGGTACTGACAGGATGGGGAATTTTGCATTTGACAGTTTGACAGACAAGTACTCATAATTATGATTCATTCTCTCATATGAGAGGTTGTTCCCCTTATTGTAGTTACGACTGCAACGGAAGAGCTATTTTGTCCCTTATTGTTGAGTATTGATCAAGTTACACATGTAGTGTATATTTAAGTATTACTAGGTTTAATAAACATAGAACATATATAATATACCTTTAATTTGTGCACTAGATCATGCACATTGCAACAACTTGGGTCTCTTCAGTGATGCACTTTGCCGAATGATCGGAATTCTCATAAAATATAAATATTGAAAGAGCAGTGTTGAAACCAATATGACAGAAATTGTGGCACAATATACAACTTGGGTGGACTCCTAAGCTCTCTGGTATTGTGACAGCTTAGTAACTCAGAGATTGCTGGTTAGATCAGATCTCTCCCTCATTGTTTCACAATACTGAATTAATAGTATGAAGTGTATATACATACAATCTCCTAGCTGTTTTCCATTGTAAGCCCAGCTTTGTTTCACTTCAACTAAGAGTTGCACACATACATGTAATTTTACACATTAATTGTGAAAAGAGCAATAGACTAATTTAAGACTGCTTCAATATTTATTCATAAACAGCAGAGCAAATAAAACAACTAATATGAGGTGAGGAGTTGGACAAGCTTAAAGGCAGATGAAGGAAAAATTAGTTGTAAGGAGAGAAGGAGTGAATAGTGTAGGTGAGGGTGATAATTAATCCCTGTCCATCTCCTCAAATATAAATTATAGCAACAACTTTATGGTGAATACATATAATTACAAGAAACCCTTAAGGATGGTATGACCAGATTTGTCTAGCAATCTGGTCAACAATTATATGAATAATTAAGGGATCAATTGAACTAGTTGGTTACTTTAAAATAAGAAGGACGTATAGAGATTAATTAGCTTTAGAGAAAAAATGTTACATTTTGTGCATCTACAATGGTATGAAGCCTTTTTCCAATATTCATTTGCACAATATTTAAGATAAATGCACCAGCTGTAATGATTCATACCACCATAAATGTTCAAAAGAATACTGCAGGTGAGAATTTTAAATGTATTTACATGTATCAATTAAAATTTGACATAATATTACATGTGATTTAAAGCTATATACATTTATGTAATATTTAAAAATCTAAACCAAAGAATTTTATTGTGCGCATGTGTATATGTATGTATATATATACATATTTAAACATGAAAATACCAATAAAATACCAATAATTCATCAGTTTATTGTAAGCAAATTGAGGATGTACATTTTCAAGCTTACAGATCTTTGATGGATTACTTTTACTTATTAAAGAGATTCTTTGCCATATCTTATACTCCATGCAATATTTACCTGTCATCATTTTGAATGTTATGCGCTAGCTACACCATACCTAACCATACATGTGCTTTGATGTTGTGATTTTTCTGCATCTAATACTGCAACAATTACCTGTCATTTTGAACATTAACCCAACCTAACCACCCTGTGCTTTGAGGTCTTGCATTACAATGTTTCAAACTATATGTATTTGCATGATGCTTATATTCTAGAATATCCTATGCTTTAGATGTTGTCATTTTTTTCATCTAGTACTGCAACATTTAATGCCTGTGATTTTGAATATTTACCCTACATAACTGCTCTGTACTTTAATGCTGTGCTTTATATTATTTAAAACTATCTGCATGGTGCTTATATTCTAGCATGCTCTATCACTAACTGTCAGTGTTAATTAATTAACAAGCAAATAATCATACAATTTGCTTTTCAATAAATTCAAAGTCTGTTGTTACATCAGCTACATTCTATTCCATATTATGGAGCATGCACTGAACATATTGATATTTATAGAACTAATTGCTCAATAATTTTATTTTTGAGTTTTGGTGCAATTAATGAAAGTTTTGAATTTATTGTTCTAATTAATATAAACAATGGTTTTTTTTTACTTCAAATCAGGTCTGTCATAAGGACCCTTCCCAATGGAAATTTCATTGATTTTTCCCCAAATTTCTCAATTTTTTTTCCTAAACACTTATCTTTTAGCATTATACAAATGGGGCAAAAATTCCCAAATGAGAAGATACAGGCGTATTTGAAAAAATAAAACACTAATACCGGTAATTACATTATTCATAATATTTGTGCTTATGTATCCTTTGCATTCTTACAAAAGTGTCTGCTTCAGACTGAAACAACTTTTGTATATCCACAATTTGTCTTACAATGTACATGCTTGCATTCAATTCATACATCCTACTAGCTGTTTTCATCTATTTTTGTATTTACCATCAAGCTGACAGTCATGTCATATAGAATATGTTGCTTAACAGAATGTTCTAACAGTGGATATAGACTTAAACTTTGGAAGAGTAAGATATGTCTTATTCAATTAGCAGTGATGTTGAAAAGTGTCAGTCCGAAGGTTTTAACTGACAAAATTTCATTAAGACTGAGAATATGCAAAATTTTCTCTATATACTTCATAGTCCTGACTGACAAAATTTTCAAAATCACTAAAAATACCTGCCATGTTTAAAAAACTTTTCTACATCTGTTATTCACAATACAAATTATGGCAAATTTTCTTGTTCATGTGACCCACCTTTCAAGTTATTTACTTTTCCTTCAAAGGATGATGCAGTGGAACAGCAGTGTTAGGTGAAAACAGTTAATCATAGACATCGAAATGACCCAACAAAAATATGGACACCCAAACCTGACTCTACAATATGTTCTTTACATTTTATATATAATTATCAACCAATACTAATCCTTGTCACACTTAACATTCAGGTCATAGTCAGTCTGTTACAACTCCTAGAGCCCCCCCCCCCCCCCCCACCCACTTCCGTTTGAGAAAGGGAAATACTTCATCTACTTACTCCAAACAAAAAGTCAAAAACTGTTTTAAGGTCAAAGAACATTAATTAATGAGAGTCATGATTTGCTGATGTGATGTAGGGAGAGAGGGACTACTATTTCAATGTATCTGGAGCTGTGATTGGATGAAATTATTTGATCAATCTATAAATAAAGATCGAGTCTGCTGTAAAATCATGATTTTTTATCTCATTTGACTAATGTAAAAATTGTATGACCTAAAAAGTGGTTGTTGTTTACATTTGAATTTTGGCAAATTTTGGGGTGACCCCATTCCAGCATGATTTTCTCGATATTAAGGTGGATATCCTATAGTAAACTGTTAAAATTCTGATAGAGGAGGGTCTGACAAACATTTTGATATGTGGATTATATATAGCTAAAATGTAGGATTTTTGTGTAAATCTTGCTGGAATTTTGGTAATTTAACATGGGACCCTATCAGGCCTATGGGAAATGGAATTACTGTGCTTTGGCCTAAAAATGATGAAACTTCAATAGATAATCCAACAGAGCTTCTCAAAATAAATCTACTGCATCACTTCATACAGCACATTCATCACACAATTCTCAGATTGCCCGAACATATAACAATATACATATAAAAGGGTTACTGTTCCATCCTCCAGTGTCGAAATTCAGTAATATTGACGGATGTCATCTTTCAATGCATTTTTAAAAGAAGTGACAATTGGAACTTGCATTTTTGATGCTGCAAAACATAAAGCGGCGAGTTCAGTTTTGGTTCCATCGCGACTTAGACCCCTTTTTTCTAGGAAAGAACGTAGTTCATCAATTTTCCGAGAGAGAAGAAAATCCAATGAGGCAGATCATCGATGTCATTATCCATAGTAAAATACATGACAAGTCATCAAAGCTATGTACAGTGTATTTGTACAAAAATTCTATAGTAAATATATACAAAAAGTTGACAAAGAGAACATCATAAAAAAATCGGCACTTCTATTTGCAATAATCAACCGCTATGGTGTGTTATCTCTCATCTATCGACAGTTACTAATGACGCTTTGTTTACACCGGAAGTAACGTTTAACCGTGGCGCGTCAATCGTTACGCACGGTAGATAACTCGTACAAATAATACTGGATTGGTCTATAGTCAACATGCCAAGAAAAACGCTATATAGTGCAACATTTTCCTCAACTCTGTTTGTTGTGTAATTTCACATAAAGACTGTTTTATATCTATTTGAAATGTGTCCTTCTGGGCCTTACTTTTAGATTATAAAATATGAACAGAATTTCAATTTTATTAGACAATGTCTTATAAGACTACACCATTCAGCAATTCCATCGCAGTATTTATACGCAGTTACGCCTCTTAGAAGTTGGGCACAGCTATAAATATTATTGATAGGTTTCCATTTACATGTATTTTTACAACAAAATTTTATTGCCAAATTGGGCAATATGCTCTTGCACTTGTTGAATGTTTGTTGTTAATACTACATGTGCTATATATAGCAGTCACGTGATTCCAAACAACTAGGGATAAAATTGTAATGTGTGAAATATTAAACTTCTTACACAGTTTGCATTCTTACCATTTTTGCAAAAATAATTTATTCTATTTCTTATGTGGTTTTCAAGATGCACTGTATAATGTCAATCACGTCGTGGAGTGCCTTAACGTTACTGCGGAGCTCAAGAAATCATGGAGATTTAACACAGCTTTGTGACAACACTGGATGGCTCAGCTGGGCGAAAAAGAGTCAAATTTAGTTTAACAATTTATTCTCTATCATTCCTTTTCAGTTTCAGGGGAGGGGGTGTTGTACAGAAAAATTATTTCTTTATACCTAATTTACATGATATAGGCGCTCTGTATGTCTTACTCTTTGGTGATACATTCGATTACAGTGGCAGATTTAGAGGGGATGTCCAGAGCCCCCTTTTCGCCAAATATTTACAAGTAAAACCTCAGATTTGGCACAAGAAATGACTGGGTAGTTTGACTAATACACATGTGCCCCCCTTTTCGGAAATCCTGGATCCACCACTGTATTATATTAATGGAGTGTTAGTTACCTAGTAAGGTATATAAATGTAATACAGTAGATGAACTTGTTCTTAATAACTCATGAGACATCTCTCAGGTTTCTGAATACTATTCCTGATCTTGCAGGCAAGAGCTAAGTACTTGTTAAACACTTACAAACAAAATTGTTACCTCCCAATCATGATGTAGGTGAGTTAAGCTTGGTTGGGTGTAACACTTCAAAACAATCAGATTGATAACTTCTGAATGTAATATAGGTGAAGATATATCTGGTGTGGACATACATGTGTATTAATACTTACAAAAAATTGAATTGATTTTTCTGAATATAATATGCACATGCAAATGAAATAATATACATATAAAGTATAACACTGAATTTATGAGTGCACTTCATATGGAAGAAGAACATATGATATAGGTGAAATAAGTATCCTATGGTGTTAAACTTAAACATTTATAAATATATATAATAATATTTATAGCTATAACAGGTCAATTATTGAAAAGGATACATGTATAACTTATGAAAGATAGTAATATACATTTGATAACATGAGTATGTAAGTATTTATTTAAGTCCTAGCAAGTATCCTATAGAGTGTTCCCATACAACCCTGTTTTCGTCAAATTAGCTAGAGTTATCTCCCTTATTGAAGTACAACTCTCGGATTTTACCATCAATGCTCATATAAAACTGCTTGATTTAACTTAATTTTATGAAATAATCACATTGTATATCTAAGTGTTTTACAGAAAATTTTCAACTGATTGATTATATTTACTGATTAAGTAAGACTGAAGTCACGAAATCTACCCTGATGAATAGTGATTTTCTCAGAAATTTAATGAAGTTTACATGGTAGAGATCTAAAAAGTCAGAGTTGTACTCCAACATGGCCGCTAATGCAGGTAGTATAACATCACATGGGCAAACTGTATTGAACTACCCTATTAAGCTGGGTATTGAATCTTGATTTATGTCCTAATATCTACCACTATAACATCCATATCTAAATACGGATAGCGTCTTGAATGAAGGTGTAGTACCGGGTATATTAAATTGTTCAGAGTCGATCAAAAAGTCTACATTTCTTTCTGTATGTTTGATTTCATTATGTAGACACAGATATTTGATATTCTAATTTTATGACTGTACCATATGATTGATTTCTTTAATGTTTACATTTCAGTGTACATCATAAGTGCTGAAAGGAGGTGACTGTTGTCTCAGACTCAAAGTTATTTACAAGAAGGCTCAAATGAGTATGATGGTTTGATTCTTTCAGTTGATATGGCTACATGTATATGATATTTGTTTATGTATATCATACATATTACATTATTGCCATGAGTATGCATGCATGCTTCTTCAGGGTTCCTCCCACAGGTGAATCATTCTTCTAAGTTTTTGAAACGTAAGGTAGATAATTATGGAGGGTATTCGTTGTCAAAAATCCAGACATGTAGAGATGTAAATTTATGTTGAAGATGTATTGTTTACACATGTACTTTGTACAAATGTATTATTTACACTTGTACTAATCGCAGTTGTATGTTTTACATATGCACTTTCATGGGCAATTTTAACTGTGGAAAACCACTCCGTTGAAACATTAAGCTTGTATTTATGTATATTTGAATGTACATTTTACAATAACACAAGCATAGTTTGCAGTTCTAGATACCGTCATTTAACGCTTTGCAGAATATTCACGTTACAATTCTACATCTGTAAAGTGTACATGTTTGAAGCATTGCATTGCCCATATTTGAAATATCGCCGGAAACACGCGACATGACCCGATTAATGAGTTTATGAAGTCTTTCTACTTTCAGTTTTAACGACAACACCATAAAGTTAATATTTCGGGGGTAAATTCCTTCCATACGAGTCATGCTTACTGAGGACTTCCACAGCTCTTGACAAACTCACGAGTACATTAGGAACCATTTGTTTGATATTCGTGGAGGTGGTGGGGGGTTTCTTGAAACAGTTCTTACCCTGATTTTGACTAAAAAAAACTTGTCCAGTCAAAAAGTTATCTGTCTCCAGTAGTGGAATCTTAACTCATACTTTTGAATAAATTATAGGTATTGAAACTCCTTTTTTCTGGCGAGCATTCAGCAATCATGAAGAAACCTGATATTTATTATTTGGGTACTTTAATGTTTGTCCTAGATATATGGCAAGAACAGTTCATGAAAGGCGGACAGGGGGTGCCCCCCCTCAGGCCCTTGTAGCAGTCTCCTTTTCCATTCCTTCCTGCCCCCTCCCACTCCATATCTCCCCCAACACCTCCCTCTCACCCTGTACACACCCCCCTCCCCCCTTTTGTTCATTATGTAAAATAGACTATCTGAGCCCTGTAGTGTCATCTGATATTTTTCATAATGAACTCACGGTTTGAGGCATATAATGTACCACAGGCGTAAGAAAGCCCAGATTGCTATGTAGGCGTAAAAAAACGCCTACATAGCAATCCGGGCTTTCCTAACGCCTGTGTAATGTACATAAAACATTGTCCCCTGATATTACTACGTCACTGTCCAATTTTTAGATATAATTTTCACACATTTTCGGTCAGCTGTGTACTTAATAAATACAAATTAGATCATATAGTGGTGAATAAAGCAGAATTTTGTCAAAACATTACGTTGTTTCGTTCAAATTTGTAATACTATACAATATTTTATAAATGAAAAACTCTTGCTCTGGCCATACTTCAAAAGATCATATATAAGTTGAGAGGGAAAATGTGACTGGGATGAAAAACCCAGACCCCCCTATATCATCAAATGAACGGTGCCTTATTTATTTGCCCCCATTCAAAATTCTGCAATATATATACTCAATAATATGAATTCTCCCTCATTTTGCAAAAGCGAAAGTAGGGAAACTTCATTATACGTTGTTAAATACTCGCTAATCGGGTCATGTCGTGTGTTTCCAGCGATTTTCCTAATATGGGCAATGCAATGCTTCAAACGTACACTTTACAGATGTAGAATTGTAACGTGTATATTCTGCAAAGTGTTAAGTGGAAGTATCTAGAACTGCAAACTATGCTTGTGTTATAGTATAAAGAACATTGAAATATGCATAAATACAAACTTAATGTTCACCGTAGTGGTTTTGCATATTTAAAATTGCCCATGAAAGTGCATATGTAAAACATACAACTGTGATAAGTACAAGTGTAAATAATACATTCGTATAAAGTACATGTGTAAACGATACATCTTCAACGTAAATTCACAATTCTGCGTCTGGATTTTTGACTACGAATACCCTTCATAGATAATGACAATGTTATATCCCTCAGGCTTTTAATAGGCGATCTTCATATTTTACATGATACAAGCGGTGCATGACCCGACATGCAACCCTTTGCAGGGATTTTTATTTTGATGTTATTGTATAATTGTGACGTCATTATCTAGTTCTTTATGTCAAAATGGAAACCTCGGCAAAATGTAACATGTCGGGTCTTGGGCTGCTTGTATCATGTAAAAAATTAAGATCATCTTTATCATTGACAGCATGCTTGAAAGGAATTATCTGATAAGGAATGAATCTAATTTGTGTTTCGTTTATGCACTATGATGCAGTTTTCCATGGTTTTTTTTAGCTCACCTGAGCGTAGCTCAAGTGAGCTATTGTCATAGTGCAGCGTCCGTCGTCCGTCGTTAACTTTTCTACATTTTCGACTTCTCCTCCAGAACCGCTGCACAGAATTTCACCAAACTCCATAGGAAGTAAGTACTCAAGGTCCTCTACAAAGTTTGTGTTTTTTATGCCGATCCGTGATCCAATATGGCCGCTATTGGCTCTGATTGGTTGACACATTTTCGTCTTCTCCAGAACTGCTGCACAGAATTTCACCAAACTCCATAGGAAGTAAGTACTCAAGGTCCTCTACAAAGTTTGTATTTTTTATGCCGATCCGTGATCCAAGATGGCCGCCATTGGCTCTGATTGGTTGACACATTTTCGACTTCTCCTCCAGAACTGCTGCACAGAATTTCACCAAACTTCATAGGAAGTAAGTACTCAAGGTCCTCTACAAAGTTTGTGGATTTTTTTGCCGATCCGTACGCAGCACAGTTAAGGCACTCCATGAATTTGACGTCATTATTATTTCCGCGAAAACGACGGTACGTTAATGACGTCATAGACCCCGTGGTGTTACGTTGGTTGACAACGACGTTTAGCCTTTATTGTTTGAATAAATTGAGATTTATATGACAGTTTTTACATTTAATCTAATTCAAAATTCATAACAATCAACGATTTTACCATTTATATCATTAGTATATTTTGAGACGGTCCATTATAGTAACGATTTATGAATGAACCCCAAAGAATATAGACATGCGCAGTACCTGTTCAGTGTCGACACGAAGCTTTAATTCCTGCAACAGGTTGCACCATAAAAATGACAGAGCTGAGAAGATATAGAAGACACCTTTTTGCGAAATTAGAGCATGAAAATGACATCTAACGGTAAGAAACTGTATATTGGAAATGCATGCTTCAGAATTATGACAATTACTGCAGTAAACTATTGTTGGTTTTTTTTTTATTTTCGATCATGCAAGTCTCGTATAGATGTATGAGCCATCGTGCTCGCACGTGCTCAAAATGAAAATTGTGATTAAAAATTAAAAATTATGCGTTCAAAAATGTGTTTTAAGTTATGTACACTCCCGTGAAAAGTAAGAGTACTTAATGAAAGGGAAACCCGATGGGGGCCCTATGATCATGACAAAACACAGGCTTGATCACAAAATTACACCTCTGCAAGAGAGGTGAAGAAGAATGAGAATGATGAAAAAAGAGGGAAGCCAGCGTGACTCAGTGGTAGAATGCTCGATTTCTGACCTAGAGGTCGCCGGTTCGAGCCTCGTCATGGTTATGCCAGTGTTTGTCCTTCGGATGAGACAGTAAACACCTATGTCCTGTGTCGCGGTAGACGTGACACATTAAAGAATCCTCACTGCTTCGGGTAGGTACGATGCAAAGGTAAAAATTTATGTAACCTGCATCTGTCAGATGCCGTCACCATAAGCGTGCAATTTTGGTGGTGTGACGCAAAGCATGAAAACAAGAATAAACACCTCTGCAATATTATCTAACAACCAACCGTGAATGCATGATTTCCCATAAAATTAACATGAATTCGTGGAAAACTATAGTTCTACAATCTACCTTGCAACAATGCCAGAGGTAGGTCAGCTGTATAAAATAGGGTACCAGAGTCTTGCAAGTAGTACTAAGGACACCCCTATGTCGATCACATTTATCTACCTTTGTCTCCGCAAGTCATACACGGTATTAGTTGAAAATAATCTGATTTTTGATGGAAGTTACCAATAATTTCAGACATCAGATCTATTTGTAATTAACAAAATACATTCGGGTATTTATGCCATCACATTGTCCATATGGGACAATAGGGGATATATATTCCTCCCCATGGTCATGCCGGTATCTGTCCTTTGGATGAGACAGTAAAAACGATGCCCCTTGTCGCGGTAGACATGACACATAAAAGAACCCTCACTGCATTGGCAGGCAAAGGTCAAAATTTCTGTAACCTGCATCCGTCAGATGCCGTCACCAAATACGTGCAATATTTGTAGTGTAACTCAAAGCAATAAATAAACAAACAAACAGAAAAGCACAGACAAATTGTGTTATATATTATACCTCTTTCCTTATCATATAAATCATAAATGATAAAAATATTCGTAACTGTCACCTTGATCAGTTGATGGCAATGATTTTTCAATGATACAAAAAACTGAAGAGACAATACTTGCTACCCTTTTGAGCCTATGTCTCTCATTTATGGTTTATGGCCTTAAACATTTAAAAAATGCAATACATAATAACCTTTTTTATCATTGTAAATAACAATTATCTTTTCTAATCAAATATAACACAATTAAATATTCCAAACAAAAATCTTAAACATTTTACTTTATATAGGGAAATATGCATATTTTGATGAAAAAAAAATTTGCTTACAGTTTGTTTACCTTGTGAAACTCTTCTCTATGTACGCTTACAGTGCTGATGCATGTTTAAATCATGTTAAGAGTGATTGGATACAAAATGTACCTGTTTTATCAAAATTATTAAGTAAGACAATTACATCCTATGTCATACAAGTTTGAATATTTATCGAAAAGAGTAAATGCGCACAATTTCTTGTCCCATGGTTAAAATGTAAACACAAGAGTTCTAAACTGTTTTGCATTTGTTAGTAAACAATAAAGTTTTGAATGATTTTACTTTGTTAAGATCTATATTACATTATGAGAGATTTAGGGTAAAGAGGGTTTCTTTTTCATCAAAACATGCACATGTCTCTTCAAGTCCATTTCCTATTAATATTATACATGTACTATTAGCATAATTATAGTCCTCTCTGGTTCCCCTCAGGTAAATAACTTAAGAGAAAAAAAATAAACAAATGGTTTTAATTTTAGATTTTATTCATGCAATTATTCATTAGTAAACATGATCATGTGTTTGTAAAACACTATTATCTTATCCTACCCCACCTCTAAAGTAGTAATAATTTATACCATCCAGAAACTTGGTCAAAGGTTAAAATATTAGGCAAAAAAATAAGAAGTGTTGTGTTTCCGCTTTCCGGACTGAACCCATTTTATCGTGCCGACCCAACAGATTTTATTGCTGTAATTGTCCGAAAACAGAAGTTCATCAGATTGGATGTATAGTTTTATTCTTACATTTGCCAAAGTGTGTAAAATACAGGACATAATTCAAAACAAGACAGTCTCGCATGTAAACAACAAAGTACAACTGACTATGTCCCACAATTGAACCAGATCACGAGAAACAGGGGGGAATAAAATAAAAGTATCATCTATTACCTACCAACCCTATTTTTTCAGCTATGAAAGGGGAAACAACATTTTCTATTTTTTCCTTAAGATAAAAAGATGTTATAGTCCTAGCATTCAAATGTTACATACATGTATTGCAAAGGTTTAAGTTCTCAAAAGACATAGACCCCCATTGTTATTGCAAAGGTTAAAGTTATCAACCAACAAGTAGAGGGCATAGAGCTACTTTTCAGAATAATATACAATTATTAATTATATGTTGAACTTGATTGATCATTGTGTTGTAGTCCTAGGGTGGAAATGAAGAGGGGTGCCTCAATACAACAGGGCGATAGTTGGCTGAAGATGAGAAGCACCAAGCAAGATGGAGCTCTTGGAAAATAACACGCCATGCAGCTTCAGACTGGAACAGGGAAAGATGTCCATGTCTTATCTGCCTTCTGGCACGGAGAGAATAAATGGGTAAGGAACTCGATTTTAATAATAATATGTTCCCCAATGATTTAAAAGTTTGATGATTTTCCTTCTTTCAGACTATTGTGAACTTTGCTCAGTGCCATTTCAATTTTACTTAAAGCCTTGTCATGGGACTCCTTACAAAGCTTATCCCTTGAATTGGACTTGTGGAGCTTTCTGTATTTCATATAGTCTTTAACAATATCGTTCTCTCCAAGCAGCTCCAAGATGATATCAGTTGTTGTCTGAATATCTACATTAATATATTGTTATATACACTACAGTCCGGGTGGAACTTTGAATGCCCATTGTCCACATTGGGCAGTCCACCTGAAATTTCAGTGGGCATTAGGAGTGGACATTTACCTGAGCTATCAAGCTGTCCAGTTACCTGTATGTTAATTCCAACTGGCTCTCACAAGAATGTCTACTGTGTCCAGTGGACATTTTTAATGCCCACTCTAAAAATGCCCACTGTGACCAGTGGGCAAATTAAGTTCCACCTGGACTGTACTGTACATTAAACAGTTGTCTGTCAATCTATCTATGCATTAATATGTTTCTGAGATAAACAACGCTTTTTAGCTCACCTGAGTTGAAGGCTCAAGTGAGCTATTGTGATCAATCGTCGTCTGTCCGTCGTTAGCTTTTCTACATTTTCGACTTCTTCTCCAGAACCGCTGCACAGAATTTCACCAAACTTCATAGGAAGTAATTACTCAAGGTCCTGTACCAAGTTTGTGTTTTTCATGCCCATCCGTAATCCAAGATGGCTGCGATTAGCTCTGATTTGTCGACACATTTTCAACTTCTTCTCCAGAACCGCTACACAGAATTCCACCGAACCTCATAGGAAGTAAGTACTTAAGGTCCTCTACCAAGTTTGTGTTTTTCGTGCCCATCCGTAGGCCAAGATGGCCACCATTGGCTCTGATTGGTTGACACATTTTCGACTTCTCCAGAACCGCTACACAGAATTTCACCAAACCTCATAGGAAGTAAATACTCAAGATCCTCTACCAAGTTTGTGTTTTTTTTTTTGTGCCGATCCATAATCCAAGATGGCCGCCATTGGCTCTGATTGGTTGACACATTTTGGACTTCTTCAAAACCAAAACGACTGCACAAAATATCACCAAACTTTATAGAAAGTCTTGTAGAAAAAAAGCAAATTTTCTACTGAAATGAGCTGTCATTTTATTGTAAAATAAGCAATTTGTGCTCAGGTGAGCAATATAGGCCCATTTGAGCCACTTCTTCTTATTATATTGATTTTTGTTTTACGTCACACCACGAATATTTCACTTATATGGTGACGGCATCTGCCTGATGCGGGGCATACAAATTTTGACCTTTGCAACGGACCCACCCGAAGCAGTGAGGGATCTTTAACGTGCCATGCATACCACTACACGGGGCCTCGGTTTTTACTGTCTCATCCGAAAGACATGACACCGGCATGACCAAAGCTGGACTCGAACCCCGGCCTCCTGATCAGGAGTCCGACGCGATACCACTAGGCCACTCCGGCTTTCTTATTATTATATGCTTAAAGTGATTCTTATTGTTAATAATATATATTATGGTACAATACTGGCCTATACATTACAGGATAGATAGTGATAATGAAAAAATAAAATTTTACATGGTTCATTATTCAAATCCCAGCTTAACCTGTATTTTAAGTAGAACTAAGTTGGTCTTTAATCCAGTGCTGTTGAAATACTCCAGAGTTCTGTCAGACCGATTGTTTCCCCATAAACGCATTGATTTACATATAATGAAGATAAGTTTAGTATTAAATATATGAAAGTAGTGCTGATAGACTCTGATGATAGACAAAAGATAAAGTAATCACAAAAAAAATTGAAGTAAGTAGAGTGGTCAGTGTCCACATAAGTTGTAGTATCAGTAAAAATAATACATGACGGAGAGACAGACGAGGAAAGAAATCATCTGTTCATGTTTGAAGGTGAGTCACAGTCACCCACCTTTCAAAAAATTTTGGAAGACGCCATGACTCAGTGGTAGGTCACTCGGCTACTGACCCAGATGATGCAGGTATGAGTCCTGCTGTAGTCATTCTGGTGTCTGTCGTTCAAATGAGACAGTAAAAAGAGATGCCTGTGTTGCAGTAGACTTGGCACCTTAAAAAACCCTCACTGCTTTGGATGGGTCCATTGCAAAGGTCAAAATTTGTCTAACCTGCATCAGTCAGATGCCGTCATCATATACCTGCAATATTCGTGGTGTGACAAAAAGGAGTAAAAAAACAATCAAATCAAGTATTTTCAAAGAGTTTTAAAAAAATGACATCTGATGAATTTCAACAGCATCATAATTTTGTAATCGGTGAATTTGTTTTGTAGCAATTATTTTGGGTGCAATTTTTTCTCCTCACTTAATTTCTTTACTTGAAAGCTTTCTTTTAATCTTGTAATTTATATCTTTTGCAGATGGAGGAAATGGTGTTTTAAAGCCATGTTTTAGATGTGGTTTAGCTCGTCTTACTCTGGTGTTAACATGTGATTTGCAAAATTTGGCAGTGTTAATTCCTTGGTGACTTGCCAGAGCTCGCATGACTTGACCTGGATTTTTAACAGACTTGCCATTTGTCTTCTGTAATGCAAATTGACTTGCAAGTTTTGACCGATTAGCTGTGGTTCCAGGTGCCAGTTTCTTGAGGTATTTTACATACTCTTCATTTACTTTGTAGGCTTGTAAATTTCCAACATGACCTTTTTTTAATCAATCCACTTGCCTCCTTTCTTTTTCTGATTTTAGTTCTTTCTTTTGCAGATTGAGTGGATTCAAAGAAATTTGTCAGACGATCTTGGTCATATTCAGCATAGGATTTGCCGGACTCAAGGAACCTTTGTACCTCGCTCTCCTTCCCAACAATTTTTACGAACTCTTCTCTACTTTTTCTATGTTCTTTTTTTATTAGTTCACCTGAGCCAAAGGTTCAAGTGAGCTATAGTGATAGTGTGGCGTCCGTCATCCGTCCGTGTTAACTTTTTCACATTTTAAACAACTTCTCTGGAATTGCATTGCAGATTTGGATCAAACTTTGTATAAATGATGTGCTCAAGGTCCCCTACTAAAATCGTGTTCAGGACTCAGATTCCTTAAGGGGTGGATCCAGGGTGGGGTCAAAAGTGCCCAAAAGGGTACCCCTCTTCAGAAATCTTCTTCTTCAGAACCAGTGCATAAATGGGGAAACTAATTGCATTTCAACAATTTTAAAGATGGGTTATCAAAAATTGTGTTCGGGGTTAAGATCCGTCAAATAGAAATTTAGGCTTTTTTGATGTGTTTCTGGACTTGGTATTTTCAATGCAGAAAAGTGTCATGTTTTTCAGTTAATTGATAATTTCTTAATGACCATTTTGATCATAATTATGGTAAGGAATATTATTGTAAAAGAATTTTGTCAATATCTCAATTTTTGGAGTTTTTATGAATTTTTTAAGACTTCCAAAAAAAAAGGGGGGGGGGTTGGTCATTTTTCACATTTTGAACTTTTTCTGCAAAAGTATTAGAAGGATTTTAATAAATCTTGGTAGAAATAAATTGCTTATGATCCCCTTCAAATTCTGCTGTTTTTGTCCAGACCTCTCTACAGGTGGTGCCACCATAGTCAAAAGTAGGTCACAAAAGAGTACCCTCGTTTAACAATATTCTTCTTTTTATTAGCTGTATACAGAGACAACAGAATGCATAGAAATGATCTAGAGGGATGAGTGAAGACGTATTGTCATTTTGGTTCCCTTCCAAAATCAAATTTTTAAATTTTTTGTGGACATTTGTTTGGACTTGGTGATTTCAATGCAGAAAATTGTCATATTTCCTAGTTAATTGATAATGATGATTTCTTATAGACTATTGTGATCATAATGATGGAAAGCAATGTTACATTGAAAGAATTTTGACAATATCTCAATTTTTGGATTTTCTATGAATTTAATAAGATTTCCAAATAAGAGAGTATAGGGACAATTCTTCACATTAACTTCTGCTGTTATACCACATGAAAGATTTTAATGAAACATGGTATATATGAAGTACTATAGGTCCTCTATGAATTTTGTACATTTCATCCAAATTGGTCAACAGATAATGCCACCCTGTCTAAAAAGTAGGTTTCATAGTGGTACATATACCATTTGGTAATTAAAATATGGAGAGTAGCAGTTCAAATCCAACTGTGATCAAAACTTTTTTCATTTCTCTACACATCTAAATAAGTTTTTAGATGTTTTTCATCACTCAACATATGAAATTAGGCCATTTTTAGTTGGATGTGGATAATATTTGAAACAAGTGTTGTTCATGGCCCAGACTTGAAATCAGTCAACAAAAGGCCCCACCTAACGAAAATGACTAACTTGTTGCCCTGAATCACATCTTGCAGAAACAAAGCAAATGCTTTATATCAAAACCACCTGAATAGATGTGCAAAAAATTGTTGTTTTTTATTCTGGTCTGAAGTAAAATTTGACATATTTTCAACATTAGTTTTGACATAGTCACAGTAATGCAAAGATAAATGAGTTTTTTCCTACCTGCATGACTGATCATCTAGGTACTCAGGTGAGCGATATAGGCCCACTTGGGCCTCTTGTTTGATTTCTCTTTGCTTCACCAACTTTTTTGGGTTCCAACTTCCAAATCAAAAAAATTACAGACAGCATCCGTAAATTCTATATTGAATTTTTCCGAAACTGCAGTAGTCGTTATTCTAAAGAGGGTTTGTAAATTTTGTCGCGCACTACCTGATTGGTTGGCAGAAATATCTGACACCTCAGGCTCATCTGCTCTTGAAATTAGTTCTGATGCAATTGTTGACTTGTGATCAGGACGATTCATTGACATGTGTAGATTGACATGGATAGCAGTCAAAAAAATTTGTGTTGACGCTTTGCAGATTCAGAACTATTCATCCGTGAGTGCAATGAAAATTTGGACACAAAATTTTGCTTTTCACTGTGTTTGTTAGAATTCTTATATTTGTTATCTGTAAGATAAGATTGAATATGAAGCACTCTTCTTCTAAACCAATTAAAGCCTATGTGCATTTTGGGGTATTTGTTCATGATAGTCATATAATTTTGATAGCGCTTTGATGTATTGATGCAGTTGTTATACACTGGTTTTGCTGTTGATAGTTTGTAAGGCTATCTTCAATATTATTATCTTTAGTTGCTCTTGAAATTATCACTTTGGCAAAGTTACAAATATTCATTTTTGATGGTTTTTACATGGCTTCTCTTGAATTAAATGTTTAAGACGTTGATTTTATGTTGATTTCAGCAGACGATTTTATCATTGTTGCATGTTATTCTTCATTTTCAGCCATGTTGATGATGCCATAATGTATGTGATGTCATAGTATTTGGTTCATTATTGGTGATTGATTAACAAGTTATATCTTATTTGTGTGTTTCATTTAATAAAAAGAAAAAAGTTATTCGATTGATTGAAAAATAAATTATCAACTTTTAAACTCGTTCAATTTTAAATTTTGCGCTATTAAAAGATGTGGATTACGTCCCTTTGATCTAATCTTCTGGTTAGTCTTCTGAGCGCTTTATTTACTATTCGATTATCAAATTTCAAGAACGGAGTATATATAACCTAAAAGTTCAGGTCCATACACTAAAATCTATCAAAAGTGAATTATACCACGTGAAAAAGAAAGAATTGTACTTCATAAATAGTGATGTGCAAATGTTGTCAGTTACGAAATTAATTTTATCGGGAGCATTTAAGTTCGTACTTAAAGGGTTTCCCTAATTTTTTTTATATTTAATCCTCAATATCTCTATCATTGAAAACTCGGAAAACTTTTGCACAGCACTTTTCTTAAAGGGAAAAGCATGCTCTAAAAGCTGATATCAGGTTCATGTCGTAAGATTCAGCGTATAGACCTGAACTTTTTGATTTTATCTATGGCACCGACAGGCCGCTATAAATAGATTTTACTACAGAACAGCATCGTGGGGTTCGTCTCAAAACAGTTAACACCAAACATTGACGCGATACTCGCACACAAGACACTTTTGATTAAAGGAAAAATTATTTTGATGAAGGAAAAATAAATTTATAAATATGCTCGTTTAAACAAGCATATTTACGTACATGACGTCATGGAGCGCCTTAACTACGCTGCGTAATCCAAGATGGCCGCCATTGGCTCTGATTGGTTGACACATTTTCGACTTCTCCTCCAGAACTGCTGCACAGAATTTCACTAAACTCCATAGGAAGTAAGTACTCAAGGTCCTCTACAAAGTTTGTGTTTTTAATGCCGATCCATGATCCAAGATGGCCGCCATTGGCTCTGATTGGTTGACACATTTTCGACTTCTCCTCCAGAACTGCTGCACAGAATTTCACCAAACTTCATAGGAAGTAAGTACTCAAGGTCCTCTACCAAGTTTGTGTTTTTTTTGCCGATCCGTAATCCAAGATGGCCGCCATTGGCTCTGATTGGTTGACACATTTTCGACTTCTCCTCCAGAACTGCTGCACAGAATTTCACCAAACTCCATAGGAAGTAAGTACTCAAGGTCCTCTACAAAGTTTGTGTTTTTTATGCCAATCCGTGATCCAAGATGGCCGCCATTGGCTCTGATTGGTTGACACATTTTCGACTTCTCCTCCAGAACTGCTGCACAGAATTTCACCAAACTTCATAGGAAGTAAGTACTCAAGGTCCTCTACCAAGTTTGTGTTTTTTATGCCGATCCGTGATCCAAGATGGCCGCCATTGGCTCTGATTGGTTGACACATTTTCGACTTCTCCTCCAGAACCGCTGCACAGAATTTCACCAAACTTCATAAGAAGTAAGTACTCAAGGTCCTCTACAAAGTTGGTGTATTTTATGCCTATCCGTGATCCAAGATGGCCGCCATTGGCTCTGATTGGTTGACACATTTTCGACTTTTCCTCCAGAAAAGCTGCACAGAATTTCACCAAACTTCATAGGAAGTAAGTACTCAAGGTCCTCTACCAAGTTTGTGTTTTTTATGCTAGTCCGTGATCCAAGATGGCCGCCATTGGCTCTGATTGGTTGAAACATTTTCAACTTCTTCTCCAGATTGGCTGCACAGAATTTCATCAAACCTCTTAGGAAGTAAGTACTCAAGGTCCTCTACCAAGTTTGTGTTCGGGATCCAGATTCCCTCAGGGGTGGATCCAGGGCGGGACCAAAAGTGCCCAAAAGGGTACCCCTCTTCAAACATCTTCTTCTCCAGAACCAGTACATAAATGGGGAAACTAATTGCATTTCAACAATCTATAAAGATGGGTTATTAAAAATTGTGTTCGGGGTTAAGATCCATCAAATAGAAATTTACGCTTTTTTGATGTGTTTCTAGACTTAGTCATTTCAATGAAGAAAAGTGTCATGTTTTTCAGTTAATTGATATTGATGATTTCTTAATGACTATTTTGATCACAATTGTGGTAAGGAATATTATTGTGAAAGAATTTTGTCGTTATCTCAATTTTTGGATTTTTTATGAATTTTTTAAGACTTCCAGAAAAAAGGGGGAACTTTTTCTATAAAACCACATGAAAGATTTTAATGAAACATGGAATACATGAAGTACTAAAAGTCTACTATCAACTTGGTAAATTTCATCCAAATTGGTTAACAGATAATGCCACCATGTCTAAAAAGTAGGTCTCACAATGGTACATATACCACTTGGTAATTGAAATATGGAGAGTAGCAGTTCAAATCCAGCTGTGGTCAAAAATTTTATTTTTTTTTTTTTACACATCTAAATAAGTTTTTAGATGTTTCTCAACACTCAACATATGAAATTAGGAATTTTACGTTTAAGACTTCCAAAAAAAAAGGGTGGGTGGGGGGGGGAGGCCATTTTTCACATTTTCAACTTTTTCTACAAAACTGTTTGAAGGATTTTAATAAATCTTGGTAGAAATAAGTCACTTATGATCCTCTTCAAATTCTGCTGTTTTTGTCCAGACCTCTTTACAGGTGGCGCCACCATAGTCAAAAGTAGGTCACAAAAGAGTTCCCTCCTTTAACAATATTCTTTTTCATACGGGCTGTATACAGAGACAAACAGAATGCATAGAAATGATCTAGAGGGATGAGTGAAGACGTATTGTCATTTTGGTTCCCTTCCAAAATCAAATTTTAGAATTTTTTTTTCGACATTTCTTTGGACTTGGTGATTCAATGCAAAAAAAAAGTGTCATATTTCCTAGTTAATTGATAATGATGATTTCTTATGGACTATTGTGATCATAATTATGGAAAGGATTGTTACTTTGAAAGAATTTTGTCAATATCTCAATTTTTGGATTTTCTATGAATTTTTTAAGACTTCCAAATCAGGGTGTATAGGAACAATTCAATCACATTTTTCACTTCTGCTGTTATACCGCATGAAAGATTTTAATGAAACATGGAATACATGAAGTACTAAAGGTCCTCTATCAATATGGTAAATTTCATCCGAATTGGTTAACAGATAATGTCACCATGTCTAAAAAGCAGTTCTCACAATGGTACATATACCACTTGGTAATTGAAATATGGAGAGTAGCGGTTCAAATCCAGCTGTGGTCAAAAAATTTTTTTTCATTTCTTTACACATCTAAATAAGTTTTTAGATGTTTCTCAACACTCAACATATTAAATAAGGCAATTTTAAGTTAGATCTGGACAATATTTGAAACAATTGTTGTTCATGACCCAGACTTGAAATCAGTCAACAAAAGGCCCCACCTAAAGAAAAAGACTAACTTGTTGCCCTGAATGACATCTTGCAGAGACAAAGGAAATGCTTAATATCAAAATCACCTGAGTGGAAGTGCAAAAAAGTGTTGTTTTTTATTCCAGCCTGAAATAAAATGTGACATATTTTCAGCATCTGTGTTGACTTAGTGACATTAATGCAAAAATAAATGAATTCTTCCTTCATGCATGACTGATCATCTAGGTACTCAGGTGAGCGATATAGGCCCACTTGGGCCTCTTGTTTGATTTCTCTTTGCTTCACCAACTTTTTTGGGTTCCAACTTCCAAATCAAAAAAATTACAGACAGCATCCGTAAATTCTATATTGAATTTTTCCGAAACTGCAGTAGTCGTTATTCTAAAGAGGGTTTGTAAATTTTGTCGCGCACTACCTGATTGGTTGGCAGAAATATCTGACACCTCAGGCTCATCTGCTCTTGAAATTAGTTCTGATGCAATTGTTGACTTGTGATCAGACGATTCATTGACATGTGTAGATTGACATGGATAGCAGTCAAAAAATTTGTGTTGACGCTTTGCAGATTCAGAACTATTCATCCGTGAGTGCAATGAAAATTTGGACACAAAATTTTGCTTTTCACTGTGTTTGTTAGAATTCTTATATTTGTTATCTGTAAGATAAGATTGAATATGAAGCACTCTTCTTCTAAACCAATTAAAGCCTATGTGCATTTTGGGGTATTTGTTCATGATAGTCATATAATTTTGATAGCGCTTTGATGTATTGATGCAGTTGTTATACACTGGTTTTGCTGTTGATAGTTTGTAAGGCTATCTTCAATATTATTATCTTTAGTTGCTCTTGAAATTATCACTTTGGCAAAGTTACAAATATTCATTTTGATGGTTTTTACATGGCTTCTCTTGAATTAAATGTTAAGACGTTGATTTTATGTTGATTTCAGCAGACGATTTTATCATTGTTGCATGTTATTCTTCATTTTCAGCCATGTTGATGATGCCATAATGTATGTGATGTCATAGTATTTGGTTCATTATTGGTGATTGATTAACAAGTTATATCTTATTTGTGTGTTTCATTTAATAAAAAGAAAAAAATTATTCGATTGATTGAAAAATAAATTATCAACTTTTAAACTCGTTCAATTTTAAATTTTGCGCTATTAAAAGATGTGGATTACGTCCCTTTGATCTAATCTTCTGGTTAGTCTTCTGAGCGCTTTATTTACTATTCGATTATCAAATTTCAAGAACGGAGTATATATAACCTAAAAGTTCAGGTCCATACACTAAAATCTATCAAAAGTGAATTATACCACGTGAAAAAGAAAGAATTGTACTTCATAAAAAGTGATGTGCAAATGTTGTCAGTTACGAAATTAATTTTTATCGGGAGCATTTAAGTTCGTACTTAAAGGGTTTCCCTAATTTTTTTTATATTTAATCCTCAATATCTCTATCATTGAAAACTCGGAAAACTTTTGCACAGCACTTTTCTTAAAGCGAAAAGCATGCTCTAAAAGTTGATATCAGGTTCATGTCGTAAGATTCAGCGTATAGACCTGAACTTTTTGATTTTATCTATGGCACCGACAGGCCGCTTATAAATAGATTTTACTACAGAAACAGCATCGTGGGGTTCGTCCTCAAAACAGTTAACACCAAACATTGTCGCGATACTCGCACACAAGACACTTTTGTGTAAAGGAAAAATTATTTTGATGAAGGAAAAATAAATTTATAAATATGCTCGTTTAAACAAGCATATTTACGTACATGACGTCATGGAGCGCCTCAACTACGCTGCGTAATCCAAGATGGCCGCCATTGGCTCTGATTGGTTGACACATTTTCGACTTCTCCTCCAGAACTGCTGCACAGAATTTCACTAAACTCCATAGGAAGTAAGTACTCAAGGTCCTCTACAAAGTTTGTGTTTTTAATGCCGATCCATGATCCAAGATGGCCGCCATTGGCTCTGATTGGTTGACACATTTTCGACTTCTCCTCCAGAACTGCTGCACAGAATTTCACCAAACTTCATAGGAAGTAAGTACTCAAGGTCCTCTACCAAGTTTATGTTTTTTTTGCCGATCCGTAATCCAAGATGGCCGCCATTGGCTCTGATTGGTTGACACATTTTCAACTTCTCCTCCAGAACTGCTGTACAGAATTTCACCAAACTCCATAGGAAGTAAGTACTCAAGGTCCTCTACAAAGTTTGTGTTTTTTATGCCAATCCGTGATCCAAGATGGCCGCCATTGGCTCTGATTGGTTGACACATTTTCGACTTTTCCTCCAGAAAAGCTGCACAGAATTTCACCAAACTTCATAGGAAGTAAGTACTCAAGGTCCTCTACCAAGTTTGTGTTTTTTATGCTAGTCCGTGATCCAAGATGGCCGCCATTGGCTCTGATTGGTTGAAACATTTTCAACTTCTTCTCCAGATTGGCTGCACAGAATTTCATCAAACCTCTTAGGAAGTAAGTACTCAAGGTCCTCTACCAAGTTTGTGTTCGGGATCCAGATTCCCTCAGGGGTGGATCCAGGGCGGGACCAAAAGTGCCCAAAAGGGTACCCCTCTTCAAACATCTTCTTCTCCAGAACCAGTACATAAATGGGGAAACTAATTGCATTTCAACAATCTATAAAGATGGGTTATTAAAAATTGTGTTCGGGGTTAAGATCCATCAAATAGAAATTTACGCTTTTTTGACGTGTTTCTAGACTTAGTCATTTCAATGAAGAAAAGTGTCATGTTTTTCAGTTAATTGATATTGATGATTTCTTAATGACTATTTTGATCACAATTGTGGTAAGGAATATTATTGTGAAAGAATTTTGTCGTTATCTCAATTTTTGGATTTTTTATGAATTTTTTAAGACTTCCAGAAAAAAGGGGGAACTTTTTCTATAAAACCACATGAAAGATTTTAATGAAACATGGAATACATGAAGTACTAAAAGTCTACTATCAATTTGGTAAATTTCATCCAAATTGGTTAACAGATAATGCCACCATGTCTAAAAAGTAGGTCTCACATATACCACTTGGTAATTGAAATATGGAGAGTAGCGGTTCAAATCCAGCTGTGGTCAAAAATTTTTTTTTTTTTTTTTAGACATCTAAATAAGTGTTTAGATGTTTCTCAAAATATGAAATTAGGAATTTTAAGTTTAAGACTTCCAAAAAAAAAAGGGTGGGGAGGCCATTTTTCACAATTTCAACTTTTTCTACAAAACTGTTTGAAGGATTTTAATAAATCTTGGTAGAAATAAGTCACTTATGATCCTCTTCAAATTCTGTTGTTTTTGTCCAGACCTCTTTACAGGTGGCGCCACCACAGTCAAAAGTAGGTCACAAAAGAGTACCCTCCTTTAACAATATTCTTTTTCATACGGGCTGTATACAGAGACAAACAGAATGCATAGAAATGATCTAGAGGGATGAGTGAAGATGTATTGTCATTTTGGTTCCCTTCCAAAATCAAATTTTAGAATTTTTTTCGACATTTCTTTGGACTTGGTGATTCAATGCAAAAAAAAAGTGTCATATTTCCTAGTTAATTGATAATGATGATTTCTTATGGACTATTGTGATCATAATTATGGAAAGGATTGTTACTTTGAAAGAATTTTGTCAATATCTCAATTTTTGGATTTTCTATGAATTTTTTAAGACTTCCAAATCAGGGTGTATAGGAACAATTCAAAAACTTCTTTAACTTATGCTGTTATACAACATGAAATATTTTAATGAATCATGGTATACATGAAGTACTATAGGTCCTCTATCAATATGGTAAATTTCATCCGAATTGGTTAACAGATAATGCCACCATGTCTAAAAAGCAGTTCTCACAATGGTACATATACCACTTGGTAATTGAAATATGGAGAGTAGCGGTTCAAATCCAGCTGTGGTCAAAAAATTTTTTTTCATTTCTTTACACATCTAAATAAGTTTTTAGATGTTTCTCAACACTCAACATATTAAATAAGGCAATTTTAAGTTAGATCTGGACAATATTTGAAACAATTGTTGTTCATGACCCAGACTTGAAATCAGTCAACAAAAGGCCCCACCTAAAGAAAAAGACTAACTTGTTGCCCTGAATGACATCTTGCAGAGACAAAGGAAATGCTTAATATCAAAATCACCTGAGTGGAAGTGCAAAAAAGTGTTGTTTTTTATTCCAGCCTGAAATAAAATGTGACATATTTTCAGCATCTGTGTTGACTTAGTGACATTAATGCAAAAATAAATGAATTCTTCCTTCATGCATGACTGATCATCTAGGTACTCAGGTGAGCGATATAGGCCCACTTGGGCCTCTTGTTTTTTTTTTTTCGTGGTAAACCTCTATCCAACCCCCCCCCCCCCCCAAATTATATTCATTCCTTAAATGTTTCCAATGGGATTATTGTGTAAGTGGAAACTGTGCTGAGTATCAGGTGTGTAAGTGGAAATTGTGCTGTGTATCAGGTGTGTAAGTGGAAGCTGTGCTGTGTATCAAGTGTGTAAGTGGAAACTGTGCTGTGTATCAAGTGTGTAAGTGGAAACTGTGCTGTGTATCAAGTGTGTAAGTGGAAACTGTGCTGTGTATCAAGTGTGTAAGTGGAAACTGTGCTGTGTATCAGGAGATGCATCACTATACATATGATATATCATGCAGGTGAAAATGCTTCTTTTTGTACTGTAAATGATTGGTGACTGACTGTACATAAATTGACAGATGTACTCTACATGATATACATTCTATTTATGGATTATTAGTACTATAAATATATATTCTTAAAACATCTAATACTATTTGAAGTAATTAATCTTTCATGTGTTTTACTGTATCAACATAATGATATGATGTCATTGGTTTCAAATTATCAGTTCAGTCATTATACCCCCTGCAAACAAAGTTTGGGGGAGGGGGGGTATATAGGAATCACCCTGTCTGTCTGTCTGTCTATCTGTCTGCCTGTGCACCAAACATTGTCCGGGCCATAACTTCTCACTTTGTGCACGGATTTCAAAAATATTTCACAGAATTGTTGCATAGGATCTAAGGGTGTGCCATGACCTTGAACCAATAACATAGGTCAAAGGTCAAGGTCATGATAGACACAATAATTAAAACATTTTCCTGACCATAACTTCTTCCTCTGCACAGATTTCAATAATACTTCACAGAATTGTCGCTTAGGATCCAAGAGTGTGTCATAATCTTGTGTAAAGGTCATAGATCAAAGGTCAAGATCATAATAGACACTATAAGAAAAACTATGTCCGGGCCATAACTTCTCACTCTGTGCACAGATTTCAATAATACTTACGGAATTGTTGCATAGGATTGAAGGGTGTGTCATGACTTTGAACCAGGATCATAGGTGAAAGGTCAAGGTCATAATAGACACAATAACAATAACTTAATCCGCGCCATCACTTCCCATCCAGTTCACAGATTTCATTAATATTTAAAAGAGCTGTTGCTTAGGATCCAAGGGTGTGTCATGACTTTGAACCAAGGTCAAAGGTCAAGGTCATGATCGACACAATTAGTAAAACCTTGTCCGCGCCATAACTTCTTCTTCTGAGCACGGATTTCAATAATATTTCACAGAATAATTGCTTAGGATCCAGGGGTGTGTCACAACTTGAAACCAGGGTCATAGGTCAAAGGTCAAAATTATAATAGACAGAATAATTAAAACCTTGTCCAGAACATAGCTTCTTCCCCTGTGCATAAATTTCAATGACATTTCACAGAATTGTTGCTTTGCATCCAAGAGTGTGTCATGACCTTGAACTGCAATCATAGGTCAAAACTCAAGATCACAATAGACACAATTAGCATAACCTTGTCCGGGCCATAAATTCTTTCCCTGTGCACGGATTTCAATAATATTTCACAGAATCGTTGCTTAGGATCTAAGGGTGTGTCATGACCTTGAACCAAGGTCACATGTCAAAGTTCAAGGTCACAATAGACACAATGGATAAAACCTTGTTTTCATTGATTTTACCTCAAAATGTGCTCGTAAGTGGGACATCCATTACACTTATACCAGTGATGTATATTGGGATGAATTATTGCATGTTTCTACTTTGTTGCTGTAGGGGTGTTTGTTAGGTTAGGACTGCTCTAGTTTGATTTGATTGACTGGTGTTTTAGGTAATTTTCAACAATTTTTCAGTTGTATTGTAACATGGAAGCATGAGACAACCACATTTTAAGCATACTAGCACAATCTGGTGCTTATTCTCTACACAAAGCCTGCCTTCTTGATAGTCAAATGAAATATAAACTAGTAAAGTTGTTGGTTCAAAATACTTACCATCATATAACTATTCTTGTATGTCGTTAAAATTAAAATGTGCATAATTATAAGAATTGATTTAACTAATGTAAACAGATGTTTATTCTAGTTACCACATTGCTACATAAAGAAGAATGCTACACTAATGACCCACACCCTTGAGTAAAGTATGTATTATATACTTTTAAAGATTATGTATGTTTTCTTAAATATTACTACTACTAATACATTTATTGTGATTGAAATTATACAGTGAACTAATTATTACTTTCAACATTTGAATTAACATATACAGGTTTTATATGATAATTACTAAAAGTTTTTTTAAAGTGTTTTGAATGAAGGAAAATTAAGCCAGGAAAATAGATTAAAAATATATCTATTTACAAACAAATATCAAATAAATTTATGTTAATATGATACAGAGTCTTACTCACTAAATCCTTATTATGAACTCCCATCAAAATGAATGTATAAAACTGAAAGGCTAATACACTATCAATTTACTCTATCTAGAAATATGAATTCCAGACTACATGTATTAATAAAACTCAAATGTATATGATTTTGGTATCATAGACAAAGGGTGTATGTAAAAAAGTTTGAAGTAGAATGGAGTAAGCAGCGTATATTCATATGAAAAATGTAGTATCCCATGTTAAAGTAAAAAAGAAAATTTATGCGTAAAAGATATAATCTTGAATAACTTGGATAAGTAGTTTGGTTAAAGTCTAATCAAATTTTGGTAGGAAGTAATCTCATACATAAAACTTGTAGAGTGTCATAATAAAAATCTTCCATCAAGGACTTTATCAATTGTTACTAATAAATTCTTTCATGAAATTCGTCTCGGTAACAGTTTTCAGAAGACTTATCTCTTGCTTTATAATAAACTTCATAGATAAACTTATGACACTGTAAAACAATTAATAATAAAATGTTTTATTAATTGTATTAGTGCAGTTGGTTTATCTAAAACAGTTGTACTATTAAAGTTATCATTAATGACAGAAGTGAAACTGTAAGTCGGAAAGATTTACATTGGAAATACAACTTAAAAACTAACTTCATTCTTGCTATTAAGTGATATATTTGAAATTATCAATTATCAGAAATAACAATATAAATATCTGAAAAATGTTATATCTGTCTATAAACATTAAGTATTATTATTTGGGGTTTTGTGATAAGAATATAAGTCTTACCAGCAAATTGTGATGTAATAACTTTTTTTCTGATATGGAAAAGATTGATTTTTGTAAAATGCTAAATAAACTTTTTCTCAAAAGAATTGCAGTATTTTCCAGTTTAGAATTGAATTGCTGAATACTACAAACAAGTCCATATTCAATAAAGTAGGAGTTCTTTGATAGCAAATATGCAGCTTTACACCCGATTGCATTATTCATCCATTCATGCAAATTCCACTAGCGTCAAATTTATGTGAAACTGTAAATTTAATTTTGACTGAAATACTTGTTTTATCGATACAAAACTTTTGCCTTAAAATGCAAGAAAAACATTAAACATCAATGCCTTGATGGAGTAGCTGAAAAATTATATAAAGATTGTTGATTTAAAGAATGATAAACTGTAAAGGTATAAAAAAAAAGTTTGATGAATGCAGAAATATTAAATTGAATTTATTTGCCAAAAATAAAATAATTAGTAAATGCATGCAACTATTAAGAGCAAATTTCCTTACTAATGTATTGTAATTTGTGCACTAGAGGTCAATGCGATGTATGATTTTAGGGGCTCAAAATTGGGGCATTTCTCTATGTTGGGCCATATATATAGGTCAAATACCTACCTTACTTAAATAAAGGCAGTATTGTGTACCCATATATAAATTTGGTTTTCAAATTTACTTGTAGTGTTTATATTGCAATTAAATTATTTTGAAGCCCCATTCACTGGCTTGTGTCAGCTTGCTTGACAATATCTATATTCTAATAGCCAGCTAATTACTTGTGAAATTACCTGTCACTTTCTAAGGGCAAATGGACTAAGGACATAGATAAGAGCGGGTATCTGTAATATAGCATAATGTTCTGGTGAATTTATCCAATTGTGATGAGAAATGATCGTTGCAAGTGTGATATCATTGCATCTGGAGCATTTTTGTTACTATTATTATTCACATTAATCATGTCTATTCAAATAGAGAAATAGAATAAATAAATAGATAAAAATGGCTGGTTTCATGTTTTTTTTTTTTTCGGTTTTGATGATGATACATTAATGATATTACCACATTCGTCTTATTTTTCCTAAATCAAAAGGAACAAGGTACAATTAAGATGTTCAGTTTCTTTCAAATTATTTGTAGGTTGTTCCAACATATACATTTGAGCCATGATATATATATATATATGTTAATTTTAATGATTAACTATTTCAATAAGAGCTAGTTTTAGGTGCTATGTTTGACCAATATAAGAATAAGTCGATTATTAGTTGAACATGTCTTACTTATATCCGGTATATGGTAATTTTCTTCCATCGAACATGGAAAATTGATGATAATGATGTTGTGATTTCGGAGTCATCCATTAAATTACACACATGGTCTATTCCGCCACACTGATCAAGATCAAGAAGTGTTTAGATTACGAAAGATTTAACTCATACAGAAATTTATTGATTGATTGATTGATTTTTGTTTTACGTCACACCATGAATATTTCACGTATATGGTGACGGCATCTGACTGATGCGGGGCATATAAATTTTTACCTTTTGCAACGGACCCACACGAAGCAGTGAGGGATCTTGAACGTACCATGCATAACACGACACGAGACCTCGGTTTTTACTGTCTCATCCGAAAGACATGACACCGGCATGACCAGAGCGGGACTTGAACCCCGGCTTCCCGATCAGGAGTCCGATACCACTAGGCCACGCCGGCTTCATACAGAAATTTAACATGTCTGTATTAAAATGTTGGTGACGTTGAAATTTATATTATATTCTTTCTGTAAGTTTCTTCATAGATATTCAATATAATGTCATTTTCGCATATTATATACCTTTGAATAACTCTGGAATTTATATGCGAAAATATAAACAAGTTTATGTGCCAGTTTCACACCCTTGCAATGTCAATGAAGCCTGTCAATCATCGAAGTGTTACTGCAAACAGCAACAATATTACATAAATATAATGAAGTTAATATATTGAATAAGTGTGAAGTGATATGGAGAACCAAAATAGATTGAACTCTTTAGTTTCTGGATGTTAAAGAACGAGCAGTTTTTGTTTACCTTAGCACTCTAGTGAATACTATTGAACAATTGAAAAATGTGAGTTATTTGTCAAATTTTAAAGACAATGGGTTTGTACCTTAAAATTAATAAGAATTTCTCATATTTGTCAAGTTCATATATCCTTTAAATATCTATACTAGGTCCCATCAAATGGTTCGACGAATATAGAATGGAGGCAGCCCAGGTGGCCTTGAAGAGCAGAGAGTGTAAAGGTCAAAGTAAACATGTAGCTTTACCAAGAAGTGACAAGAAATCGTCACGACAATCTGATCCTGGTAACCTGAATGCCGGACACTGCATAGACATCAATGTCAAAAGGTCTGACGATAAAATATTTGTCCGTGGTGTATTGACTGTAGCTGGTCAAGTCGTCGTAGTAGATAATGGTAACAAGATGCTCCAGTTGTTCAATGATAGCGGTGTTTATCTGTCATCTACTGCTCTCGAGGATAATACATTCGGGATCACTCGTGTCAGTGATGACACATTCGCTACATGTGGACTCAGTAACACAGTGTACATATGGAACATACACGGCCAGACAGTAACACGTAGTCATGTTACATACCGGGTAGAGTATGCCGCCCGCGCTATCATGTATGATGGTACATACTACTGTGTGTTACACAGTGGCCACAACACCATCACGATACTGGACAGGCAGGGGGAACACTTCAGGCACATAACACTAGAGAAAGCATTTGGAAAGAAAATAACACTCGGCCGGGATATCTATATGGACGATCACTCCCATAATATTTACGTGCTGTGCTGGGGTGTCAATAGTGGTGTATTATGTGTGTCTGTTCAGGGTGAGCCATTATGGTTCACTCTCGTGCCATCTGTTCTATTCGGTATAACGGAAATATGTGGTGTCCTGTGTGTAGCTGATGACTCCGGTTGTTTACCTTTATTATCAAAATTGGGAAAGTATGAAGGTAAACTGATGGAGGAGAAAGACATGGACGGCAGGCCTCAGTACATATATTATGACGGTCAAAGAGAAAAGCTGTATGTCAGCTACAATCCTGACACAGACAAGCGTGACGTGATATCAGTGTAC
This sequence comes from Pteria penguin, assembly GCA_035048485.1. Lineage (NCBI taxonomy): Eukaryota > Metazoa > Mollusca > Bivalvia > Pterioida > Pteriidae > Pteria > Pteria penguin. The sequence continues at coordinate 1,641,104 of CM068593.1, read as the reverse complement.
TCCGTCACGTGTTAAACTGTTGTAGATAGTATACACTAGCATGTACAGTGTGTAAATGTCAATATATTTTTGGATTTTTTTTATGAATTGTTTTTAAGAAGTCAAAAGAAATGGGGGATGGTTGGCCAATTTTCACATTTTCAACTTTTTCACAAAACTGTTTGAAGGATTTTAATAAGACTTGGTAGAAATAAATCACTTATGACCCCCTTCAATTTTTGTTGTTTTGGTGTAGATTTCTTCACAGGGGACGAAACCACAGTCAAAAGTAGGTCACTAAAGAGTACCCTCCTTTGACAATCTTCTTCATACTGGCTGTATACAAAGACAAACAGAATGCATAGAACTAATCTAAAGGGATGATTGAAGAAATAATTGTCATTTTGGTTCCCTTCCAAAATCAAAGTTTTTACAACTTTTTCTTTTGGATCTGGTGATTCAAATGCGGAAAAGTGTCATATTTTCTAGTTAATTGATAAGGATGATTTCTAAAGAACTATTTTGATCGTAATTATGATAAGGAATGTGATTTTGAAAGAATTTTGTCAAGATCTCAAATTTTGGATTTTCTTTGAATTTTTTAAGACTTCCAAATGAAGATGTATAGGGACAATTCTTCACATTTTTAACTTCTGCTGTTATACACATGTACCACATGAAAGCTTTGAATGAAACATGGTATACATGAAGTACTATAGGTCCTCTATCAATTTTTACATTTCATCCAAACTGGTCAAAAGATGGTGCCACCATCTCTAAACAATGGGTCTCACAATGGTACATATACCACTTGGTAATTAAAATATGGAGAGTAGCGGTTCAAATCCCTCTGTGGTCAAATTTTTTTCTTCATTTTTTTTACACAATCTGAATAAGTTTCTCAACACTCAACATATGAAATTAAGCCATTTTAAGTTGGATCTGGACAATATTTGAAACATTTGTTGTTCATGACCCAGACTTGAAATCAGTCAACAAAAGGCCCCATCTAAAAAAAAAAATGACAAACTTGTTGCCCTGAATCACATCTTGCACAGACAGAGCAAATGCCAATATCAAAATCACCGGAATGGATGTGCAAAAACCTGTTGTTTTTTATTCTGGTCTGAAATATAATTTGACATATTTTCAACATTTGTGTTGACTTAGTCACAGTAATGCAAAAATAAATGACTTCTTTCATCCCGCATGACTGTTATCTAGGTACTCAGGTGAACGATATAGGCCCACTTGCGCCTCTTGTTTCTTTTTCTTATGGTTTAAAAAACATAACCACATTTTCTGTCTTTCATCTAGAATCAAATAAAAGAATTGTGTTGATTTTTTTCTCTTTCTGTATTTACTGTTCAGCTTTTTATACGTCCGAGGAAAGACCAGTCATATTATGGTATAGCTCTGTCCATCCGCCTGTCTGTCGGCCGGACCACTATGGAACGTGATAACTTTAGTAAACGTCAGCTATTTTTCATGAACTCTTACAGAATGCTTAAATAGTGTAGGGGAAGCCGCCTTTCGATTTTGAGCAAATCCTGATTTGTCGTTCCGGATTTTAGTTTTACTATAAAAAGAAGCTATGGAACCCGATAACTTAAGTAAACGTAACATTTTTCTCATGAAGCTTATACAGAATGCTTTGATAATGTAGGGAAAGCCACCTTTCAATTTTGAGCAAATTCTGTATTGTCGTTCCAGAGTTATGGGAATTCGATTTTATTTTGCTAAAGTAAGATTATATGGCACACAATAACATTAGTAAACATCAGTTGTTTTTCATGAAACTTATACAGAATGCTTAAGTAGAGGTAGAGAAAGCTGTCTTTTGATTTTGATCAAATTCTGTTTTGTCATGACAGAGTTATGGAACTTTGATATTTTTTCTATGATAAGATGCTATGGAGATATTATATAACACAATAACATAAGTAAACGTCAGTTGTTTTTCATTGAACTTATACAGAATGCTTAAGTAGTGTAGGGGAAGCCACCTTTTAGTTTTGATCAAATTCTGTTTTGTCGTTACAGAGTTATGGGACTTGGATACCTCTTTTTGGATTTCAATATTTCATAAAAGTACACATGTATAACCAAATAGATCCAAATTTGGGGGTAATAAATAGATACGTTCACATTGATCCCGTCCAAAGTAAGTGGCGGGCGTATAAAGCCATGTTGGGCATTGCTCTTGGCAATTATTGATTGTCAGCACATTATCACTTCACTTCTATCAGAAATGAAACTGGGGAGAAATGTTGTCGCCTCAGTTCGTCGTCTTCGATCCGGTTTCGATTCCCGGAGTGCGCCACCATGATGGACATATTTGTTACCTCCTGCTTCCATGTCGTGATTTAACTGAAAAATGGTTGACAGCGACGTAAACCACCAATCAACCAACCAACAACCACAGATCATGTGTAGATCAAGGTCCGAGGAGGGAAAAAGAGAAGAGAATGAGTAGGGGGGGGGGGATTTTAATATATACAGATGGTAGTTTGTAAGACATGCTTTTAAATCTGGTACAAATATAGAATGTATCTGGTAGCACATACTATTAAAACTGGAACAGACACAGATGGTATCTCGGAACACACGCTATTGAAAGTGGTACTGGTATAGATGGTAACTGGTAACAACTACAATAACACCCATACAGATACAGGTGGTAATTGGTAATACATGCTTTTAAAACAAGTACCAATACATGTGGTATCTGGTAGCACAAGCTAATAAAACCAGTACATATACAGGTGGTAACTGGTAAAATGCTATTGAAAGTGTTACAGATTCAGATGGTATCCGGTAATAGTTGCTACTAAATCCGGTATAAACCCAAAACCTAACTTGAAAGATATATTTTTGAAACTGGTACAGATACAGATGATAATTGGTAAGGCATGTTATTAAACTGCAACATGCTGCTAAAAGTGGTACAGATACAGATGGTAACGGGTAATATGTGCTATGTCGTAACCGACAGGGATGTTAACTGGTAACACATACATGTTGAGGTCGTAAAACAAGATAAAAAATTACTATTGCTACAGTATGATTTGTTGTAATTTGCGTTCCTTGATAAATTTGTCAGATTAGTTGAACTTGCCAGATCTTCATGACATAGCATCACAAATGTTTGTTGAATTTTCATTGGCACATCAAGAACTTAAAATACTGGTGTTGCAATTCGCTTTCGATAGAAATTAAATTCTCCAAAGGAAACGATGTAATTTTGTTTAAAAAATTCTGATTTTTCACACTATACTTTGTAAGATAATATCAGCATCCTTAATAGGGAATCAAATTGAAATGAGAGAGGTATAGACATAGTACCGCAATACCATCGTAACACCACACCATTGTTCCACCATCGGGCTACCATACCACATCACAATTAATTCATCGTATCACTATGCCTATGCACCATCATTCCACCGCACCATCATACCACTACAATCGCACCATCATGCCACCGTACCATTGTATCACGTACCCCATCATATCATCTTGTCATTATTATATCATCGTGCCATTATACCATGGCATCGTCATAATGTCGTAACATCGCACCATCGTACCATATACCATATTTCCTTCGTATCATCATTCCACCATACCATCATATCATACCATGATACCATAGCACCATTACACCGCTATAATATGACCATACAATCGTATGACTATACCACAACACCATCATAGCAGCTAATACAGTACCATTCTGCCAACACCTGGTCATACCATCATACACACGTACGATAATCCCACTTCACCACCTTACCATCATACCACTGTACCATTATACCATGGCATCATTATATCATACCATCGTATCATCGATAATACCACTGCAACATAATACAGTCAAAGCATTATACTTACCATTTTAACACTTCACAATCATACCGTAATATCATAATACCAACCTCCAGCATACCATCGAGCCATCGTATATCATCACCATTATACAATCGTACCATCGTATCCACATACAACCGCACCATCATACCATCGCGCCACCATACATCGTGCCATCATACCATCGTACCATCATACCATCTTACCAACATAAAATCGCACCATCATAGAATAGCACCATCATACCATTGTACCATCATACAATCGAACCACCTTTCCGTCTCGCCATCATACCATGATATCCACAAACCCAGAATATCATTATACCAGCTATCGATCTTATTGAAACGCGACTTGTACTTCGTTCCTCTACGCTACTCTCCATGTACAAGATCTTACAACTGCCGATTCGAGGTCATCTCAGGATGACCTTTCAGAACAGCCAATCAGAATTGGAGTTAGAGATCTTTCGGTATTGTTTGTATGTAATATAAGACCAATTCTGATTGGCTGTTCTGAAAGGTCATCCTGAGATGACCTCGAATCGGCAGTTGTAAGATCTTATACATGGAGAGTATCGTAGAGGAGCGAAATACAAGTTGCGTTTTAATAAGATTGTACCAGCTATCGCTATAGGTTGAATTGAATAAAGAAAAAAAAAAAAAAAACCATGAGACTATCAGTAGTTTTTAATTTAATTCCGATAGTGATGATAACATAGATGAACCAATTTTTTCCCCATTTTTAATTAAAATAATGATGTTGATGATAGCTCCTTACTCCTATGTAGGATCTGGATGATATTTAACACCAATTCTTCCATGATCCAAAGGAGTGTATGGCATTGTACGAAGCGTCTGTCCGTCTGTTTGTCCATGAAACTTGTCCGCGATATACCTTCTTCCTTTAAATATAGAGGGATATAAAATTTTACAGAATTGTTGTTCATGGCCCGAGGGTGTGGCATGACCTTAAACCAAGGTCATATCTTTAAGGTAAAGGCCATAGTGTATACATAGTCAGAATTCTTGTCTGAGTCGTAGCTTCTCCCTTTTAATTAAGAGGGAGATAATATTTTGCGCAATTATTGTCCATGACCTAAGAGTATGTCATGATTTTGAACCGGTGATATCTACAAGGTCAATGTCACAGTGCACATAGCCAGAGATCTTGTCTAGACAATAATTTCTTCCTGTTGCTTTGTTGGAAGGTCATATTGTACACAATTGACCCAAGGATATGCAATGACCTTGAAACAATTCATATCTACAAGGTCAAGGTCAGAGTGCACACAAAACAAGATTGTTTTCATTGATTATACCTCAAAAGTTACAAATGAGACATCCATTACACTTATACCAGTGATTATCTTAGGATGAATTATTGCATGTTTCAGCTTTGTTCTAGCGGGGATATTTGTCCCGTTAGGACAGTTCTAGTTAAACGTATAATCACTAGGTATATAAAAAACGTTAAAATCCAGGAGCTTCTGGAGGAGGTTTCACCTACTGTTACCTTACCAAGGCGGAACTTTAAATCCATTACTGACTTATAATAGGCGGCTCTAGAATCTCTTCCATTTGGACACCCCCCCCCCCCCCCCCCCCCCCCCCCATTGGAATCAGAGGTAATCTACTTTTGTAGACTAAGATTTTGTGGCGACAGGAATTCTATGTGTAATTTGCTATGACCTATTTGTAGTCTTAAAATTAAATTTAAGCGGGCAGGAATGGCTGTTTCTCAAAACTGACAATTATTGCTATACACTTGTTTTACCTCAAAATTTAAGCTAATCGTTTTTCCTCATAACGTGTATATGTCATGTAGATAAATCTTGGAACAGGACTGAAACTGGAAACTACGCTTGTGTTATAATAAAATGTACATTTAAACATGCATAAATACAAACTTAATGTTTCGCCGGAGTGGTTTTGCACAGTTAAAATTGCCCAAAGTGCATATATAAAACATACAACTGCGATAAGTACAAGTGTAAATAATGCATTTGTATAAAGTACATGTGTAAACCATGCGGTTTTTGCAAATAAACCAAACTAAACTAGTAAACGATATATCTGCAATGTAAATTTAAAATTCTACATGTCTGGGTTTTGACTACGAATACCCTCCATAAAATCCAACTAAATAAATGATTTTTACCTGAAATATATCACTGGGATAATTCTGCGGTTACACTGAGTATCATTTCTATATTTTAACATGTATTCACCTCAGTGTAATGGATGTATTCATAATATGTATGACGTTGTTAAAAGCAAGTGATTTAATTATTTATAATGAATTCAGTAGAAAACAGGAAACATTTGGTTAGATAAAAATCAAATTCCGCATTGCATTAAAGATTTTATATACACAGTTTACCCTTACCGTTTTGTGTGTGTTTTCTTTTTTAAGTTTTATGATTTTCATTTACTAATTAATTTTTTTGGGGGGGTGTTTGTTTGTTTGTTTACTTTTTTATCTAGATTTTTATTTGTTTATTTATTTAATTATTTATTTCTCATCTATTTTTCTTATTCTTCTATTTATATATTATAATTGACATCGTTACCACTTTTAATAAGAAAAGAAAATTGTGTTACATGGGCGTCAATCTTCGTTTATGATAAATGTAATGGTGTAAGAAAGGTAACTCGTACTAGCTTGTTTTATGTATCACATGACATGACTTCATTGACAACAGACATAAACAACGCCAGGAAATCGATGTTATTCTCTCGAAGGTAAGAACACATGTTTACTTCATAAAAAATTATTACAATTTACTAACTTCAAGTTTATTCAAATGTAGATCTAGCTAATAGGTAGTTATTCGCAGTAATTAAGAATGCAATATTTACGGCAATCAAAAGTGTATTTGTAAAAGAGTTAAGTACGCCTATTTTCGTTTTAGGTCAAAACATATACTTCAAAGATGTCACCAGGTATTGCCTCACCTGCTTTAAAAGAGGACCTGCTTTAAAAGAGGACAACATTCCCCAGTTTACTCCGCTTGTTATGAATGTCGAAAATTTTATTCTATCGCGTGTACATACGTGCATTCGACATTTTAATCTACTTAAGACCACACTATATATCAACTTCTGCTACCCGATGTTATTAACCCTCCAGTCAATAACAAGAACGAAGAAGACATCGCTTCTGATTTTCTGAAAATGGATGACACTGAACCGCCATACACCGCGGAGGTGACCATAAAGAGCAGAGAGGGTAAAAGAAAACGTGTGTTTCTACCAAGAAGAGTTAAGAAATCGTCACGACAAACTGATCCTGGTAACCTGAAAGCCGAACACTGTAAAGACATCAATGTCAAAACGTCTGAGGATACAAAACGTATTTGGGTGACTGGTGTAGCCAGTCATGTCGTCGTAGTAGATAATGGTAACATGATGCTCAAGTTGTTCAATGATAGCGGTGCTTACCTGTCATCTACTGCTCTCAAGGATGATACACGGGGGATCACACGTGTCAGTGACGACACATTCGCTACATATGGGTTCAATAAGAAAGTGTACTTTTGGATTATACACGACCAGACAGTAACACGTAGTGAAGTTACATACCGGGTAGACGATTACTCAAAGGATATCGTGTATGACGGGACGTACTACTGTGTGTTACACAGTGACTTCATCACGATATTAGAAACGCAGGGGAAACGCATCACCCATATAAATCCACAAAAAAGCATTCGGCCAGAAGAAAATAAAACTCGGCGATGATATCTATATGGACGGTCACTCCCATAATATATACGTGCCCTGCTGGGGTGATTATGAAGGTGTATTATGAGTGTCTGTATGTCTGTTCAAGGTGAGCCATTATGGTACACTCCCGTATCAAAGAATCTGCGCACTATAACGGAAATATGCGGCGTCCCGTGTGTAACTGATGACCACAGTGATTGTTTACATTTAATATCAAAAGCGGGAAAGTATGATCGTAAACTGATGGAGAGGAAAGACATAGGCGCAAAGCCTCGCTACATTTATTATGACTCTCAAAGACAAAAGCTGTATGTCAACTTCGACCTATACACAGGCAAAGTCGACGTGATATCAGTGTATTCCGTCACGTGTTACAATGTCGTGTGTAGATAGCACAGTAGGCCGATTAGCTGATAAAATATCATTTCCTTATACAGATTTGTTTATTATTTATTAAGTAATGCATCTGACCAAGCTATATACAGGAAATCACCAAGGACATAAACAACATATTAGTAACCCCCCCCCCCCCCCCCCCCCCCCGCAAAAAAAAAAGGAACCAAAGAGAACGACTTAACAAAAATATTCGATTGCACTGCAGTTACAATACCTATTTAGGACGTTAAAGTAAAGTAACAAACGTCACTCAATTGGTGTAGTTAACCGGTTTACGGGTGCCCTACTTCACACTCATCGTAAAAGCAGCACAATCAAATGAACAAACAATCAATATCCAGAAATTATAGGCCACTCGCCCTTTATAAAGTGGAAACAAAAATATCAAAATCTCTCGGTGAAATTCATATCTGGTGGTTAAATCGGTCAAACCTTATCTCATAAATGTTAATTCATATATATATTCTAATACGACTTGAGATTTTCTCCCTATATATATTCCATGGCGTCACCCGCTGGTTATTCTCCAATAAATTCCCACTCAGAAATGCCATGGCTACTATACAACCACAATTCTTAATGGTCTACCTAATTCATTTTTTTGAAAACTGAACCTTTGATTTCAACGTAAATAATTTGTCGTCTGCAGAAAAAATAAGATTTTAATCATTTCAAGTGGTCAGTAAGAATGAAATTAATTTCTCTCTTTTCGATTTAGTATTTGTCGATAGGTGGCTATATTTCGCGCCAAGAGTGAATGTTCTTTCGGAGGTAAAATAGAGTGTTCGACACTTGAACTCCAGTCGGATGACATTAAATTTATAATCTTTTATTAATGATTGTTTTTATAGTATGTTAATATCAATGTATTAATAATATTTAGCAATGAATTAGTGATATCACAGTACTGTTTTATGTTTTCTTGTAATTTAATTTGCTATAATTCTGTTGTATTTATATGCATATACATATATTGTATACATATATACAATAATACTAAAAGAAACAACACAAACACTCTTTGCCGCAAATTTTCGGCCTCCTGGTCTTTATCAAGCAAATGTTAGAAAAGTACAGAGAACTATGTAACATCCATCTTTACATGTCTAATATAAACAAGCTTCTCAGAAGCTTGTTTATATTAGACATGTAAAGATGGATGTTACATAGTTCTTCTGTAGTTTTCTAACAATTGCTTGATAAAGACCAGGAGGCCGAAAATTTGCGGCAAAGAGTGTTTGTGTTGTTTCTTTTAGTGTATTTTACTTCCCTTTGGAGGACTACTTATTCTATCTTATACAATAATACATAGATATATATTCCCCATAAATTTCAAGTGTAAATAGCAATACTTTTTTATTCACAGGATCTTTACATTAGCGAAGTGAGATTAAAATTCACAATTTTACAGCAGAATCAATCTTTATTTACAGATTAATTATAAAATTTCTTCCATAAGAGCCCCTGATAAATTGCAATACAGTACAGTCAGATTGGAAGTAGGAAAATCCACGGGCGCCTACGTATCGTCCGCGCAATGCGACCGACAGGCAGTCCGTCGGCGGCAGCATAAATTGCCCACTTGACCCTATGACATGCCCACGACATCGCTGGGGAACGAACTTATTATACAACAGATAGGTGTATTAAAACATATTATCTGTAGAACTATAAGAACAGGGGTGAATTAAAGATCTCGTTGCACATGTATCGGAGGACATTTTAGAATTCTATTAGAAATACCAAACCAAATGTTTAAATTGGCATGTTTATTCGTATTTCGGTATAGGTGCTATATTACAAACTCCACAACGACAAGTTCCCGGGGGAAATGGCATTATCCAGTTTTGAAAAAGAATTATGAGTTTTTATTTTCATAATTTGTTTCACCAGTTATGAAAATCCGTCAGAATTTACGATATTTTGGAAGATGTAAACAGTGTAAATGTTATGTTCTCTATACCCTCGATTGTCACTGTCTAATCCGCATATGCTGGACAGTAAGGACTTAAATGCTTTTACGTGTACCAAAGTGAATATGTTGACATTTCAGGGTCATTTAATACACAAGACGATCTGTTTTATGATTTATGACATGCAGCCGACATTTAAATCTAATGAAGCCCACGCCATATATAACAACTTTTGCTACCCGCCATTAGTCTTTCAGTCAAAAACGAGAACGAACTTGCTTCTGATTTTATAAAAATGTCTGACAGTGATCCGTCACACACAGCGGAGATGGCAGTGAAGAGCAAAGAGGATAAAAGAAAACGTGTATTTTTACCAAGAAGGGTCAAGAAATCGTCACGACAAGCTGATCGATCGTCAGAACATGAAATCCGGGCACTGTAGAGACATCAATGCCAAAACATCTGGGGTCAGTTGTTCGATTCTTTAACCACTGGTTAAGCTAACCAATAGTTAAATTTCATCTGACTATATCTCTGAAATGAGAAGACTTTAAGTCATAGTCTTTGTACTGATTTGTAGCATATGAAACAAGTTTTGTAAAATAATTTAGACTTTTATACAGAAATCTTATAAATTAAATTAAATGGCTCTCAAACTTTAAACCACTGATTAGCTTAACTAACTGTTAAAGTTTCGAACAACTGACCCCTGAAGGTAAAAAAAGGGTTTGTGTCACTGGTGTATTGACTGTTGGTAGTAAAGTCGTGGTAGTAGATAATGGTAACAAGAAGCTCAAGTTGTTCAATGATAGCGGTGGTTACCTGTCATCTACTGCTCTCAAGGATTCTACATGGGGGATCACACGTGCAAGTGACGACATATTCGCTACATGCGGCGACGATACCAAAGTGTACATATGGAATACGCATGGCCAGACACACGTAGTGATGTTACATACGGGGTGCAGTATAGAGCAAACGGTATCATGTATGACGGGACGTACTTTTGTGTGGTACAGAGTGGCCAAAACACCATCATGATACTGGACAGGCAGGGACATCACGTCAGGCAGATAAAACTAGAGAAAGCGTTCGGGAAGAAGATATCACTCGGCTGGGATATTATACGGGCGATCACTCCCATAATATATATGGGCCGTGCTGTGTCAACAATCGTGTTGTATTATGTGTGTCTGTTCAGGGTGAAACATTATGATTTATTTCCCTTATACCCTACAGATCAGATGACACGGGAATAAACCATAATGTTTCACCCTGAACAGACACAGATAATACACCACGATTGTAAGGAATTTAATAAAATTGGTAAAAATAAATAACTTATGACCCCTTTCAAATTCTGTCATTTTCGTCTAAACCTTTTTACAGGTGTCGCCAACACTGTCAAAAGTAAGTCACAAAAAAGTGCCCGCTTTTGATAATCTTCTTCTTCATACTGGCTGTATGCAGAGACAACAGAATGCTTAAAATTATCTAGAGGGATGAGTGAAGAAGTATTGTCATTTTGGTTCCATTCTAAAATCAAGGTTTAGAAGTTTGTTCGACATTTTCTTTGGACTTGTTGATTTCAATGCAGAAAAGTGTAATATTTTCTAGTTAATTAATAACAATGATTTTTTATGGACTAATTTGATCATAATTACGGTAAGGAATGTTGTTTTGAAAGAATTTTGTCATTATCTCAATTTTTTTTTTTTTTTTTTTTTTTTTTATTTTCTATGAATTTTTAAGACTCCCAAATGAGGGTGTATAGGGACAATTCTTCACATTTTTAACTTCTGTTGTGATACCACATGAACGATTTTGATGACATATGGTATACATGAAGTACTATAAATCGTCAATTTCCTCCAAATTAGTGAACAGATAATGCCACCATGTCTAAAAACTAGGTCTCACAATGGTACATATTCCACATGGTAATTAAAATATGGAGAGTTGCCGTTCAAATCCATTTCATTTCTTTACACATATAAATAAGATTTTAGATGTTTCTCAACACTCGACATATGAAATTAGGCCATTTTAAGTTGGATCTGGACAATATATGGATGAGCAAAAAAGTGTTGTTGTTTTTTATTCTATTCTGAAATAAAATTTGACATATTTTCAACATTTGTTTTGACTAAGTCATAGTAATGCAAAAATACATTCCTTTTTCATTCTTGGATGACTAATCATCTAGGTCCTCAGGTGAGCGATAAAGGCCTACTTTGACCTCTGTTTTAGTTTTAGTTTCCTTTTTCTTTCTTTCTTTTTTTTTTCTTTTCTTTCTTTTTTTTTTTTTTTTTTTATTTTGTTTTTTTTTTGTTTTTTGTATTTTGGGTTTTGTTTTTCTTATTTTTTTTCTTTTTGATTGTTTAAAAACATTGCCACATTTTCTATATTTATTCTAGAATCAAATAATTGCTAGTGTATAGAACGGTGTTGATTTTTTCTCGTTCGGTATTTACTGTTCAGCTTTTTATACGCCGGTGGAAAGACGGGACATATGGCATGGCTCTGTCTGCCCACCAGTCTATCCGTCTGTCTGCTTTGGAACGCGATAACTTTAGTTAACGTCCGCTATTTTTGACAAAACTCGTACAGAATGCGTAGATACTGTAGAGGAAGCCGCCTTTCGATTTTGAGCAAAGTATGTTTTGTCGTTGTAGAGTTATGGAACTTCGATTTTCGTTTTGCTATATTAAGATTATATGGAACGCAATAACTTTAGTAAACATCAGCTGTTTTTCATTAATCTAATACAGAATGATATAGTAAGGTAGGTAAAGCCGCCTGTCGATTTTGAGCAAATTCTGTTTTGTCATGACAGAGTTAATGAACTTTGATTTTATTTTTACTATGGTAGGATGGTATGGAGATGATATGTTACGCGGTACCGTAGGTAAAAGTCAGTTGTTTTTCATGACATTTATACAGAATGTTTAAATAGTGTTAGGGAAGCCACCTTTAAGTTTGGAGCAAATTCTATTTTGTGATTACAGAGTTATGGAACTTGGATACCTCTCTGTGGATTTCAATATTTCATACAAGATCCAAGTTTGGGGATAATAAAACTATCGTTCACATTGATTCTGTCCAAAGTAAGCGACGGACGTATTAAGTCACGCTAGGCTTTGCTCTTATTAATTCCCAGAAATGAAAATGGGGAGAAATGTTGTCGCCTCAGTTCGTCGCCGTTGATCCGGTTTCGATTCCCAGATTGCGCCACTATCATGAAAAGTTTGGTAACCTCCTGCTTCCATGTCGTGATATAAATTAAAAATTGTTGGAAGCGACGTAAAACACCAATCAACCAACCAACAACCACAGATCATGTGTACATCAAGATCCGAGGAGGGAAGAAGAGAAACAGAGAGAGGGGGGGGGGGGGGGCAATTTACAATTTCTAACATATACATATGGTCGTTGGAAAGACATTAAAACTGGTACAGATATAGATTGTATCTGGTAACACATGCTATTGAAAGTGGTACTGGTATAGATGGTAACTGGTAACAACTACAATAACACCAACACAGATACAAATCTTTATTGGTTTCATATCCTTTTAAAGCCGGTACCAATACAGGTAGCACAAACTGTTAAAACCGTTACATATACAGATTTTAATTGGTAACACATGCTATTAAAAGTGGTACAGATACAGATGGTATCTGGTAATAGTTGCTACTAAATCCGGTAAAAACCCAAAACATAACTTGTATGTATTTTAACTATTTAAACTGGCATAGATACAGATGGTAACTGGGAAGGCATGCTATAAAACAGTTAAACCGGTACAGATATAGACGGTAACTGGTAATATGTGCTATCAAACCGTTACCGTTAGGGATGTTAACTGGTAACACATACATGTTGAGGTCGTAATACAAGATCAAAAACATATTTTTGCTATGATTTGTTATAATGAACGTTCTTCGATAAATTTGTCAAATTAGTTGAACTTGCTGTAACATCATGAAGTCAGGTTGAATTTTCAATGGGACATCAGGAACTTAAAATACATGTGTTGCAACTGGTGTTCTATAGAAATTAAATTCTCCAAACCAAACTATTTAATCTTGTAAAATAAGATAATAAGATAGTATCAGCATCAGTGATAGCGAATCACTTTCAAACGACAGAGATATAGACACAGTACCACCATACTATCGTAACACCACACCATTGATCAATCATCAGATCACCATACCACATCACAATTAAACCATCGTATCACTATGCCTTATCATTCCATTATCATTCCACCGCACCATCAAACTACTGTGCAGCCAAAACATCACACCTTCATACCATCGCTACGATACCATTATGTACCATATTCTATCATCTTGTCATCATTACACCGTACCATTATATCATCGTGCCCTCATGCCATTGCGCCGCCATACTGTCGAACCATCGTATCATATACCAGGCTACATCATACCATCGTACCATATACCACATTCCTTCATATCATCATTCCACCATACCATCATATCATACCATGATACCATAGCGCCACTACACCGCTATAATATGATCATACAATCGTATGACTATACCACAACACCATCATAGCAGCTAATACAGTACCAATCTGCCAACATAACGCCATACCATCCTACCCACGTACCATCATCCCACTTCACCTTACCATCATACCACTGTACCATTATACCATCGCATCATTATACCATCGTATCATCGATCATACCACTGCATCATGCTACAATCAAACCAATATACTTACCAATTTACCACTTAACAATTGTAGCACTGTACCATCATACCACCGTGCCATCATACCATCGTACCATCACACCATCATACCATCTTACCATCATATAATCGTAACATTATAGAATAGTTCCATCATACCTTTGTACCATCATACAATCCACCCATCATTCCGTCTTACCCTCATACCATCGTATCCACATACCCGGAATACCATTATACCAGCTAACACGACTGTAGGTCGAATTGAATCAAGGAAAATAAACATGAGCCTATCAAAAGATTTCAATTTAATTCCGATAGCGATGAAAAAATACATATACCAATTTCTTTCCCATTTTCAATTAAAATGATAGAGTTGATGCATTCCGGAATTTCAGTTTTTAAGAAGAAGTTTGAGTTTGAGAAGAAGAGGGATCTTGCCTATTGGCATCCTTGGGTCATGAACAACATGTGTGCAGTATTATCCAGATCCGACAAGGAGATAAGAGGATATGACCTGGACAAGAATTTCTGTCACTGTGTGCACTGTGTTTTATGCCGATGACATAAGATCATATCTCCAATGTCAAGGTCACAGTGCACGCATTGTCAGAATCATTGTACGGGTCATATCTCCTTATTGCTGTGTAGGATCTGAATGTATCACACCATTGTTTCCCATGATCCAAAGATGTGTATCACATTGTACGGAGGATGTTGTCCGTCTATGTCTCTGTCTGTCTGTCCATGAAACTTGTCCGAGCCATAACTTCTTACTTTCATTTTAGAGGGAAATGAAATTTTACAGAATTCTTGCTCATGACCCAAGGTTATGTCATGGCTGAACCAAGGTCATATCTACAAAGTTAAGGTCACAGTGTATACATAGCCAAAATCTTTGTCCTTTTCTTCTATCTTTTAATTTGGATGGAGATAATATTTTACACAATCATTGTCCATGACCTAAGAGTTTGCCATGACTTCGAACTAAAGTGATATCTACAAGGTCAATGTCACAGTGCATACATAGCCAGAATTCTTATCTGGGCCATAATTTCTTCCTGTTACGTTGCTGGAAGATTATATTGTACATACTTGTTGTTCATGACCAAAGGATATGTAATGACCTTGAACCAATTCATATCTACAAGGTGCACATAAAGCAGATTGTTTTATTTTGATTATACCTCAAAATGTACAAGTGCGACATCCATTACACTTATACCAGTGATGTATCTTCAGATAACTTATTGCATGTTTCAACTTAGTTGCCACGGGGGTATTTGTCCCGTTAGGAGAGCTGTAGTTAAATGTATAATCATACTATATAAAAACATCAAAATCCAGGAGCTTCTGGAGGAGGTTTCATCCACTGTTACCTCACCAAGGCGGAACCCTAGTTCCATTGCTGCTTATAGGCGGCCCCAGAATAAAACAGGCAGGAAAGGCTGTTGTTCAAAACTGACAATTATCACTATACTACGTACAATCTTTCACTTCTTTTACCTCAAATCCTAAGCTCATTTTCCCTCATAACGTATATATGTCACGCAAATTAATTATTCAGATTCCTATGGGCACTAACTGCGCTCCCCTTATAGCAGATTTATTTTTATACTGTTATGATAAATATAGAAAATAGAAAATACTCCTTAGTTTTAGAGTGATTTACTTAATTTGATGACTGGAAATTTGAAGTATATATTCCATGTTAGTACAAAAGCACTGAAAACTAGACTTATGATGCCCTCGGGGAGTATCAGTCCCCCAGCAATGATACCAGCTTAGTGGTTATAATAAATATAGAACATATATACTTTTTAATTTCGTGCACTACATGCACATTTCGACAAGTTATGTCTCTTCAGTGATGCTCGTGGCCGAATGATTGGAATTCTCAAAATATATAAGAATATGAATAGCAGTGTTGAAGCCAAAATGACCAAAAAGTGTACCAAAAATCTATCTAAGGACAGAACTATGCATGAGGGAGATACTCCTTAGTTATGAGAGAGACTTTATGCATTATATTCAAACTTCTAAACGTTTAGACCTTGTTGATAAGTTCAATGACACCTCTATATATTTTGATGATATTTTAGTAATCGATAACCCTGAGTTTGAAAACTATATATCAGATATTTATCCATCTGAACTTCAATTAAAAAAGCCAATATTTCCGACCAGGAAACACCCTTTTTTGGACTTAAATATTAAAATTATTAACAACAATCCTCATACCAACATATATGATAAACGTGATGACTTTGGAACTTAAAAGGATACACATCCCTCCGACATTTTGTGCGACGCACTATCTCGCAGTTACAACGAAATGGTCTTTAGAGTTTTATTACAGTTTTACTGTACTGTTTATACTATGATAACTATATCATATACTATGTCGATCGGTATACAATATTACAATGCATGCTTTTAGATGATCTTTGATGTATGACTGAATGTTAAATTATAGCCGTGTAAAAATATAACATTGTGAGGTTAGTGAGGAACATCTGTGAATAGCTACTTGGATCCCGTCACCGATATAGCTAAACAAAATATGTGAAACAGGTTTTAGACGTAACAAAAATTTGTAGAAATCGCGTCATATCACATCGACAAAGGAAGTTATACCAATAAATATTAGAATAGATCCGTATCCTTTATAATGTTGTGCACCAGATGTGCTTTTCGACAACTTATATATCTTGAGTGATGTTCATGGGTCGAACGATTGGAATTCTAATAATATACATACATATTTGGAAGTGAAAGCACAGGATACCCGACAAAGCTGTATGACACAAATCACCAAGGACATGCACACAAAAACATGATAATAGGAAAATAATTACAAAAAACTTTACAGAAATATTCAGTTGTGTTGCGGTTACAATTCCGATTTAGGACGGTCTTTTGAAGTAACAAATGTCACTCCGTTGGAGTGGTGAACCGGTTTAACCGTCCCATTCACCGCAAAAGTAGAGATCAGAGTTATCAATCTATTTTATTAAATTGAATGAAGATCATCATCAAAATGTTAAGACATTTCAGTGCCGTATAATAAAGTATTTCTTTAAACCGTTATTGATTTCTTTCAGTGCGTAATCTTTAAATGTTTCTTTTCTGTAATTTCAATATTATTTCAGTGATATTATGAGAATGCCTACAGTAGCGGATAAAAAAGTGGGAGGAGCACTTGTGGAAATCAAGAATTAGCCAAAAATACTCAGTCATTTTGGGTACCAAATCTGGAGTTTTACTAATATTATTGGAGTATCTTCAACCTTATCATCATTATATAGCTTATAAATTTAGCTTATAAATAATAATAAAAAAAGACGTTGGCACAATAAATATCTCTCCCTGCTTCAGCTAAACGGAATATGATTCTACTGTGCACCGGCATGTCTGAATAACTATGCTTCGTACATTTCAGATAGCATTACCCTTTACCATATTATGATGACGTCTTCTGCCTTGGTCATTTATTTTTTCAGTGGACCAACAATGAAAATTTCAGCCGAGCAACAGTAAACTATATCCTTTAAATACAAACGCTCAACAGAGTGCTCGAAGCGAACACGTTTAGACCGAAATGAAAGACCCATTATATCATAAGCTACAGAGAGGTCAACAGGCGTCTGGATATTATAGCCATCCCTATCAAGGTATGTATATGTTCCGTTTTCACACTCCATCTTTCATCATTACTATATCTATCATTGTCTGTCCTCATCTAGTGCACTTCAGATCCCTCTTTCAAAAGTGTTAACCGGTATTTTGGGACATTGCCATACAAAATAATTCTCTTAACTGTCTGACTATACTTGATTTGACACAATATGTATAAATGCAGACATTTGTTCACGTGCATTTCCGACGCTGGAGTTTCAGTTAAAATAAAATACGAAAGTAACTATTGTCACAACACTATGCACTGAAAAGAATGTACGGTAGTGGGAATTCACAAACCCCTAAATTCAGAGGTGAGACCAGGTGTTCGAGAGGAGTGACCGTCTCGTGTTTGGCTAGCCACACCCGCCGTGAATGCCCTTACATATAGACGAAACATATAATTCAGCTTTGTATATATACATAAATGTATAACATTTCATACCGTGAATAGGATAATTTCACTTCGTTTTCTCGTCTACTTCATGTATTCATATGTGTAAACTTATGTATTTACTTCCTCGGCTTGACGAGATGTTCCAGGACTCTTTTGACGAATTTTACATGCACCTTGATTTTATTGGGGTTGCCTTTGTCTGAATATGACACTATACGCGATATTGTCCTTTTATTCCATAGGCTATAAGATACGGTTCACCTATTGATATTTTTCGTTTCTCACTCAAGCCGATCTGGACTAGTGGATAAGATAATCGGATTGTGATCGAGAGGTCCCGCGTTCGACTACCGCCCTGGACACACCGGTGTTCTGTCTTTCGGACGAGACAGAAAAAAACCTAGGTCCCATGTCACGGTTGACGTGACACGTAAAAGATTCCTGACTGCTTCAGGTGGGTCCTTTGCAAAAGTCTTAATTCGTATGCAATGCAAGGCACCAGGCAGATGCTTTGGAGTGACGTAAAAACCAAACATTAATCAATTAATCGATTTTTACTCTCACTCATTCGCATATATATAATATTATATATAACGCGTTTCTTTATAACGCCATAAATAGGACAAATGAATGCCGTCAGATGTTAAAGTGGAGATGCAAAGACGAGGGGAATTTACTAATCATTGCAAACAAATCTTAGTCCAAGGGACATAACTCCTGTAAAACGTATTTGACAGCATTGATCGTGTTACTATACAGGACTGCCATATTTTTGCAAAAATATTATTTATTGTTATTAATTACATCAGAAAAGAAAATGTCTGCCTAGTGTTACAATAGAGTGTACCTTTGTACCGTTTTGAACAACTTCATAGCCATTACCACTAGTCTTGTAATTTTTCTTCACGTCAAGTATGTAAAATTATTGAAAACAATACATAATTTTGAACAACTTTGAATTCAATGATATTAAACTGCGTCCTTAATTTTTATGATAAAAAAGTCATGAGTACAGATTGCTATTCCTTTAATCATCTGTTCATAATAAAGACGTCATGAGTACAGATTACAGATTGCCGGCTTTTTAATTATGAGTGTCTCTGTACATCTGCTATGTAATTTCCTTTCCTATGGATTGCAACTGTAGAACGTGTTAGCAAAGCTGCTACAGTAACCAGGTGCACTACCCCATCGTGCGCTGCTGCTACATTGGCATTGATACGCCGACGATATTCCTGGGCAATTCCACACACGTATTCGTTGACAAGATCCACCATCGTATCCTTTGCAGGTGCAGCATTTATTGCACCCCAGCCAGAGCCTTCCAGTTAAACCACTGCTCCAGGTCGAACATCTTGACCAGGTATCAAAATAGCAGTTAGCTAATGCATATTGAATGCAGAGGAATACGACGAAACCTTTGATGAACATGCTGTTGTATTGCTTAATATCTGTAAAGAAATAAAAAAAAAGGGTTGATCACCTTGTTTACTATTATTAATATCTTATCGTGTGTGCCTGTTGACAAACTTAATCGGCAAGGTGACATGTTAACAAGAGGAATTATGTTTGAGTTTAATCGGTTGCTTAACGGTGTCGTATCTTTCAGATGGATGCTACCGTAGGTACATAAGCTGGCCGAAATTTCCCCCACCCCATCCCCCACCCACTCGGCAACAAATATGAGGAATCAGGAATAGGAGGATAAAGTGTATGTGTTGTACTTATTATGTTGAATAATTCATAATTCATAATATGTGTTATGAACTATTATCCAAATCCATGCAAGGGGTAAACAGTTATGGCCCGGGGAAAACTTACACATCATATGCATTGTGAATTTACATATCCTTGGTTCAATATATCTCTGTTGTTTGTGTTCACATGTAGATATATCTTTGCTGTTGTATGAACTTGGTTTTTCTGTCGCTTACCGTGTAAAATGGGAACTTTTCAGGACGATATCCTCAATACTTTTAATTATGGTAGGTAGTGAAATTGTATTTTTATCATGGGATATTTTAAAGGCTCTTTTGAACTGAAGTGCAGTCGAGCTAAAAATATGATAAATCAGTTTGAGGAATGTATTGTTTTTCAGTTTTTGTTAAGAAGGAGACTTGTTATCTAATTTATTTAAGAAATGGCTTTAGAAATTGTCTGTCTATTAATGCATTACAAACGATACATTCCACTAATCGATAGAAAGATATGTTTTTTTTTTTTTTTTTTTGGCAGTCATTTCTTATACTCTAATTACAGGTGTTTCAAAGTAGAATTTTTTCTTCCAAATCAATAACACATATTTGAAACTCATAAATTAAAATATCACGCATCCATCATACGTGAGCCAATTAGAGTCGCTATCTCACACTCAAAGGGGAAATAATTTGACCCATATTAAAAAAGGAAAAGAATTGACCCATCGTAAAAGGATAAAAAAAAATGGGTTTATGATACAAAGGAAACCTGTGAGATTATCATAGAAGGGAAGAGAATGGAATTAACATACTTACTATGCAACGAAAACGCATGGACAAAGATTGGAATTGTCATGCAAAACTCGGGCGGGGGGGGGGTTCGCTTGTCATATTTATTTAAAAAAAAGAAAAAAATCATGGGCGTATCATACAATGGAAAAGAGTTGGGCTATCATACCAGAAAAATGTCCGTGTCATAGATTGGAAAAGAACGGGCTTATTATACAAGGGAAAGAATTGACTCATACAAGGGATTGATTGATTGATTATTGTTTTGAGTAACTCCCCCGTTATTTATCGTATATAATGACGGTATCCGAAAGGCTGAACACCGGTTTTCCCTGGGCGGAACTCGAACCCAGGACCTCTGTGTCATGAACCGAGCACCTCAACTACTTGGCTTAAATAATGCAAGGGACACAATGACCTAATCACATAGAGGAAAGAGAATTAAATTCTCAAACAATTTGGGCTTTCAGGTTTGACCGTAAATTCCGTTAACGTCTTGCTCGTTTTGGTTCAGATCGTATTTTACAGATTTCGGTTCGGTTTCATTTTTTTTAATCTGACGTATCTCCCCTTTCCCTATTATACGCTCTTTGAGACTTAACAATCAGGGTATCTCGACAAATCTTTTTACAATATATATAAGACTGAATTCAAATATGTCACACTTTTTTCTTAATGGTGTTGTTATCTTGATGAATAAAATGATTTAAAAAGAAACTGCTTACGTGCACTTTTGATAAAAACAATCTGCTGGGTGGTCCTATTTTATCTTAAATTCATTCAGTTATATAAAATAAAACCGAACCGAGAAAAACCCCACAAAAAAACCGAAAACCTAGGTTTATATATCTAAACCGAACCGAATCGAATAAAGTGTAAGTCGTGACAGCCCTACAATCAAGGGATAAAGTGCCTTTATCCAGCAAAACATTAAATAGAAGAAAAAAAATCTTTTTTTTTTCGTTCAGAAAGAAATTTTTCTTTGGCATTTTCTTCTCATTTTGAAAACTACTTCATCATTTCATAAGGAAGTGTTTCTCGAAAGGAATTTAGAGGCGCCCGCGCCCCCATTTTCTAGAGAGAGGGATTGGTTGCTTTTTATTATTAATTTGAGAATATGAACTGCAAATACTAAATGCCAGTACGCTATATCCATTGTAAATAGTTGATGAGTACTTGCATTGTCTGTCATACACTTATCAATAATCTGTCTATCTCAGTCAAATCTTACATTAATACATAAAGATAGTTTGCACTGCAAGATAATGAATACATAAAGTATATCTCTGTATAGATAATCATTATTTTATAGTACATATAGTAGGTAGTTCAGTAGCGATCCGTCCCCTGCAGGAATAGTAAAGAATTTCCTTTCTTCAGTTTTTAGATTATTTAACTTAAGTGGTTAAAAAATTAAATCCGTCATTGGTACGATGTAAATTTCATATTTTATTTTCAATCATATGAACGTTAAAGTGATCGCTTCCCTCACTATAAAATCCGTTATGGACTTTATTATCTATTTTCAATACCAATTCAATATTAATGTTAACCTATGTACACATGCATAATGTTGATCAAGTACCTGCTGTAGACATTGCGCCATATCAGCATGAACCGAAGAGATAAGCTTTTCATGTTCATGAATTTGTGTGATTTATAAAAGTATTATTCAGAATTTGTATTGTTTTTAATGCAACGCTAATGTCAAGGGTGTCTCCGTCATTTAGGTGTCGATTAGTGAGAAAGAAAAAAGAGGAGTTACTGGCTCAGTTATGTGGCAGAAGTCACCATAGAGCTATACAATACATGAATATAAATAATATACTAGAACATATATCACATTACAAAAATATTTGATTGTAGTGCAATTACGATACCGACTTAGGACGGTCATTTAATTTGACAAAAGCCAAACAAATGGTGTGGTTAACCGGTTTACGGGCCCACCTTCCCACTCACCGTAACAGCAGAACAATCAAAGGACGTACATTTAAAAATTTATAAATAATCCTCCATGTAAAGAACAAGGGTCAACAGGTATCGCATATTGAGAGGTCATAAAAATATAAACACGTAAGGTATTGTAAAATACATAATGGTATAAATATATATGCGACATCAACATGATAAACCGTGCTCTGTCAGTCTGAAAGCGAGCTAAGACCCTAGATCTGTAGGAGTCCCGACTAACAGTCAGAGGGGACGAGGAAAATAGTATCATATGTGTTGGAGATGTCAATAAACAAGCAGAAGAAATTATGCTCACCTGATTTACATGCATGTAAGAAAATTATCATACTGTAATAATTTTTTTCTCTGGTGATGACAATGTATAAATTGCAACCGAAAATAAATATAGTATCTTGATGAAATGCATTATTTTAAGCCGCAACATGTTACCACACTCACAATGTGTGATCTTAATTTGATTATCAAGCATGATTTCTCAGAGCAATGTGTGACCCACAAAGCATTTGTGGAATGTTTGGTACTTTCGTATTTTGCTTGATTAAGTTAGAGAAAGTCAGAAATAGATAATTCATTTCAGCCACAAAGAACGTACTAAAAGATACGACTAGTTAGAACGCTGTGTGTCGGATTAGAAAAACAATTTGTTGAATTAAAAAATCACATATCGAGTATGATAGCTCAGACATCATTGAACATAAACGACACGAACACGGAGAAATTATCATTCAACGATAAGAATGCTAGTTTCACAAGTGGACTCGATATAAAAGACAGCTACAGTGGTTCGACATTAACTTGAAATAAATTCAGTATTTATGGTTCCTTTGATGGTTTTGTTCTTGTTTTTGGGTTTTGTTTTGTTTTGGTTTTTTTTTTTTTTTTTTTTTTGGTTTTTTGTTTTTGTTTTTGTTTTGTTTTTTTTTTTTTTGTTTTTTATAAAATGCAATTCTCTGTCAATCAAACGTTCCTAAATTTCATCTAGTTCCTCAGTCTATGAAGTGCATGTTAAAGCGTATAATTATCAGGACGTGCTTGGTATAGATGATTCTCAAATTGTTACATGATTGGTGCTTTGCATTGCATTAAACACCTCTAGAGTTATAACGCGTCATGAAAGCAGCTGGTAACCAACCTCTTAAAAATAGGGTCGCTATCTGGAAATCAAAACCGGATCGTTTGCACTGCAAGACGAGCGTTTAATGACTACATAAAGCGCATCTCTTTATAAATAGTTATTATTTATAGTAAATATGAATATGTAATGAGACATTCTATTTCGTGAATTAAACTGATGATTTCTTAATTTGATTTATTACAATGATTAAGAACATCGGTTTTTTATAATGTTCACTGAAATAATACAAAGTAAATAGTAAAAGAAAAAATCTACTGATCATAGGCATTTGCATTGTCGGGTCTTCCCATTTGTCCGTTCAGATGTCACAGTCGAGATCCCGCAATATGATAAAGCTAAGTCCAGTCACTTGACTACAATGTGAAGTTTAAGGTATTTTCACGAGTGTATTTCCGCCACATTTGTTTAATGTATTGTACGATAATTCCGAACAATGTTGTATAGGACCTAACCAAAATCGTGGAAATTTGTACACACTAATCATTATCAAAAACTTCCTTTTTGTTTTGTTCTTTTATTTATTTGTTTGTTTGTTTTATTTATTTATTTTTTTTTTTTGTTTATTTTATTTTTTTATTATTATTTTTTTTTTTTTGGGGGGGGGGGGGGTTTTTTTTTTTTTTTTATTTTTTTGTTTTTGGGGGGGGTTGAAAGGGGAGAGGGGGTTATTGTTATTGTTTTTGTCTTATCAGCCGGTAAATTCACCGGTCATGCTTTAACGCGAGACCTCTTTGTATCCCTAGTTACCACGCCACACTGGCTCTACAATATTTATGTAAAACAAAATACAACAGATAAAGAGTGGAAAAAACTAACATCTTGTATACAAATATAAAATCTGACAGAATACAATTGCAAACAGTTCATGAACACCATCATCCTTAGATCTAACCTAGGACAATTGTATTGTCGCTATGATCATTAAAGAATCACCGAGAAGCACGAGTCGCCCTATAAGTATAATCATAAAAGTCATACAAACATATATCAAACTTTAACAAGGCCCATAATGTTTCCTAATTTCTACGATTCCCGTTTTACATGAAGTATGAATAAAACGTCGTCCATGTTTACTGTATGCATTATTCTGGCGCACACGGGCTTTGTGCTCAGACTACATATTCCACAGTGTAACATCCCACCCCATTTCAGATTCCATCAAACCTACCTACAGAGATTAAAAACATCAAGCCACAAATGAATGCTGGAATGGGGTGTGGGTTTGCCGAAGTGTTTCATAAAATTACATTTTTATTTTGAAACTTCAATCGAATCTTTATTTATTGTTCTACAAGTATATTTATTCTCATGTATACATTTCCACACTGAAAGCTGTATCATAAAACAACGAACTCATATCTTATCCGGAGATGAAGTTCTGAGAATTTTAGAATTCGATAAAATTATCATCACAACAAAAATCTACTTAGAGGCCATTAGAACTTCGAAAACACCTGGTAACTTTTGGGTTTTTTTTTTCTCAATTTGTTTGTGGAGCGAGGTTGAGGGTGTTTTCATAATTTCAGCAATATAACTAGATATAGATTTCAAAAGAAAGCATAAAACATCTGCCTCAGCTATACCAGAAAATTCATGACAGACATGTATGCACAGATACAGACATATGTTTGTTTTAAATAAAAATGTTTGTTAAATGTTAAATTTATTCTGTCTGTTTCGCTAATTCTTTTGTGCTTTTTTGTTTGATTGGTTGGTTGGGATTTTTTTTTGGGGGGGGGGGGGTTGTTTTGGTCTTTTTTGGGGGGTTTTGTTTGTTTGTTTTGTTCCTTTTTTTAAAACTCTATCTTCTCGAATTTACATTTTTCGCACCGTATTTATAGGTAACCAGTGAAATGGACGAAAAATTTCATAAACATCAGTCAGTAATATATTTGGTATGTGTACAAATAGGTATGGTTGTGGCAGAAATCAGTTATTATGGAGGATAATGAGAATGATTAGTGAAATTCTTATTGTTTGGGGAGGGGAGGGGCTTGAGAATATTTAAATCGTTTATTGTAAAGTTACAGTGGTATAAAGAAGAAATTAAAAACATGCATTAATTTTGTATCTCTTAAACCCATTTTCTATGTAATTAATCTCTAATATCGCCTTGAGTATTATATGTACATTTTCATTTTACTAATTTGTAACTCTAAGAAGTTATTGAATTTCATCCTAATCAAGTTATGAATGTGGTAACTATTGGCAGATAAATATCTGATTTTTCTTCATAGATATCATATATCAAGACATTTAACGTCTTGTAATTAATAAATAAAAACAATGTAGATGCATATACCAATCTATATTTCAAATATGATCTATCTTCCGGTTGTCTTTGACAAACTCTGCAATTTTCATGATTATCATGTAATATTTTAATTGTTAAAAGTTAAATCTCTTTCTCTCTCCACCTCGCTAGTAAATTATCATTACTTTCATTTTGGGAACAAAAAGGAGTTTAAGAAATAGAAATTTGTACAAAACAGATCCATGAAAAGAAGTATAACGGCTGCGCCCATTTGTTAAGCATGTGACAGTAAACTCACACATTTTTGTTCCTTACTAAATAAGAGATTAACCTTGTAAATAATAACATCAAGAGAATTTGTAAGGGTGGTATTGTATACGATAACCCATTTCTTACATAGTTTTTATGACTTTTTGATATGCCCCTGGTAGATGGAGGTAGTATGGTATGACGTTGAGGGTCTGTGGACCTCTAGGTCCGTGGGCCTGTCCGCACCTTGAAAACAGCATATAGACAATACCGTTTTACCGTTTACGTTATGACATTCAAACTTTTTCACCTATTTGTTATGACATTTGATCAATGCATAGTGATTTTTAAATCATATCTGCAAGATCAAGATCACAAGTCAATATTTCTGTCAAATTATAAAGTCATTTTGGTGACAAAGATACAAGATACAAACCAAACTGTTTCTGCTATAAATCTAAAACTGTTGTACACTTATTTCTAATGGAAGTAGGACGGTGTTTATTGATATTCAAGTTAATTTTCATACGTTCAAGGTCACACAGCTTTTGAAGATTAAACCTATTTACGAGCCATAGCTTTTTTTATACATACATGGAACTGAATAATATTTAAAAAAAAAAAAAAAAAGCATCGCCCAAGATGCAAGCGCTTGTCATGACTTTGAAGCAAGGTCAAATATACAAGGTCAAGGACGAACTCTGGGACGACTATGAGCAGAAGAAAATGACAACGTCTACCTTTTTATCAGCGATCGGATGACTTGCTTTCAATTAATAATCCTTCATTAGCGGATAACCTTAGCATAATCTATCCAAGTGAACTGGAGTTCAAAGAAATCACAGAAAGTGGTAATTTTTCTTCGTATTTAGATATTATGTTGTCTTTCGACATTAATGGCCAATTGAACACCTCACTCTATGACAAACGTGACGATTTCAATGTCGTTATCACAGACTTCCCTTTCATAAGTAGCAACATTCATCATCGCCAGAGCATGTTCAAATTACAATGACTTTGTTTTGAGGGCTAGGCGACTTTCAGATAAGCTGCTCAACCAGGGTTATATATGTGCTAGACTAGCAACGTCACTGAGGAAGTTCTACAGTCGTTACGAGACTCTTATTACTCCATATGATATCTCGTTATCCAGACTTTTAAATGATATTCTTGACTGAGACCGAATCCGATCATTTTACACAGATTTGACACCTCCTTCTTTTTTACTAAAAGGTTTCCTACTTTGACTTCTCTGTATATAAATATATATGGAATTTACACGATGTGACTGTTTCTACTGGGTATATATGACAGGTGTTGCTAGCAAGCAGGAGAGACTCACTCTCTCCGGGCACCTGATCTCACTCCATCATAGGGGTTCACATATGCTCTTCACTTAGACATATTTTGTTATTTTCCACTTGGTTTTGCTTTTCTGCGATTTTGTACATCCTCTGGTTTAATGTTTTTCGGACTTATGGTTTGGATTTATCAATCATCTTTACATATACGCTATAATATACATTTCAAAATTTCTCTACTTGATAAAAAGTTATCCATCCCTAAGGAAATTCTAGTGAAAAATACGTCCTTTTTAACATTCTGTTTTTATTTGAGGAATATGTAAGACGCTAATTAATTGGTGGTGTTAAAACATTACCTACCCATATTTGTTTTTGTTCGAGCCAGAAATCAAAAATTATAGAGTCTTAACATGCTTAATTCATACATTGGTAATTTCTGAGTCAAACAAATCAGCTATTACTTTGCATTGCACACCCACCTCTTATTTGTAGTATAGTGTCTTTCCTTCTTGGTTCAGTATCAATTTTCGAATCCATTATACATGTATATGTAATGAGAAAAAGTGCTGTTTTCCATTACTGGTTGCTAAAATTATTCCCGATCAAATGCATCAAAATGTGATACTTAGAGTGTTGATAATGTAAAAATATGAGCTAATCTCATTTTCTTAATTTATTTTCATTTTACAATACCATATGTACTTAAGGAAAAATAGACGGCATCTGACAAAGCTGTTTGACACCAACCACCAAGGACATGCACACAAATAAACAAAAGAAACATGTATGTATCCACGTTTGAGTTGCTGCAAAGTAAGATTTAAATACCCTGTCCCCTATTTTTCCCCAAATCATTGTAAAAACAAAGTGAGGGCAGTTCTTATAGAGATGAATTATATGTGTGGTTCATAATTTTACACTGCACTCTTTCCACAATATCAGATGTTTCTTTGAACCTGAATAATTTTATATAACTATGCTAAATATAAAAATAAGCAAATTAAAAGAACACAATCCTCTTGTTCTAACACAGGATTGATGGATTGATGCAAGTAACTTATATGAATTGGTAAGTTATGATAAATCAGAAATATCTATAAAACTTATAATGTAACCATAGGGCTTTCGACTCATTCTCCCTGCTCTTTTCAAGTATACCAATATAGTAAAAATGGTTAGAACTCCCCATTTACCAAAAAATACACCTCATCCCGTCTGTGTCTTAGACTTTTTTAATTCTTCACAAATCTTCTCAAACTTAATATCAAATAAAAGCAGACATATTTATTTACACATCCATATTTCAATTGACCAAATCCATGCAAAAGTAAAGGCATGGTGAGTCAGGTCAGACCCATCGCTAGTGTGCTTTCCCATTTAAAAACAGTCTCCGGGGATGTACAATAAACAAAAGTAAATAAGTCACTTCATTGGCAATGTCAAATTATCCCTCCCATCGCCTCATCTTACTTTCGATTGTTTTCCATCCTCCGTGACCCCCAACCCAGATGCAAATTAAACTTCGACAAGTACACCTTCAACGTCGCCTCTCATTGGTCGTTCGTAGCATGATAAAACTCAAGAGTTGCATCCGCGGGGTTACGGAGGATAGATAGTTACTAGCTCAGTTATGTGGCAGAAGTCACCATGGAGACAATCGAAGATTAACTTCTGGGTGTCCGACTAAATTATTTGAGCAAATTATACACATTTAATCCATTTCACAACAGTATTTTTTCTTGTATTTGTAATGAAAAGCTGTGAATTGCAGGAATACTGATAGTATTGGATTCTTTTGAAAGATTCTTTTTTGTGATTTGACGCGTCTCTTATTAATTTATTGGGTATTTTTAAACTCATGAGATAATTAAAGTTAAATGGAAAGGCATGTCAGATAACACACACAGAGAGAGAGAGAGAGATAGAGAGAGAGAGAGAGAGAGATTGATAATTCTAGGCAAGTTATGTAGTGAAGGTGTTCTTTAGAATGTTCTTCTTCAAAATCTTCATACAATTATTTCTTCATTTATTTATTTAGTTATCCAATTATTTTGGTATTTATTAACTCATTAACTTATACATTTACTCATGTTTTCTTTTTCTTTGTGTATTGAAAAATAAAACAGGAAAGCAGTAAAATAACATATCCTTCATATATTAAATCCGTGTCTACATTTTCAAATTTAAATGCAAACGATATGGAATAGGTATCTATACAGCAATTCTTTCATTTTCTTTCTACAGTCTATGAGAGGTAGCGGTGATACATCTTTACATGCTTCGCTAGATCTCTTTGCAATTTTCACATTTATATATTTATTTAATTATCTTTTCATGCCCTAACTTTCTTATTGTGTTTAGGTCTTCTCAACATGTGTGCGTTAAATTTGAATATAATTCTGTCCAGCAAAGGAAATATATTCTAATCCAAGCTTTATTTAGAATTCAACCACATGCGGCATTATTTGACTGCTGCACAACGTTGGACATTGTTGATCAACATTTGTTTGACTTTGTTACTGTTAAAAAACATTAGTGTTTCACAAACGCAACCTGCTTTCGGTAAAGGAGAAGTAAGAAATAGAGCATGTAATTTCAGACAGAACATTTATTTCTGTCATTGTTTGCATGCCAACTTTATTCTAATTAAACAACCAGTTCATTAATGTCTTATCCCTAATCAGCTTATTAGGTAGTCGGATTAGGTTCTGTTTGAATCAATAAGGTTTTTTTTTTTTTTTGTTGTTGTTGTTGTTTTAATCAGCTGGAAAGTCTTTGAAGTTTTCGACGTTTCACAATAAAATCCTGTATAAAGATAAGTTTCATAAAGAAAATGAACATCAGTATGTTCACATTAC
Organism: Pteria penguin; assembly: GCA_035048485.1. Lineage (NCBI taxonomy): Eukaryota > Metazoa > Mollusca > Bivalvia > Pterioida > Pteriidae > Pteria > Pteria penguin. The sequence continues at coordinate 1,610,149 of CM068593.1, read as the reverse complement.
GCCCCCCCCCTCTTTCTCTCTCTCTCTCTCTCTCTCTCTCTCTCTCTCTCTCTCTCTCTCTCTCTCTCTCTCTAACAAAACTGCTGGTATGAAAGACAGGGATGTAGAAATAAAAGAAGAAGGGAGAAATGTACTTTCCTCCTCATTTCATTTGAAGAGATCAACAATTTAAATGTCTATACTTTTTGAAGAAATAGAAAGAACCACTACCCCATCGAATCCTCTCACGCTCCAAAATATAAATAAATAATAATAATGACAATTAAGTGGAATAATAAATTGATAAAAAGAATAAAACAGAAGAAAATATTCTAAATCAAAACGACGACAACTCCCTTCCTTATATTTCTGTAAACAAAGAAAAATTTAATATGAATAAATAAATAAATAAATAAATAAATAAATAAATAAATCACTAACTGTACATTTTGAAGAAGAAACTTTCATTATATGACTTGCATAGAAATCTGCCGGCCTTGAGTTATTTCTTTCTTTCTTTATTTATTTCCCTGTATTCTATTTATTTCAAAATCATTTCAATTACTACAAAAGTGTCAATATTACAGTCATCCATAGCTTTTCATTACAAATACAATAATAAAGATTATTGTAAAATGCACAATAAATGTTCTAAATCATGACAGCCAATGGAATGCCACTATCTGATTGTTATGCATATAGAAAATAAACAATGCACAAAATGGCTAGTAACGAATAATGTTGATCTTAAACGACAGGATCGTGAGTTATAAAGGTAGTTTCAACAAAAAGTGGGTCACAGACTGAACAATTAATTTATTCATGTTAAAGTTATATCAGATTTCTGTAAAATGCATGCAGATCTCTACTGATTCAACTGTTGGAAGCAGGCGTTGGTATGTTCAGCAAAAAGTAAGACGTCTAATTTAAAGGGGATAAAATGCAGTGGAGAGAGGAAAAACTCTAAGTTGCGCTGTAATTAGTACACCTCGCTAAACACTCCGACAAATAACGCAGATAACTCTCGTGAAATTTTAAATGCACATAGCTCAATTACATTTAGCTTCTGTGTTTTTATTTGGACGGTGAGCGAAATTTAATAGACTTTCCTCCATTTCTGATGGCAGCGTTCCTGTGTAATTTGTTGTTTTCTGTTAACCTTCACTATACTTGACACAATAAAGTAAATTTATATGAAAAATCTAATAAACATAAACGCGACATTATTCTTCACATGAACAAAAAAAAAAAAAAACTAACCTGTTGAAATTCTGTATAACCGATTCAAAATGGCTGAAATTTTCAGACCCTTCCACGTAGCCTTGTCTCACGATTCCTTGCAACGCAAGAATGAAAAGAACCATAGGACAAGACTACGTTTTACGTAAAATATTGCGCTTGCGCATACACAATTTTGGGACTGGGGGAGGGATATATGTTTGACACACATATGATTGAAAACTATCATAAAATCCCATGTTTTAAACGACGACAACAGATTCAAAATGTGATATGATATAAACAGCTATGTATACCATTCGTTCACGTCTTCAAAAGGATATCCACCTCCACAACTTTGAACATATTGGCATGATGCAGCTGTGTTTAGGCAATACACAATTATATGGCTCAGTGCATTATATGAAGCGGGGCTAAATTGCAATCAACAATCAACATGCCAAGAAAAATGCTTTAGTGCAACCTTTCTGCAATTCTACTTGTGTAATTACGAATAAACACTGTCCTACATCTTTTTTAAATTCGTCTTGCTGGACCTAACTTATAGAATTGATAGTTTCAATAGAATTTCAATTTCATTAGACTATTTATTGTAAAATTACACCAGTTTACAACTCCACTTTAGTATTTATACACAATTAAGCATCTTATGATTTTTGCACAGCTATAAATATAATGATAGCCCTCCTTTTATTGTTTACAACAAGATTTGATACCAAATTGGGTAACATATCCTTGCAAGATTTCAATGTTTGTTGCTAATACTACATATGCTATATATAGCAGTCATGTGATTGCAAACAGCTAGGATAAAATTTGAATATGTAAAAAAAAATAAATAATAAATAAACAACCAGCATGTTAAATAATTTGCATTTAACCGTTCTTGCATAAGTAATATTTACTCAAAATTTTGTTCCTCGGTTTTCAGTAGACTATAATTCCAATGACGTCGTGGACGTATATTTATTATTTTTATACGGAGTTGAAGCAGTGAGCATGACAAAATAGATTCTCTTTAGTACTGCTCTAGACATGTTTTACCGGTAAAGAAAAGACATATCCTGCTATATAATACCCGCATATTGCAAAATCTCAGGAGATTTCTGTTTCGGATGTTTCATATCACATGTACAATGTAAAAGGTGTTATAAAGAAAGTTAAAGTCACAGACCCTATTCAGAAAACCTCGTCTGCATATGCATACCACAATCATGAAATCAAACTGAAAAATATTAATAACTGTTTTAGATGCATTAATTTGCATAAATCAAGGGCTTGTAGAGCCACAAATGCGTCGAACTAAATTTGATTTATAGCTGTCAAAAGTAGCAAAAACTGACCAGTTGTCATCATTTTTGTTGATATTCGATAATTTTTGGAATAGAGTAAAGATGAAAGCCTAAGCACCAACATCCATATATCATACCATATTAAAATGAGAATGAACGTTGTTAATGGGCAACATAACTCTCCGGTGGGGCTTTATCAATAAGTAAGATGTATGGTAAACAGTTTCCTGATGGGTCCATTTTCATGAGGAAGTCAAGGGTTATAAAGAGTATTGATTATGACATCATAATAGCATTTTATTGTTATTTACGTCATTCTTGCAGAAATACGTCAAATTTCTTATCACAAAGAATGTACCTTTGAAATCAATCGAACACCATCACCATTCTATGCTTAATTTGTTTTAATATATGGTCGAGGTTACAGTTTTTGTCTACGCTACTAACACTGATACTAGAGCTATCAGCTTCCATATATCGTCCTAACACACTAGTTATTATTCCCTCACTTACTGTATGTGCACTTTTGTAAGGGCTACAACACCATGCCGTACGCCGTAATGACGCAAGCCGATTGTGAATCACAATCGTAATTTATTGGTTGATTTGGAATAAAAATTTCACATGTGAGTTCTACTTAATTTATTTTTCATGCATTCAATCTAAGATTCTGTCTTAATCCATGCTATCGTCCTTTATATCCACATTAAATTTTGTAGACGATTTGAAAACTTTCTAAGCTGCCATTTTCTACGCCGTCGTGCTAACTTTTCCAAATATAGGGAAGACTTTGTAATATATACATATCATCTTTATTTAGATAGACTGCAGTCACCTGCTCTTCGCTGTGCGAAGAGACAACTGCGCACCGCCATTCTGTAGAGGCTATTTACTCTCTAGCTAGTGTTATTTATAGCGCAGGCGGTAGTATATATATGTAGTGTATTGTGCTATGCAGCAAAACTCATTTGTGGGAGTGAAATTGAGTTGATTATTGATATTAGTAATGATTTTATCGAAACAAATTAGCCAAGCTTTATGACAGTACCAATTGAACATAGTTTAAACAACTTATTAAACCCAACCTCTAATTTCGAATATGTTATAATCAGTGAGATATAACTGTAAAATGCATGCCCATGTGATTATATCGTAGTTATGTTTATGCACTGGTTTCTCAATAAGATGTATGCATCTTAGTTCAAGGAAATAAAAACTTGGCACGCTCTTCACCTACTATGCTTTATAGTGCATTTGTAAGATAGTTTAATGACACACATGTGGAAATGGAAACCAGGTCAATGGAGCAAAGACTGACTCATATAATAATGATTGTTATTCTTAGTATTATGCATAGGGAATTCTATTTGTTTCAATAGGTAAAATAATAATAACCCGTGTTTGTGAATAATTTTTATGATATCATTTGTCAATGTTTACATGTATTGGAATTTAATCGAGATATTGCACTTGGTTTTTTTTTTAAATCATGTACCTTTATATAATTCAGGAACTGATGTTTAGGACTTTTGTCAATCTATCTATATAGTTGAGTTAATGTGACTATTTTGTTTATAATTTATCGTTGAAACATTTACTGTTTATAAAAATATGATGACCTGAAAAAACTTAACCATTGATTGTCCTATTGTATAACCAGACAAAAGACAAAGATATGTATAAAACACAAAGACACTACAGCTAACAAGGCACCCACTATTTCACTTATATTCGTTCCCCGTCTGTGACTCAAGGGTCGGATTTCATGTTTTCGGCTTTTAAAACTACGGGATACATATTGCCATGCTTGGACGAATTTTTTTTTTTTTTTTTTTTTTTTTTTGCAAGATTAGATTATTTTGTTTTGATAATAGAATTGAATACAGATATCATTATTGTATCAATATTCTATTTAAATGACGACTATAAATTTCAGTATATTATGTGCTAAAATAAAAATAATCACGATTAACCAAAATCGAGTAAATACTTACATTTCATAATTTCAGGTATGTAAAAAGTGATGATTATATATATATATATAATCTTCACTTACAAATAATTCCATCAATGAATATTTGAGTATCGCTTACGAGTTCCTTTCATATTTATAAACATATTTATTAATAGCGCAGATGTTAAAAGTTATTAACTCACGAAGCATACGGCTAAGAACTTTGGGGCCAACTAAAGCGGAACGAAAAAGTAACAGGTTGCCTAGTAGTAAAAGGTTTTACAACATCTGCAATCATGCGCATAGGGTTTTTTTTATTTAAATAAAAACAAGCATGTATAAATGATGATGACTGATAGTTATCCCAACACTGATCTACTTTGTTCACGTCACCACGCCACGCTGACCTTTTGCTCTCATGTCATCGCATACCGACGGTGATCGACGGTTGGCTTTCTTTTTCTGTGCCAAGGTCACAGAGTAAGCGTAGGAAGCGTACCGACGCTATCAGTAAGTAAAAGCGTCCCCACTCTAACCTATTTTTGGCGTACCCACGCTACGGTTTGGTATATAAATACTCGCGTTTGGGTTTGTCTTGTATCTGTCAGCCTTAATCTAGCGAAGAATTAACATGTCGATAATGAACACCACTTTATCAACTCCAGAGGTGAAACCATTTTTGGTAGTGCCAAATACCGCGAAGAAGAATAGATGGAGAAAGAGAAATTTTACTAAAGACAAGGAGAAATCGACATCCGACGTTACTGTGTCAGAAAAAAAGCCAATCACGATAGAGAAAAGAAGACAAGCTGTCCAAAGACGCTCCGATGTGTCAATTGCATCTCGGAAACGGATGCTACATGATAGTTGATCGATTCAGAGACAAAACGTTGGTGCACATGAGAAAGCAACAGCTAACCAACTAAGAAAGGGATTTCGTTAAATCTCGAGAAATGAAATAAGATAGTCGGTCGCCACCTCACTCAGGAAGATGATTCCTTAGAAAAATTCAACGATGAAACCGTCAACGTCATTGTGCATTTAGCAGCAAATCATTACATGAATCTCCGAAGTGGATACCCATGCGTCAACATCAGACAATGGTTCATTCTTAGCGGAAAGACGGATCTCTTTCCAAGTAAAACGGCTATTGCTTTAAATTTGACGCAATAGAATCAACTGAAATAATGTATGTCGATGGTTAATGGACTGATTAGTAAAGAGCTGGACGAGGTGCAGTTCTGCCAGATGTGGTAGGATCATCAAAATCAAATTGGGGCACTAACCTGCCCTAACTGTAACCCGGACAGATACGAGCACGTGCTATTTTGATGAAATGCCTCAGCAGAGAATTTTTTATTCTGAGACTCTGTGAGTATTCAGAAATTTGTGTGCGAACTGATTGATGCTCCGTTCACTGTAGTCAGATTTAGCCAATGTTGTTTTAACAATGTGACATAGGACAAAGAAAGGAAGCAGTCCTGGATGAAAAAATATCAGTATTCTTTTGTCGTTAATCGAAAATATTATGATCACATTTCTAAGGCATCCTGCATGCGATCGTAGGATTACGTCAGTGTTAGATAATAAACAGATATATTGATCACCAATTATTCGGCGACAGCATCTATTGAATAGTAAAACTCGTATCAGTTTGTGCAATGCCAGTTAGAATCAAATAAATAAATGTCTACCGTGTTGTCATTCTATAAAACGGTATAACTCGTACCAAAAATTCCCCTATTATCGACTGAACGCCGACACTTGAATATGTTCAATGCTCCGACTGTCATGGATGGTTTTAGACATCGACAACACCTTCATGAAAAGATGCGTGAAGTCACGCCGCAGAGGTGGCAAGAGTCACCACGCCGCCGCATTGGCGGCAACAGTCAGAATCAGCACTGCTGAGGCTGCCATCATCGCCATCGCTGCTGTGGCGGCTTGAGTCATTACCGTCACCACTGCAGTTGTGGTTTGTCATCGTTGCCGCCACTGCAGCGACAACAGTCATTACCAACACCGCTGCGCCTTGCATCACTGCCATCGCTGCTGTGGCGGCTTGAGTCATCACCGCCACCGCGGCTGTGGTAACAGTCACCACCACCACCGCTGCGCCTGCCATCACTGCCATCGCTGCTGTTGCGGCTTGAGTCATCACCGTGACCGCGGTAGCGGTAACAGTCACCACCATCCACGTCGCCGATGCCATCACCACTACCGCTGCAGTTGCAGCATGAGTCATCGCCGCCGCCAAAGCAGCAGCGGCTTGAGTCATCACTGTCGGCGTCTCCGCCATCACCGCCACTGTCACACTTACGTGCCGTCAACTAACGAGTTTCAAAACGTTTTAAACGCTTTAAATAATTAAAACGGTCCATTTAAGGAGCAAACAGATTTCACGAAAAGTAAACAAAAGGTTGTTTATCAAACTTTATGCATCAGCGATTAGCTACTTTTCTAACGATATGGGTGGCCCATATGAGGGCCTTTTAATGTCATTGTTTTCATCGACAAAATTGGCATGTCCATGGTTTCTTTAGTTTCGTACTTCGTCTAGGGTCTGTCGATTCGTGCATGAGTTGTTCTTTCATGGGCTCTAGCTTTATTTCCGTTTGATGTCTGGTTTTACTTCTTCTTCTTCCGTGATCTCCGACTCGATGTCGACTATCATTTTTTTCTTCTAGCTCCATCTTCTATCGATCGGTCTCTACGATCAGATCATGTAGGGTGTCTAAATGCCCCAGTCTATCTGTTTTCCTGACAGAAAAGTGAGTACCTCCGTACGTTCAGCGTGCTTTTATAAGTTCATGGGTGGCGATTCCTTTTCCTAATTACATGTACGTCTTCTCCGTTCTTAGTTTTCTTCCAACAGATCCAGAAGTGTGTCTCAATTTTCGTCCTGGTCCGTGTGTAAGAACGAATGTAGGAGTATATGTAGAGGTTCTGAGTACGCCATAAATCCTGTTGTGTCACTGTCTGCCGGTACTCCTTTCCTTTTCCAACGATAAGCATCTACTAATAGATCTAGGAGTACCTCCCAATGTCAGAGGTTGACTGTTTTGTCAAACAACTGTAGGATGACAATTCTAAAGCGAATGAGAAATGTCGAACTCCAGCCAAGCTTTCATGTGACATCGACACTGGCATCTAAGTAAACACCTCGTCACAATGTACTTGAGAAATGTCACTCCAATGTCAAAACAAATCAATCTCTTCCTTGGAAAAGGTCACTCCAATGTCGATTTATTTAGGGGTTCTACTCGAGATTTGACTTGCCTAGACATCACACAGCCATGTCTAGATCAAGAAAAAAGAGAATTTTGATTAAATTAAAACTTTTATTAGAACATGTTTTTATATATATGAACGTAACACCACTATACAAAAATCACTGGTTTTCAATTTCATGAGTCTATCTTTCACTACTCTGTCAACCGAGAGCATGAATGCGGGATCGCGGAAACGAGGATACAAGTCTCTAGTTCTAAGACATACAGTCTTTTTTCAGACCATCTGCCGTCGCTAAACATGCTATCAATTATTTCGTGAAAGTCTTACAAACGCGTCACCTGACCCAAAATGTTCCTCCAGTTGGATCTTCTAAGAATGGTCAAGCTAAACCAACTCCTCAAGCGTTGTAAGAGTGATAGCATGATGAAATGATACAGAGTGTTACGCAGGCACTAATATATACATGTCACCTTGGTCGTCCTTTTGTCCTTGGTTGTCTTTCGTCCTTCGTTTTGGTGTAATACTTCGTTATATCGTCTACACTTGAGACAGATATGTAATATTTCTTGATTGAAATGATCGAGTTCTTCCAGACAATTGGGATGAACGACAATGTACTTCACTTAGCGACAGTCGTCTTGCGTGTTGTCAAATACTAAATGCCACTGAGGAGTTTATGGTATCGAATCGTAAGTGTCTTCCTCCTCTCTGTATTTAAATTTCTTGTATTCGGAATTATCGGTGGTTTGTTTCATCTCGTAGATCATGTCCATTCATGCGTCATATACGACATCAAAGGCTTGACTGGTATTGGCGGCGTTGAGACATTCCCGGAAATCGATCCCACCCATCTTGGAACTGAACGTTGTGATCCTTCGACAATTCATTCTATCCATGAGTACCTCGGCATATTGTTTAATTAAATACACCTGTGTAAAGTCGTATGCGTATTTCATGTTCTTTTTCAATTCTTCCAGGCCTTCTCCCTTTACACTCGTATTTAATCTGTACATTATGTTGCAGTATTTTTTCCTCACCGCAGTCAATGTTTCTTTGGACAGCTTTGTCTTCTTTTCTATCTCGTGATTAGCTTATTCTGACACAGTCCATTGTCGATTTCTCGTTGTTTTAGTAAAAATTTCTCTTTCTCCATCTTTTCTTCTTTTGGGCATTTGGCACTACCAATAGTTGCTTCACCTCTGGAGTTTATAAAGACGTGTTCATTATCGATATGTTAACTTTTCGCTCATCTAAGTCATACAAGACAAACCCAAACGCGAGAATTTATATACCAAACAATAGCGTGGGTACGCCAAAAAACTAGGCTAGCATGGGGACCGATGAAATGGTCAAAGTATGTCAGTGCTGGGACGTATTCCTACAATTGCATGCAGGATACTTTAGAAATGCAATCGCAGTGTTCTCGACATCATTTCCAATAATATGCATGTAAATTCTTTTCTTAAACCCAATTAAATAAAAAGAATAACTTATCATTTTATACATGATTAATTTAATTTATGGAAAATATCATATGCGCATGGTTATAAATGTTGTAAAACACTCTACCACTAAGCAACGTGTTACTTTTATGTTCCCCTTTAGGTAGCCCCAGAGTTTGCCCTACGCTTCATGAGTTAATGACTTTTCACATTTGTTCAAATAACAAATAGGTTTCTCAATTGAACTTGATACTCAACAATTCATGGAATGATTTAAAAGTACAGATTTTAATATTAAATAAAATGTATATTCATGGAATAAAATAAAAAATAAATAAGCAACCAAAAACTTGTCACTTGTTTACACATCTGAAATCACGAGAAAGATATGTACGTATTTATTAGATTTTTGTAAATCGTGATCATGTTTATTTTGGTACATAATTTTCGGAAATTGATATTTTATTTAAATAAAATTTTGATAAAATAAGATATGCTCCATGATATCTTTTATTCAATTCACTAATGAAAACAAAGATCCTTTTGACTTATAATCTAATTTTCCGGAAAAAAAAATCGTCCAATCATTACATTATGTAACCTGTAGTTTTGAAAGCCACACATGTTAAATCTATTTAAGAATTCATCCCTCTATTTAACTCTAGAACTCTTTCATGAAATAATAAACTTCAAAGAGACACTGCCGCTGTCCGTCGCACACATCTAGTCTCCGTTTTTAACAAGTAAAAAGAGAATGTAATAAAACACTGTGTTTGAAGAACTCGCACAATTTGGGTCCATTTACAGCGTGGGAAACAAATGTTTTTCATATCTAAAATCTTAAATCAACACTTGCTATTCAGAAGTTCACCTTCAACACACGAAAATGATTTTTATCTGTCATATATCAGTGTAGTCTTACGCGTCGAAAATACCATCAGCGTAGATCGACGCACAGGCATATCATCATGCTAAGTTTATTTATTGGATGCGGTGAAAATTTAGGCTGTGAGATCGCGAGTCATGAAATATATATGTGTGTGTATATAATAATAATTATGTAATAATAATCTTGCAAAAAAAAATCGTCCAAGCATGGCCTTATGTATCCCGTAGTTTTAAAAGCCGAACATGTGAAATCTATGTAAGAATTCAAATATATAAGGCACAAAAAGAATCCGTGAAACACCTGGGAGTATTATGGACATTGGATCTCCGAAGAAATACCTGTAGAAGATAAAGAGAAATTAGTCAAACATATAAAGCACAAAGACACTACAGCTAACAAGGCACCCAATAGTTCACTCACATTCTTTTCCTGTCTTGGACTCGAATCCATGACATATGGTACAGAATCACTTAGCTGTCATGCATCCGACCCTCGAGTCCCAGACGGGGAACGAATATAAGTGAAATAGTGGGTGTCTTGTTAGCTGTAGTGTCTTTATGCTTTATATATATCTTTGTCTTTTGTCTGGTTATACAATTGGACAATCAATGGTTAAGTTTTTTCAGATCATCATATTTTTATAAACAGTAAATGTTTCAACGATAAATTATAAACAAAATAGTTACATTAACTCAACTATATAGATAGATTGACAAAAGTCCTAAACATCAGTACCATAATTATATAAAGGTACAAGTTTAAAAAAAAACCAAGTGCAATATCTCGATTAAATTCCAATACATGTAAACATTGACAAATGATATCATAAAAATTATTCACAAACATGGGTTATTATTATTTTACGTATTGAAACAAATAGAATTCCCTATGCATAATACTAAAAATAATAACAATCATTATTATATGAGTCAGTCTTTGCTCCATTGACCTGGTTTCCATTTCCACATGTGTGTCATTAAACTATCTTGAAAATGAACTATTAAGCGCAGTAGGTGAAGAGCGTGCCAAGTTTTTATTTCCTTGAACTAAGAACATACATCTTATTGAGAAACCAGTGCATAAAGATAACTACGATGCAATCACATGGGCATGTATTTTACAGTAATATCTCACTGATTATAACATATTCGAGAGGTTGGGTTTAATAAGTTGTCAGCAAAATGTATAAAGAAGACTTTTTGTATTTGAACTGAATAACAACTGAATCAATATATATGTATACACAAGAGCGACAGGAGTGACATCTTTGTTTTAAAAATACTTTCTTTCTTATAAGAATATTTTTGATGTACATTGTATATGTATAAAATATCATCTGTAGAAAAGAAATTCACATATTTTATTTGGCTTAGATATATCATTGTATCATTAGTTCCAGTTTTAAATCCTGTACACGTAGTCTAGTTTGGCATGTACGTATTCTACAACTGCCATGTGTATTGGCTCAGGAAGATAAGATTTTGAAGCACATTTACCCACCAACTGTCGAACCAAAGCACCATTGCAGGAAGTAGAATTTTTTTCTCAGCACATGTAGTTTAAAAACATCAGAAATTCTTTCATACAATATCTTAACGGAAACTATGTTCAATTGGCACTGTCATAAAGCTTGGCTAATTTGCTTCGATAAAATAATTACTAATATCAATAATCAACTCAATTTCATTCCCACAAATGAGTTTTGCTGCATAGCACAATACACTAATTATATATATATATATATATATATATATATATATATATATATATATATATATATATATATATATATATATATATATATATATATATATATATATATATTTCATGTCATATCATATGTGTACATGACATAGGGGTGGATCCAGGTTTTTTTGTCAAGGGTAAAAAAGGTAAATTATTCGCTCTGACTAAGGATGGGTCCAACCCCAAAATTATCTTTTTTTTTTTTTTTTTTGATAAAAATTTGTAACTCCAAAGGAATCCCCCTTCCCCACGCTGGATCTGCCCTTGCTACAGTAAAGCATTTTTGAATTGAGTTGAATTTTATATCCCCTACAGGCTACAGTAGCCTTTGCTAAAATTCATTGCATATACTTTTAAATGCATGTTAATGCTTCATTTAAATGGCGTATATTTCATCAAAATACTGAATGAAACACTCCCCTATGTCATAATTCTGTAAAGACATTACTTTGTATCTTAAAAAACTTCAGTTTTGAAAAGTTTGCTGAAGGTGAACCTAATTTTGGTGTAACCGGTTTAGAGCATATTCCAGTTTTGATAATACAGTTTGTCGTTGTATTTCACGCTGTAGCGAGGTTATAATGAATTTAGGTCATGCATTATGACCTCACTGTGTAAAACAACATCAAAATGTATTAGCTTGGACAAAAAGACAGCAATTATCAAATCCAGAATATGGTCTATTGAACATTCGGCTCCCTACATGTGATTATAAACCAGTCGAAACCTCTTGTTTCAATGCTGATCGATGTAAAAAGATTCTGTTGTAAATACATCAATAATGACAATATGACCAACAATGTCAACATTTGCCAGAAAGCTTTATCTTATATCAAATTCAAATGCCTATACATGTATTAAAACCAAATCCTCTGTTACCAATGATAACTCTAATGATATAGTACTACTGTTATTCTTTGCCAATATCGTATTTTCAATTTACCGCAATACATGTACATGTATGTGTAGATTACAAATTTTTACAGAGTTTGCTTGAGGTAATAATGCCACACCTGAAAATTAGGACACAGGACATAAACAGCAAGGTCCTTAGTGTCATTTGGTTACTGTCTAATGAGGAATCCTACAGAGGTGTTGCAGACGGATTTGATATGCCTAAGGGAAGTTTACACTTCACTGCAATTGAGGTAAGCAATACATTGTATATATTGGGCATGTTATTTGTAAGAAGAAGAGTATAGCAGTTTTATGTAGACAAGAACTCTTCATGTATCATCATTGCAAGGTGTTTCATTGAAATTCGTCATCTTTTACTGTAATTTACCATTATCATAATCCGGACATCTGATGACAAACACTATAATCCCCTACATTTTCACCCGGCAGGGGACTAAAAACCCTTACTGCTTTGTGTGGGTCTATTGCAAAGATAAACCTTCGTGTAATCTGCATCAGGTAGATGCTGCCACCAAAAACGTGCAATATTTCGTTGAGAAGGCTATTGACAAAGATGCATGGTTTTTGGAAACGTAATCTGCTTATTTCCTAGCGAGAAATAAAACTTCTTAACATCAGTATCAAAATCAAACTATCTTGTGAACTCGAGCGGAAAATCTAGGTCAGATGCAGCATCAGAAGTATGCACTCAAAGTGGCCTCCAAAACTGAACCACTGATATAAATCTGGTACTTGTAGCTGTTATAGTTTGCCCACAACTCGCTTACCGCAAAAATTTTGGGGGTATAGCATAAGCTCATCTCAACTTTGTTGAGGAGAGCTAAAGAATAAAGAAATTAACAAGTTAAATTTTTATTTTGTTACACTATGTCCAAAATACATTTAATGACTTCATGAAAACTAATATATGAATGGATGGAGTGGAATTTTTTTTCTTTCACCAATGTAGAAGCTAAAAATTAATACAATGGTACATTCTTAGCATATTTGATAATATATGAAATTTAAATTAACAAGTCAGTCTAAGTTCTAACAGTAGCATATTTAAGCAGTATAGTTGATGTTTGTCCTTCATAAAACCTTACATATTTAGTTGTAAATTTTCATTTTTGTAGACATTACTTTCAAGTCAAATTTATGTATGGCTCATACTTTGAACTTTGTGATTTTAAGAGAGCTATCAGCTATTTTTTTACTTTAGTTTTTCAGATTATTATCAGGAATGGCAAAGGATTTCATTACTTGGCCAGACGCCCAAGCCATGCAAAACCATTCAGTTTTAGTGGAACAGCGATATGGCTTCCCAGGTGTTGTTGGGTTTGTGGATGGATCCCACATCCAAATAAAGGGCAAGTCCCAAAATAGGGAGAGCTACATAAACCGGATGGGATATTCATCCATTTTATTACAGGCAGTGTGTGATATTCATTTAATATTCACACACTGTGTTGTGGGATGGCCTGGATCCGTGCACGATGCACGTGTTTTCCAAAACAGCAACCTGGAAAACTTGATAGGACAAATGTCCAATAATTTTCATATTTTAGGGGACTCAGCCTATCCTATATCACTTAATCTGATGACCCCATTCAGAGACAATGGCCACCTAACTCAGTTGCAAAAAAATACAACAATGTGCATGGCACCGCACGATCCTGTATAGAAAGAGCCTTTGCTCTCCTCAAAGGAAAATTTAGGAGGTTAAAGTATTTGGATATGTGCATGGATGCAGAGATTCTAAATGCTGTTTCTGCATGTTTGGTTTTACATAACTTTATTTTAAAGGCAGAAAAACAAGATGCCATGACAACAGTATTTGGAATTCCTGCAACCGTGCACATCCCAGTGGAAAATGTAAATGCAATTACAAAGCGAAACAACATTGCAGCAAGCTTGTAACTAAAACTATCCATTTGTATGTATCCTTACCTTCGTCATCTCTTTAATAATATAGGATTGTTATTCAAAGCAGCTCTTTTATAGGTTTTGCATTATCCAGAAAACTCGTACTATATGTGTCTCTCTCTGTGTCAAACCCAATGACAACAAAATTAATGCATATATACATGTACATTTGTTTCATTGTAATGTAATTGTATACCATCACTCACGGTATAGCAATAACTTCTGAAACACATTCCTCAGCTGAAATATTCAATTGACCATGCATGTCATTCTTTGTTATAACTGAAATAATTTGCATGATAAATATTTAAAAACGACAAGTTATGCAAATCTATGAAAGAGCTGTTTTGAAATGAATTTGAAATGATTCTACTCATTATCTCCCCTTAAATTGAAATTTGATGGTTTAGTTTGATAAACTCATATTTGTTAGGAAATAGGCTGCAATGGAAACAGACAGTCAGACGGATGGTTTCACGGATAGGGGTATAAATCATGGGTGTATTTATCCCTTGTTTCAACTACTGCCCGATTCTTAGAAAGACTAGTACTTAATTAGTGGATGATTTGGTACTCTATTGAATTATGTATATATGTTCATTTCTTTAAGAAATGAACAAGAAATTGCAGAATAGTATTTTTCTCCTTCTGACTTTTGAGAAATTCAAGTCTGAATTCTTGAAAGTCTTTACGCCTAAGTTCATTTTCTTTTCTCTGTTCAGACAGCAAATCCTCCACCCATACTGGTCTCTGATTTTTCTTTGCCTTTTTTGTACTTGATGGTTCACTTTCCCTTTCCTTATTTTCACTGGAGCTGACTGATGGTACTACATGCAGCTCCTCTCCTTTTCTTTTTCTTGTCTGCTCTTCATTATTTTTTGTAAAAATTAATCATCATTTATACAACACTTAAAATTGACCTTTATAATTACAAATTTATGCACTTAATTAGAGGGAATAAGAACTAGAATATCAGATAGGGAAGGCTCATCTATAGGTAGTAATATATGTGGTGGCATTTCATTTATATCTAAATTTCTAACATATTTTATCAATTTAGGATTAAATGTGTATCAATGTAAAATGCTTTCAAATTTTACAGAAGTTGAAATTTGATTAGCAGTGAACGTCCACATAGCAACATCTAAATATTCTATTTAAAGTATATATATATATATATATATATATATATATATATATATATATATATATATATATATATATATATATATATATATATATATATATATATATATATATATATATATATATATATATATATATATATATATATATATAAAAGCACAAAAATATATATATATTTAGTCTTTAAATGAGGAATTGCTTTAGAATGGAAAAAGCATATCTGTATTTTTGAATTTCCAGCCTGTACCAGTAATTTGCAACCTTTAAATCATGCTGTAAATTCAAAAATACAGATAACTTATCCCCCAATTTTGAAAACACCAAAAATTATTTATTTATTTGAATATACACAAATACCATCGGTTGTGTTAGGTAAAACTTTGAAAGGTACAGAATGAAAACTTACTGTCGCTGGAAGCAGTTGCGATAGGAACAATTGCAGGATCTCCTGCCAAAATCTCATCCATTTTTTTGGAAAAATGGCCAGCTGTTTCTGCCTATACCTGTCTTTTTCTTCTCGTCTTTAATTGTTCTGTATCTGAATGTGTAATTGTAATTCTGTTATCAATTTCTAAAATATGTCTGTGCGGCTATATTTTACTGCAATAAACTTTTTTCTCTCAAATTTTTTCTTTGATTTTATCTTCTAGAGTCAACAGTCAATTTCAGGTAGAAACACGGTCACTATCACGCTTCATTAATATATAATGACCAATTAAATATCAAAAGGCCGCAGCCCCACATGTTGAAACCTGCAGTTGGGAGCTAAAATAAGTGGTCTCTGGTCACATTAAAGAGGTGCTCCTTGAAACCAGTGTCAAAAGTACTTGAAAATCGTCCGTTGGAAATCCAGGTGGTCCTTAAAACCAGGTTTGACTATAAATTTAAGAATTATGATAGTATTAATAGTACCTAATTTTCATATTACTCCATTTCTTCTCACACATGGCAGCAGATCTTGTGTATCCTTTATCGCTAAATATTGATAAGATTTTATTCCATACTTCAAGCTTTCTCATGGTCGGAATCTTGAATTGGGATGCATGTTGCTGATATTCCTCTATCAGCAACAGGCACTCTTCATAGGACCATGGATGACCTAAGATAAAATAAATGATGAAATGCATATTTCCAGAACATGTATGTAAGTTTTAGAATTTGTAAAAAATTTGAAATGCGTGAATTACCTTTACAGTAAATTATAGGTTACCATGAATATGTATGCCCTCGTATCTAATAAAGATCGGGGGCATATAGTTTTTGGCCTGTCCGTCTCCCTGTCAAAAACTTTAACCTTAGCTATATCTTTTGAACCGTAAGAGGTAGGGCTTAGATATTTTATATATACATTACTTGGGACAAGACCTTTCACATGATTTTGACCTTGACCTAGATCTGTGACCTACTTTAAGAAAACTTTAACTTTGGCAGTTCAAAAATTGCTGCCGACGGGGTCATCAGTGTTTCACAAACACCTTGTTTTTCTTTCAAATGATGATGAAATGACTGGTAACACTACATGCTCCCAGCCATTTTATGGCAGGAGGCATACAAATTTGTCAGTTAATCCAATTTTTACCCTCAATTACTATCACTTTACTCAGGGTGGTTTAAAAGCACAAGTGAATTCATCAAGAAGATAGGCCTAATGGAGTCTTTCTTTGAATACATACATTTAAAATGAATTGATATATTAATTATTGTAAATGGCTTTAAAATGCAAATATTTCTCTTTATACAAAGAAAGAAACAATGGTTAATTTCTTACCATTTCCTTTTCTAGGACATCAAGGTCTGAATAAAGAATGAAAAAGTGTTTGAATAGTACTTATGGTATAGATTTAATTCATATGATATTTCAGCAGAATTTATCATGTTGCATTTCTGAGAATTATTTGTATCAAATTAAATTGGTAAGAAAAGTATGCTTTTTCTCCAAATTCATCTGTAATTGTTTAGCATAAAATATTGAGGTAATGACACTTTACTTTGCATATTGTTTGCATGCCATGCTTAATATCAATGTTCATAATGTATTTAGTGGTAATACAAACATTACAATTAGGGTATTAGAGATTACCTATACAAGTACATTTACCTTTTCTTTTTCCACTACCTGAGATTTGTACTGATGTTTTTTTTTTGTTTTTTTTTTTGCTTTTAACAACACTAGACTGCATTTGTTCTTCGTTTGAATTTTCTAAAATATAATATATACCATGTTGACAGGCTACGGTTAGCCATATTTAGAATAAAAGTCTTATATCTTATTGAGAAATATCAGATTAAATAATTATTAGAATGTACGTTATATTCAATATCATAGCAATCCATCTTTCACAATGATTTATAAACACAAGATCATTATTTACATACCAATCTGTACAGCAGTGGTCTCAGGAATATCAACGTCATCAGAAAACACTAACAAAAAACATCAAACAAGATACAAATTTTGACCAACCAGAATTCATTATCTAAAAATATACTCTATTGACTATTGACGTTAATTTAGGTACAAATCGGAATCTAAAATGATACTGACCTTAATTTACATCACTGGTGGCAGATTTCCTCCAGTCAGAACTAAATACTGAAATGATTTGATTTTTAAAATTTAAGTTTATGTAAATGTATTTCCCTGGATAATTATTAATTACATAAAGTACATTGTACAACAAATTTGTCAAATATTCTCATCTGTGATAGGACTTATATGTCATAAAATTTGTAATGATAACTTTTGATTTTACAATTGTATGTATCTATCTAAGTTTTTATTTGTAATAATCTAATTATGTATGATCATATATAATGTCATTATTTATATCAAAAATATTACCACTGTTTTTCAATCTTTTATTATTTTTAGATTACCCCTTATCATCGTTAAGATGACAAAATTATAACATTTTGACAATTTCTCGTATAACTTGCGTGTATATGTGTTGTGAGATCACATCATGCACATTCTATTATAATTAAAATGATACCTCATCATGAAAATAAAAACTTATTTGAACCAAATTACATCTGTTACATCATTCAATTATTCATGCAGTATATAACCATACTTGTGAAGCAAGGACCCTTGAAATTCCTCGCTACATCCACTCCACTCTCCAGTGCTTCATAGAGCATTGTTGGAATAAGGGAATCTGAAATTCATTTAATAGTGATCGTCTAAAACATGTAATAACATGTTCACAAGTAATTAAGTGAACTAATATTTCATTGATATCATTCATAGGATCGTAAATTGTACTGTAATATTTGAGTTTATATGTCACATGATGCTATCTGTCTCCATATCCACACACATTTGAGTTGTATAGTCAATCCCTGACTACCGATTACAACTAGAGCTTTGTTAAGTGTGTTTTTGACAGCTCTTGTATTAGCATTGTTCATGCACTTATGGTGGCGAAAGAAACTGTTACCTTTCATGGATTTGTGAATGATTTTGATATTTCAATGGGGTACACTGCCATTAACTGTGGTCCTGATATCTAGGGATGAAATACAACATATTACCACAAAAATTGATGTAAAGAACATAACGGTACATGCATTACTGTGACTTCATAAGGTTGTTAACTAAAAATTATTAAAATTTACGTTACTAATTCATAGTACACAGGCACCGCCTTACAGATGGCGAACCCCATTGATTTAACTACAACCTATAGATTTTCAGAAGAGATTGATCATTGTTTATTGTTTTAGGTACGTCAATGACACACCATGATTGATGCAAGTATTGGTCAGACAGCATATGACTCGTGCATATTACGCTAGGCTCAGTAGTTAGCAATCTCCAACTCTATAACTCAATATATCATCATCATCATAATCATACAGGGCACATTAATGTCAACAATGATTAGAATTAATGACAACAATGATTAGAAATATGTTTAGAAATTAGATACATACCACTTTCAACTAAATCATAGTCACTCTTTCTAAGGACAAGAGTTACCTTTCCTGATCCCCCCTCCAACACCAGATGACAAAATGCATCTTTATTACCGGTAGAAGTCATTTTCAGTGATGATTCTCTGTCTACTATGATACAAGTTACAAATGTCAAAACTGTGAAGAAGCAGAGCAAACGACTAGGCCTATAATTTTGCAGACGATAAGTTTGTATCTTGATGTATGCAACCAATTCTCAATGCATCTAACTATTATGATATCAGATTTACATCCATATAATAACAAAATGCTAGAAAACATTGATATGGTCTATAAAAACGGCAAATTCCTCTCTTACTCACTCTTATCTCTGCTGAAGTTGACTAAATATGGCCTTGGCCTTTGTGTACACATAACATGTGAAACCAACAACTGTCTTACCTAGAACGGAAGAGGAGAAAGGAGTATAGATCGTTCAAAACCCCAAAATAAACTAAAATTTCGAGTACAACTTTGTTTGGTCCGCCATATTGGATCTAAATAACTAGCATAGAAATTATAAGCTAGCTAGATCTACATAGCGGCTAACTTAGCAAGCCGTTCAACTACCTATCGCTACGTAGCGCTACGTAGCATCCGGCTTATTAAACGCACCCCTGGTAACAACTACATTAATACCCATACAGATACAGGTGTTAATTGGTAACACATTATTTTAAAATGGGTACCAATACAGGTGGTATCTGGTAGCACAAGCTAATAAAACCTGTACAGATACAGATGGTAAATGGTGAGGCATGCTATAAAAACGGTTAAACCGGTAGAGATACAGATGGTTACTGGTAATATGTGCTATTAAAAGGAGGAATTAAACACTATCCGAATATAGCGCCGTTCGGAATGCATCGGTGGTTGATAAAAATGACGTAAGATTGTTTACATTCGATACAAAGCGCTAGAACAGCAGAAGACACGATTGAGGCGAATATTGAAAGTTAAGATCAGTAAAAAAATATCTTGGTGTAAATTTGTTTCTGATAATCAAAATATCTTAATCAAAAGTCGAAGAGGGAGCATTTAAAATCGAAAAGTAGATCGGAACTAGCGCACAGAGACCGACCTGCACATGTGTACCCGAGTTAGCAGGGAGTAGATGAACGATGTTGATGGAGGTTTATGTTGGAATACAGGAAGAAGAATTGTTGAGGTACAGTTTTTTAGCTCAACATACTGATGATACGTAAATACTGCTGTTTGTGTGACTCGTCTAAATTTATCGTATACAGTACGGAAGCAGAGCTAAACAATCCAGTGGGGGATCCAAAATTTTCGAAAACGGGGGGGGGGGGGGGGGGGGGGGGGGGGGGCATATGTGTATTAGCCAAACTACAAACTACTCGGTCATTTTTTATGACAGATCTGAATTTTTACAGGCTCTAAATCCGCCACTATAGGCGTATTTTAAACCCAAGGCCATGTACATGTATCCTGTATTTATGTACAAGTAATCAGTAGTTCTGTTTATAATTTACAATAACACTGTATTGAGTGAGAAAATATGAAATATATTAAGGTTCTTAAGAAACAATCCATCTAAAATTTGATGATGCAAATATTTTCAAATAGGGGGAGGTGTTTTGCCATCCTGCTTATCATTCTCTATCAGAGTTTTGGGTAGAGAATACCTGTTTATTTGAAAAAATTAGGTCCTCAGTTGAAAATAATCATGAAATGTCATGGCTATACTGTAGTATGTGTTTTTAGGAATGTATTGCTATTACATAACACTTATATAATAATCAGCTAATATAATATAACATAAACAGTACACATAGTACATAATGGAAGAAGAATCATCTTCTTGTCAATACAGATCAAGTATCAAATTTTGAAAATGATGTATTATCATCCATTCTTTTTATTTTTCATTAAGATCTGGCCTAGGACGCATATTGCATATGAAGTGCACAAACTCTGGATGCAGTGTGGTGACATGTCAAGTTCCAACTGGGAAAGGGATCTACTGGTGCATTTGATATAAATAAATAGGCTACATTAGGTAAAGTTGTCATTTTGTATTTAAACCATTAATTATTCTGCATTTAACTAAGATGTCTCATGATTAACATAAATAATAACATGATCTGATTTCAGAAATACTTGTAATTGCATTAAAATATGTCATTATATGTCTCTGATTTTTATTATGCTAGTGAAGGCATTCTTAGTATACGAACATATTTGAAGTTTTTCTTGCACAAACCAAAGACTTCATGAGTGAGTTATATTCACAGTTTTGTGACAGTTGTGACTGTTGACTTTCACACTTTTATTTCTATTCTGAAGTGGCAAGATAAAAGTCCCTGCACTACTTTTAACTTTGTGTGTTTTTACCCCTCCATCAACCAAGGTAGCTGCCAAGACTGAAGAGGGAAATGTCTGTGATTGGCTGTCCTTTTTATTTTACTTTTTTTTTAATGATTGCCTAGGCTACTTAAAACTACATGTATATCAAAACTTTCAGGAGTAATAATCAATCAAGTAATTATACTGAATATGCATATTTGTTGCATATACAGAGCAACAGCATTTTGTGACATTTATCACATTCTAAGGGATTTATATTCAGATTCTGAATTTTAAAGGTGTTTGCACTAAATCTCCTTAGTTGAGAATGTGTACTTTTTATCAATTTCTTTAACTTCATATTTATTGTTAAAAAAATAACTAATTCTTACCTAGATAACTTTGGGAGATTGGGACCAAGTTACTGAAAAAGGGAAATTTTTAATGTTATATAATTTTTTTTTCTTGGATTTAATCAAGATTCTTTGCAATGTATTATTTCAGGTCATGCTACAATGATGTGGGTAGTTACAGATTAAGCTGGAATCTGATCATGATTAACCTACTTTTGAATGAACTATTTCCTTGTCAGGAGACTGCATTATAAACAGATTGGAATTTGTGTTTTGCTCACCAAAAGGGAAGACCTGAGGGTTCAACTGAGCTATTGTCAAAGTGGTTATATGTGGTCCTACTGTCAACAATCTGTAAACATTTTACCTTTTAATGCACCCAATCTCAGATGGTGAGATATACATTAGTTTTAATATAATAGTTGGTCAACTGTCTCTCTATTTCACTGCAAAAGTAGATCTGTGCCATAACTTTTGAACGATAAGTGATGAGATTTATATTTCAAATGTGAATTCCATGATTCCATGTAGACAGACTTTTGCAAGGTCAAATTTAGTTTGACTTAGATTTTGGGTTTTGATCTACTGTTTATTAAAACAACAACAGAATCCTTAATTATCAGCATATAACTTTTCAATGGTGAAAGGGCTTTCATATTTTTTAATATGTATTTGCTTTGGGCCAAGAAAATCTCTTACCATTTTACAGACTTTTTTCTAAAAGAGGAGGGGGGGGCTGTCAATTTCACAGACACATTTGGTTAAAGTTTGATGTTATTATATGGTAGATCAAAGTGACACATTTTTCAATATCCTTTGTGGTTATTAATTTATATGCAGGTTATGTACTAAACATCAGTGTCTTTTACAATGTAATTATGAATGACATAATAAATCTGAAAAATTGAATCGAGAATTGTGTTTTTCTAATGGTTAATTAAGGTAAGGAAAGGGCAGAGCTGATGACTATTTGAATAGTTACATTAGAATTCAAATTGTAGCCTTTTAGTTTAATTTTGCTCACCAAAGCCAGTAATACCTCTTGCATTCTTATATTAAATCCTCAAAACACATACCTGAAAAAAATTAGTTAAGACTGTACTATAGTCTAGATTTGTCAGTAGGTGGTGCAACAATTGAGAATATAGTTTGTCACCAAATATTCTCTGCTTTTGTTTCAATTTTTCTTTATTTATGCATAAGTGATATATAGGGATCTATTTCAAACATTTTAGATTACATCTTATTCTAGAATTTCATTTCAATACAATTCTGACATCATTTGTCTTGGTCATTTTCATATGTAACATTGAGACTTTGGTCAGCAATTTTGACCTTCTCGGGCCTCTTTTTTAATTTTTCAATTTAGAAATTGATCATAAAATGTGTTGAAATATATGATATATTGTTATCATTCAAAATCATTTAAAATTACATATGACGATTCCCAAATTGGACAATTTTCAGACATGTCAAAATAGTCAAGATAATAGGCGATTTTTTGTACTGATTTTGTATATTTACTGAAACCTTTCATATAATAATAATAATAATAATAATAATAATAATAATAATAATAAGTATAATAATAACAATAATAATAAAAGGACTTCGTTCAGCTTCTCCAGATTTCGTCTTCGTGTGTATATAAAGTAAAACTTTCTGTGTCTTAAAGTAAAAGTTCAAGTAAAACTGGTTTACAGAGTACATATTAATGGACCGTGTGAATAACGGTCATTGTTAACAGGTCTGACATCTGTTCAATGTGTATCCCTATTTAGAGAAGGAAGAAAAAAGAGGAGTTACTGGCTCAGTCATGTGGCAGAAGTCACCATGGAGCTATACAATACATGAATATAAATAATATACTAGCACATATAACACATTACAAAAATATTTGATTGTAGTGCAATTACAATACCGACTTAGGACGGTCATTTAATTGACAAAAGCCAAACAAATGGTGTGGTTAGGAAGTCATATATACAAGTGGTCCGAGTAACCGGATACTCGATCGGAAAATTAAAAATTAACCGATTAACCGGTAAATAAAACCGTGCGACGGGACAAACCTATATTGACCTTTTGCCCTGGCACTCTAATTGGTATGACCTGGACACGGCCTCACTCAGGTTACAACATTTCAAATGCCATTAATTATTTCCTTTTATTCATTATTTTTCCATGTCGACCTTGCTGGGAGTTATTATAACTAAAATTATTAAACGCTTTCGACGTCGACAGTATGACCCCGCGATCATCGCTAAGACAATAGTTCTTGTATTGGGTCCCTACATAACCCTATGCAGACTTTTGCTTGAGCGTTGCACACTGACTAACAAGGCGGTAGGGACTCTATGGCGGGCCTTGTCCAAACCTTTTCAGAGGAGACAAGGTCCTGGCCTTCGTCCCCTCTGACTGATAGTCGGGAGTCCTATTGATCAGGGATCTGAGCTAGGCTTACTAATGTCGCCTTATATATTTTTGATAGCAACATATTATTCTATAAACTTTTCTTGTGTAACAGAATTTTTATGACCTCTCTTCTTGAGAAACCTGTTGATCATTGTTCTCTATGCGAAGGATTATTTATAATTTTTTAAATGCGTGTCCTTTGATTTTGGTGCTTTTCCGATGAGTGGGAAGGTGGGTGCCCGTAAACCGGTTAACCACACCAATTAAAAGACGTCTGTTACTTCAATTGACCGTCCTATGTCTGTATCGTAACCGCAATACATTCGAATATTTTTATAATGTCGTTTTTCCGTGTATATTATCATGTTTTGTGTGCATGTCTTTGGTGATTTTTGTCATAAAGTTTTGTCA
This sequence comes from Pteria penguin, assembly GCA_035048485.1. NCBI lineage: Eukaryota > Metazoa > Mollusca > Bivalvia > Pterioida > Pteriidae > Pteria > Pteria penguin. Next base: position 1,584,962 of record CM068593.1, on the reverse strand, counting down.
AATGTCTAATTGACAGTCTTAAGTCGGTATCGTAATCGCAGCACGATCGAATTTTTGTAATGTTGTTTTTTCGCGTATTTTTTTTTTCTATTATCATGTTTTTATGTCCTTGGTGATAAGTTTCATACACTTTTGTCAGATATATTCTGTTTTCTCTTTTATGCAATATTTCCTTCTGTATTGCAATAATTGTTGGTTTTGTTTACTATTGTTTTCTTAATTATTATTTTTCTTATTTATTATCATTATTTCATTCTTTCGGAAAAAGGGGGATCCTTTCTTTATTATTTATTTGGGGGGGGGGGGGGGTTGCTTGTTTCTTTTTTATTGTTATTATTGTAATAACTACTACTTTTGAAAAGAAAGGAATTTGTGTGTTACATGGGCGTTAATCTACATGTATGCTAAATGTAATGAGGTAAAAAAAACCATTCGCACAAAACACATTTGCTTCACATAATAAATATAGAATATATATACCATTAAATTTTGTGCACTATATGCGCATTTCGACAAGTTATGTCTCTTCAGTGATGTTCTTGGCCGAATGATTGGAATTCTCAAAATATATGAAAATATGAAGAGCAGTGTTAAAACCAAACTGACCGAAAAGTGATCCAAATAATCTATATAAGGACAGAGCTATGCATGAGGGAGATACTCCTTAGTTTTAGAGTAATTTACTTAATTTGATGACTGAAAATTTGAAGTATATATATTTAATGTCAGTACAAATGCACTGAAAACTAGACTTATGATGCCCTCGGGGACTATCAGTCCACCATATCACACGACATAACTTCATTGACAACATATATAAACAAAGCCAGGAAATCGACACTGTTCTTTCGTAGGAATGTTTACTTTATGAGAAAATAATTACTTTAATGAATACTCAGGAAAGAATGATTGCAATTTACTATAGTCAAGTTTATACAGACTTAGATCTATTACGTAGGCAATATTTCGCAGTAAGTATTGCATTCTTACTGAAATCAAAAGTGCTTTCGTAACAAAGATTAAAGTACGCCTCTTTTCATTTAAAGTCATAACATAACTTAAAAGAATTGTCACACCTGCTTGATACGAGGTCAAGGCACCCCAGTCTACTCCGGTTCTTATAACTGTCGATCCATTAATAGCAAGACATGTTCAGGCATCCGACATTTAAATCTATTGAATTCCACACCATATATACCAACTTCTCCTACTCGCCATGATCTGCAAGTCAATAACGAGGACGGAATTGCTTCTAATTTTATGAAAATGGCTGACAGTGATCCTCCACACACAGCGGAGGTGGACGTAAATAGCAGAGCGAGGAAAAGAAAACGTGTATTTTTACCAAGAAGGGTCAAGAAATCGTCACGACAAGCTGATTGTGGTAACTTGAAAGCCGGACACTGCAGAGACATCAATGTCAAAACGTCTGAAGACAAAAGAAGCGTTTGTGTCACTGGTGTATTGACCGTTGGTAGTAAAATCGTGGTAGTAGATAATGGTAACGAGATGCTCAAGTTGTTCAATGATAGCGGTGGTTACCTGTCATCTACTGCTCTCAAGGATTATACATGGGGGATCACACGTGTCGGTAACGACAAATTAGCTACATGCGGATACGGTAACACAGTGTACCTATGGAATATACAGGGCAAGACAATAACATGTAGTGACGTTACATATCGGGTTGGTTATCACTCGCACGGTATCAGGTATGACGGGACGTACTACTGTGTACTACACATGTACGACGACACCATCGCGATACTTGACAGGCAGGGGAAACAAGTCAGACACATAAAAGCAGAGAAAGCCTTCGGGAAGCAGATAAGATATGGAATGGATATCTCTATGGACGAACACTCCCATGATATATACGTGCCGTACCGGGGTGACAATGATAGTGGCGTATTCTGTATGTCTGTTCATGGTGAGCCTTTATGGTTCACTCCCGTGTCATCTGTTCTGTGCGGTATAACGGAAATACGCGGCGTACTATGTGTAGCTGATACCAACATTGATTGTTTACATTTATTATCAAAAGCGGGAAAGTATGAAGGTAAATTAATGGAGGAAAAAGACGTAGACGGCAAGCCTCTTTACATGTATTATGACAGTGAAGAAGTAAAGCTGTATGTCAGCTACGATTCCCACACAGACAAACGTGACGTGATATCAGTGTACTCTGTCATGTGTTAAACTATTTAGGAGGCGGATACTATGAAAACAAAATTATGATTCTTACAAATTAAAAAAAAAAATGGAATAGGTTTGATGATTGATTTCATGCATGAGTAGTTTACGTTTTAAAGTGTGTATGAAGTTTAATTTCATTGGAAGGCTCTTACTCGGGGAGTTAAGTCGCAATTGCACCCACTCACCCACCGGTCGATTTCTTTTTTCATCATTATATTAACAAAATATTTGTCTTTTGTAGATGATGATCATGATCATGATCATGATGTTGATGATGATGTTGTTTGGACAGGGAATTGAATATGTAATTAATGTTAATAAATGCCACTAAGAGCGCCTCTCTCCTCCATATTTGTGTTTGTTTATATTATAAATGATTTATATTCGTTTGAGCAGAGCGAATAAGAATATAATAAAATAAAATCTCTCTGTATACTTGTGTTTGTCATTGATTACATAATACGACAATAAAGGATTCCAAGGGCCAGCGAGATCGAAAACTTTCGTAAAAGTGTGTGTGTGTGTGTGTGTGTGTGTGTGTGTGTGTGTGTGTGTGTGTGTGTGTGTGTGTTTGTGTGTGTGTGTGTGTGTGTGTGTGTGTGTGTGTGTGTGTGTGTGTGTGTGTGTGTGTGTGTGTGTGTGTGTGTGCAGTGACCTTAAAGTTCATACATGAAATATCAAGATTGGTTGGCTGATTAGTGTTTTACGTCGCTTCAACAATTTTTCAGTTATATCGCGTCATGGAAGCAGGAAGTTACCTCTTAAACATAGTGGCGCAACCCGCGAATCGAACCTGAATCGTGGGCGCCGCAAGCCAAGCGCTTAACCACTACACCACGCTTACCCCTAAATATCAAGGTCACAGCGCTTATTAAAGTATATCCTCGTCCGAGCCATAACTTTTTATTACCTGCATGGATTTGAATAATATTTTACACGATATTCTTACTACGGACGCAAGAATATGTCATGACCTTAAACAAAGGCCATATCTGCAAGGAGAAGGTCGCAGTATTTATGTATGTTAGATACTTTCCAGGCCTTTCATTCCTACAGCCTGCATTTCTATGAATGATATTTCACAGCTTTGTTTCCCCGGTCCAAAAGATATATTATGTCGTTGAATCAACTTTAAAGTTACATTGTATTCATTGCATTATCCTACAATAGTTAAATATAAATGTTATGGGGTAAGAAAAATAACTCGTACTAAAGATCTTTGCTTTATATATCACATGACATGAATTCATTGACAACAGACATAAACAAAGCCAGGACGTCGACGTTGTTCTCTCGAAGGTAAGAGTACACGTTTTAGAAAAGAATTTCTTTAAACAATGCTTAGATAAAAATTATTAAATTTTACTAAATTCAAGTTTATACAAAGATAGATCTAATGGATATGTAGTTATGAGCAGTAAACCACGTACGATTTACTGAAATCAGAAGTGCATTCTTAAAAATGAGTGAAGTATGCCTCTTTTTCGTTTTAGATCAAAACATACTTTAAAAATGTCTACTAAGTACTGCCACTCCTGCTTGACACGCGGACAACAATCTCCGGTCTACTCCGCTTGTTATGAATGTCGGGAATTTTATTGTATCATTTGTTCAGACATGCATCCGGCATTTAAACCTACTGAAGACCACACTGTATATCAACTTCTGCTACCCGCTATAATCCCGTCAGTCAATAACGAGGACGAAATTCCTTCTTTGAAAATGGCTGAAAGTGATCCGCCATACACTTCAGAGGTGGCCTTGAAGAGGAGAGAGGGTAAAGGTAAAAGAAAACGTGTATCTTTACCAAAAAATGTCAAGAAATCGTCACAACAAGCTGCTCCTGGTACATGGAGATCTAAACTGAAAACCCATCACTGCAAAGACATCAATATCAAAAGGTCTGAAGATAAAACAGATGTTGATGTCTCTGGTGTGCTGATTGTAGCTGGCCATGTGGCCGTAGTAGACAATGGTAATAAGATGCTCAAGTTGTTCAATGATAGCGGTGTTTACCTGTCATCTACTGCTCTGAGGGGTTATACACAGGGAATCACACGTGTTAGTGACGACACATTCGCTACATGTGGACTCGATAAAAAAGTATACTTATGGAATATACACGGCCAGACAGTAACATGTAGTGATGTTACATACCGGGTAGACTATGACGCGTGGGGTATCATGTATGACGGGACATACTATTGTATGGTACACAGTGTGCACGAGACCATCACGATACTTGACAGACAGGGGGAACACGTCAGGCACATAAAACCAGAGAAAGCATTCGAGAAAAAGATAAGACTTGGGATGGATATTTATATGGACGAGCAGTCCCATAATATATACGTGCCGTGCTGGGGTGACTATGAAGGTGTATTATGTGTGTCTGTTCAGGGTCAGCCATTAGGGTTCACTCCCGTGTCATCTGATCTTTGCGGTATAACGGAAATACGCGGCGTCCTGTGTGTAGCTGATGGCCCCGATTGTTGCTTACATGTATTATCAAAAGCGGGAAAGTATGAACATAAACTGAAGGGGATGGAAGTCTTGATCGGCAAGCCTCAGTACATATATTATGACCCTCAAAGAGAGAAACTGTATGTCAGCTTCAATGCCTACAAAAACCAACACGATGTGATATCTGTGTACTCCGTTACGCGTTAAACTGCGGTAGGACTGTATAACCAAGAGGGCAGATAGCAGTCAAAATTAATGCATTGTTGACATGGAATATTTAATGCAAATGCAATTTGATTTAGGAAATAATTTGCCTTCAAATGGTAAATGAGTAATGTGAATTTAATTCGAATTATTCATTTACCTTTTAAACTCAAAGCAAAGTCCATGCTGATTCAATGCGAATTCAAATCGCATTCCTCATTGCCCGTGTTATAGTGCGAATTCAATTCGAACTGAGTCCTGGCACATGCGCATTTAATTATATAATTATCCCCCTACTACAATAAATCATGAATATTTATTTCACTTTTTAACATTTATTTTGGAAAAATAAAATTTGGAAATTCTATGTTGCTATGAAATAGAATAACTCACCACTATCGACTTCAAACCTTTTTCGCATGAAATCAAGTCATACTACATAAATTCAACCTCTCACCTTTTTCGATATATGAAAATAAGTTTGAAAAAAAGAATAAATGCCGAATGAATGTACTGCACATTGAATTCGCATTAACCTTTAACGTGTGAACGCAAAGCGAATTGAATTCGAATTAAGTGGATGGGAAGTCAATGCGCATTCACTTCTAACTCAAATCGATTTCGTTTGATCATGGCAGATGAAGCCTGTACAGACAAGTTTTTTCATACTTTTTATTTGCCAAAAAATAAACTGCACGATCTTTATGTATCGATTTCTCACCGAGTCATCACCATGTCAGTATCTGAATCACTTAGGTGTTCCCTTATTCTTCGTCCGACAAGAATTGCAATACATTTTGCACAAAACAGTCAAATTCTAGCATTGGTCTACAATTGCACCAGTGTTGTTGGAATTTCCTCTGTCATGTAATTTCATACCGTTTTTACTTTTTTACCTTTCTTTTTCTTCAGTTGATGGTGGCGGTCTTTTAATCAATACTGATCAACTCCTTCTTCATATTTTAAAAGAGAAATTATACTACAATTATTTCCAAATAATGAGGAAATGTTGACAAGCCCGCCGGGCATACGATCACAATTTTTAACATGCCCGATCCCGATTTTACAAGTCTAGGACATCGGGCTCGTCGTTTATTTCGAAGACTGACTACTACAGTGTGTGAAGACTGAAGTTAATATACATGACAAAGTGATAATTTCCCAATTAGATACACCTGCTAATGTCATAATTTAAATCACTGAATTTCATAATTTGCTACTAAGTTTATTTATTTTTATAATTAAGTTTTTCCTTTATTTTAAGGGTTTTTTTTTTTTCACAAATGTGAATCCAGCAATTTGTTTTGTAGACTTTCATTTAGTTATGATCAAGGGGTGAATCGAACATTTTGTTTTATTGACTTGTGTGTTATGTTTTCTATATAGCATTTACTATAGTGGACAATCAAGGAGAGAATGTTAATCATTCTTTAGTAATAAATATGTCTATATAACAATTACATAAAGAAATTCTCTTCTGTTGGTACTAGACCCAACTGTTTAGTGCTTTAACCAATGTTTAATTTCATGTCATTATTTCTTTTAGGTAAAATTATTTTCAGTTAAGTTCTCTATACAGGTTTATAGTAAGTATGGTATACATAGAAAATTATTGTTTTTATTATTTTTTTTTTGTTGTTGTTGTTGTAATAATGTGTGTGTTAAGGGCAGAGACATATATTTCTCTAATTAAGGGTTAACCATGCTAGTGTTTCACAAAAAGTGATAGGGTATCGGCGAATCCTCTCTCCGAAATTGACCTGAAAAACAGTAATTTTGTCATTTTACTTTTTTATCCGATGACTTTTGCATAATAAAGTTTATTGTCCGTGGAACTTTATCCACTGGATGCATTAACTAGTGTTTGATTTTTTATTAGCGGGGCTCTGAGAGCTACCTGATCTTAATTAATATCCATATACATGTACCTTGTTAAGCCGGTGTGGTCTAGTGGATGAGGTGCTCGACGTCTGACTTAGAGGTCCTGGGTTCGATTCCCGCCCAGGGCACACCGGTGTTTTGTCTTTCGAATGAGACAATAAAAGACGAGGTCTAGTGTCACGGTAGGCGTGGCACGTAAAAGATCCCTCACTGCTTCGGGTGGGTCTGTTGCAAAGGTAGAAAATTCTGTGCAATGCATCAGGCAGATGCCGTCAACGTATACGTGAAATAACCATGGAGTGACGTAAAACAATAATCAATCAATCATATACCTTGATCTTGAACGCGACTTCACATTCGTGACACTTCAGCAGCTGACACATCTTTGTAAAGAAAAACACGATGCAACCTCGTCACGAATGATGGTAAAACTTACCATATCATGTGCTGGCTAGGAAGCCAAAGAGCCTGAATGAGTCAATGACAATATTTTTACAGTCCATGGGCCATTTTCCCCTTTAATGGACCATCTTGTTTTTCATATGGGCCATTTTTGGTGTCTGCATTGTATCCTGTAATGTCTAAAACGCCCCAACTGGTAACATAAATATGCTATTAAAACCGGTACAGACACAGATGGTAACTGGTAGGGCATGCTATAAAAACGGTTTAACCGGTACATATACAGATGGTATCTGGTAACAAGTGCTAAAAATCCGGTACAGATACAGGTGGTAATTGGTAATATACGGTATGCAATTAAAACCGGTACAGATACAGACGGTAACTGGTAATGCATACTATAAAAACGGTTAAACCGATACAGATATAGATGGTAACTGGTAAGGCATGCTAAAATAACGGCTAAACCGGCACAGATACAGATGGTAACTGGTAACATGTAGATGTTTGTATATAAATCCACACAGTCTGTTACAGTATGTTATACACCCAGTGGGTGGCGCTATCTTAGAATTGGAACATCTCTTAAATGACATTCAGCAATGACCAGTCAATCAGCATTGCTTTATTCGAAGCCAATATTGTCAGATTTGGAAAGAAAGGTGTAGCTCAGTGTATTAGGTGCTTTCTTCAGGGCAGAAGGGTTACGTTTTGTCTTTCGGATGGAGATTTGAAAACCGAGACCGGGCTGTTTTGGTGGGTCCGTTGCGTAGATCTAAATGCCCGGGCGATGCATCATACAACTGCAATCACTTGATACCATATCAGAGAAATGATTTTGTGTGGAAGTATCCGCAAATAATTAAAGAAATTTCAAACAAAAATCTCCGAAAGCAGTAAAAGACCAGTTACTGAGCTCACGTGACTTGTCAATCTGGTGGAAGTGCTATGCATGTTTGAACTTTGTAAATGAAATCCAGCGATCATTAGGTAAAGTGCGTGTTTGTGGTTCAAGGGGTCCAGGGTTTGACCCCCCACCGGCCAGTGTACATGTTGTCTAGAGCATTCAAGCCTCACTTTTCAGTGTCCTGTCTCGATTGTTTGACACCTGCCAATCAGGTTCATGTCTTGAGGTTCTCCGGTCAGAGTCCTGTCTCTAGGGTTTGAGGCCCACCGGTCAGAGTTCTGTCTAGGGTTTGAGGCCCACCGGTCAGAGTCCTGTCTCTAGGGTTTGAGGCCCACCGGTCAGAGTCCTGTCTCTAGGGTTTGAGGCCCACCGGTCAGAGTTCTGTCTAGGGTTTGAGGCCCACCGGTCAGAGTCCTGTCTCTAGGGTTTGAGGCCCTCCGGTCAGAGTTCTGGCTATGGTTTGAGGCCCACCGGTCAGAGTCCTGACTCTACGGTTTGAGGCCCTCCAGTCAGAGTTCTGTCTAGGGTTTTAGGCCCACTGGCCAGAGTCCTGTCTCGAGAATTTGAGCCCTACTGTTCAGCGTATTTTCTCGAGTGTTCGAGTCCAAGCCGGTTAGTGTCGTGAAGGATTATACCCCCGTCGGTTTGTTTACACCCTCGATGTTTAAGACCCGCCGTTTAATGACCTGTCTCGAAAATTCGAGTCCCACCAGTTAGTTTCCTGTCTCGAGGGTTCAGTCCTCCACCGGCTAGTTTCCTGCCTCTATGGTTTGAGCCCTGCCGGCCAGAGTCCTCTCGTGAAGTTACGAGACCCGCTGACCAGCGACCTGGGACCCGACCAATCAAAGCCCTGTCTTTTGGATGAAACGGTAAGATGAGATAAAATGAGATGCCAATTTATGGTAGTAGTATACTCGTGAAAGATCTCTCATTGCTTCTTGTGGACCGGAAAACAACATGACACCCTGCAACAGACCGCTACCGCCGCCACAAAGTAGAGTGAACGTGATGTATCCAGGTCGTAAAACAAGATCAAAAAGTATTTTTGCTATGTTTTGTTATAATTTGCGTTATAGGGTGGTATATTTCTTTAATCAGTTTGTCAGATAATGTCAACTTGTTAGATCTTTCTGTTAAAATATCGGATGTCTGTGTTGATTTTTCAGTGACGGATCCAGAATCCAGATACTGTGATTGCAATAACCTTGCGATCGAAATTCAATTTTTGCAACTTTTAAAAAATTATTTTTGATTGATTGATTGATTATTGTTTTACGTCACACCACGAATATTTCACGTATATGGTGACGGCATCTGCCTGATGCGGAGCATACAAATTTTGACCTTTGCAACGGACCCACCCGAAGCAGTGAGGGATCTTTAACGTGCCATGCATACCACGACACGGGGCCTCGGTTTTTACTGTCTCATCCGAAAGACATGACACCGGCATGACCAGAGCGGGACTCGAACCCCGGCCTCCCGATCAGGAGTCCGACGCGATACCACTAGGCCACGCTGGCTTAATTATTTTTGAAGGTCTTTTTCTCAACTCTTGAACATATCCGCCAACATCTATTTCTAGGCAAACTTTTACTAACAAAAAACGTAAACTCGCCCCCCTTTCGAACTCCCACCCTTATTTAAAGCGTAAACAAACAAATATTGCTACAGACCCTAAATTTTCTAACAACTGAAATAGTATCAGAAAAGTAAACATCATGTCACAAGTCCACATAAAGTCGAATTAAGATCTGACAGGTCGACGTATGATCTGACAAGTCGACATAAGGCCTGGCAAGTCGACATAAGATCTGAGAAGTCGACATGAGAGCTTACAACTCGACACAAGATCTGACAGTTCTACAAAAGATTTGACATGTCGACAAGTAAGTGGATGATGTGTATAAAGTATAAGGGTGATGTGCTTAAAGAAAAGGGAGATTGCGTAAAGTAAAGGGATGGTGCGCTTAAAGTGAAGGAATGATGTGCTGATGTGCTTAAAGTGAAGGAATGATGTGCTTATGTGCTTAAAGTGAAGGAATGATGTGCTGATGTGCTTAAAGTGAAGGAATGATGTGCTTATGTGCTTAAAGTGAAGGAATGATGTGCTTATGTGCTTAAAGTGAAGGAATGATGTGCTTATGTGCTTAAAGTGAAGGAATGATGTGCTGATGTGCTTAAAGTGAAGGAATGATGTGCTGATGTGCTTAAAGTGAAGGAATGATGTGCTTATGTGCTTAAAGCGAAAGAATGATGTGCTGATGAAGGAATTATGTACTTATGTGCTGAAAGTGAAGGAATGATGTGCTTAAAGTGAAGATGTACGTTAATTAAAAGGATGGTGTGCATAAAGTAAACGGATGATGTCTGTTAAGTAATGGGATTTTGTGCTTAAAGTGTACTAACCAACCCCTTAAACGTCTTGGTGCAATTCGGGAATCGAACCAGGATCGTCGGCGTAGCAAGCCAAGCGCTTTACCACTATGCCAAGCCTGGCCATCTTGTTCAAAGTCATGCTAGTGTGTCACGTAGTTTGTCTGGAGCGCGAGTAATTAGGTGCTCTCTCTCTCTCTCTCTCTCTCTCTCTCTCTCTCTCTCTCAGATTTCAGGTTCTTTATTTCTCATTAACCAATGAATACATTAGTATTGAGACAACATATATACAAATATACACCATATGAAGATATAAAGTGTTCAGACATAGTTACAGGTCAATATATATGCCAACAAATTTCAGAAATAGTAAATGCTACCAAGTCATGTTTCGGGAGCTAAGCTTTTGAATATAGTCTTAATAAAATTACAAAGTTTTCGTAGGACAATGACATTTTTTGATTGTATTAAGGATTTTAATTTTAATGAGTTTGGATTTATTCTGTAATATCTATCAATGAAACGGCATCTGTTATGTATATGATATGTATAGTTAAAAAGGTAAGGGAATTCATCACCAATTTCATTGGAATTGTATAAAAAACATTTACGAAAATGTCTGTCAATCCCATGCCATCTGCCAGTTTCAATCGGCAAACGGTGATTACTGGTACGGAATTTACACAAATTTATACGATTATTATCACCAAGGATATCTAAGTAATTTTCAAAACAAAATTCATCTTTAAACATTCGATAAAATATACCTTTACTCGAGTTATAAGCTTTGTATGTCACGCCTACTTTGTATAATTCAATCAAATTTGGCAAAGTGATCTCGTGGGATAACCTAATACTATGGCTGATCACCTGATAATTGCAGTGAAGAATGTTTTGATTTAGTTGTCGAACGTTAATGCTGTATTGATGTTGGGGTTAAAATGATTTTAATGATCATTTTAACCCCAAAATCACAAAAGTCTTCTTCTGATACATACTTACTTAAGAGTATATTTTATCTTAATAAGTGTGAATAAATTTAGATGTTAATTAATTATAGAAATCAGTGGGTGATCTAGGATTTCCGAAAAATAGGGGGAGGGGGACATGTGTGGAAGTCAAATATTAGCAAAAATACTCAACTATGTTTCGTGACAAATCTGGAGTTTTACTCAGATTATTCAATTGTTGTACATGTTTTCAACCTTATCATCTGTATATGTCTATTACATTTTGTGGTGAAAACCGGGTACGGACCCCCTCTAAATCAGCCACTAGAAATTGATAGTTCGGAATTTTCAAAACACCCCCCCCCCCCTTAATTTTCTGCTTTTACATGACAATTTTTCTGCAAGAGGCGATACGGCATTTGATGACCGTATGTATGTAAGATAAACATTATAAAGAGGTCATCATCCACGCATGACCAGATAAAGATGATAAATCTATTCTTCTACTACAATACCTTTGTATCGCCTCGACGATCAGCGAAGGTAACGAAACCCACACAAATGGGGAATAAACTTTTAAACAACGAGATTACTCGATTGTAAAGAAAAAAAAAATACCTATGGTCTAAAAAGGTTAATCAAAACAGTATAATGTCCCTTCGTACTCAGTAAAATCAACTTTCAAGTCGAGATAAAAAACTTCTTAAACATCGACGGGAGCTTCAAGCTATCGAGTTGAAGGTGTGAACTTTATGCGCAATAAAAAGGAATTTTGATCGTCTTTTAAATTCAAAATGGCTGCGCCTTTGCCCTTAAAAGGAAAACAGAGTATTCATTGATAGGATTTGTGTTGTTTTGAACTCTTTAACTCTGGAAGGTAAACTCTGCGTGGTATAATCTTTACTTCGCCTACACATAGTCGAAAAATATGCCGAGTGTATCGGGGCCTTTAACTATTTACAAAGTGCACCTGCATGTGCACGGTATTTTAAATTTCGGAAGTGTAGTTTTATAGTGGGATTCGTCATCAAGGACGGGGAGACACCAGACATCAATTGGACCCCCTCCGTGTACTCACCGCTTCTCGTAATGTAGGTATGTATATATTTAGAATGTCCATGGGTACTTTACAAAAGAAATACGATCTTTTGACTCCAAGTGCTCGTGAATGGGTAGTGCGTGTGCAAGAGAATATTTACTCGCGCTACTATTTTCGTAAAGGGGCAGTTTGACATAATTAAATGTATGTTGAATTTGTTCTAGGTAGCCATTTAAACTTGATTACATTTTATATGTATTTTTGATTTATGTACCTCAGCATGTCAGGTAAGTTTATAGTTAATTAATTCAATTTGGGTTGAATTTGTTTACCATGTTACAGATGACGGGATACAGGAGATAGGTGATTGTCTGTCTGGTTGTAACGAATGCGCGAATCCAGGAAAAAAGGGGGTGTTTCCAGCGGTTTGAAACACTCTTGTCTCGTTCAGTCGGCAAATTAAAAAAAGAAAATGATGTACTTTTGGACAATCCAAATGCAGAACCTTTTTTCCTTTTAAAATGTTATCAACAGATTTTTGACACCCATTACCCTTAATTTCAATACTAGCTCTGTCCACCCCAGCTAGGCCTGTCATTTTCCGTTACATAGTAAGGAAGGTGCAGGTTTGGGGCGGGGGTGGCTCTAGGAGTAGGTTAGAGGTTAAATGCTTGATATCACACTTTTGACGTTTGAATCAAACTGAAATCTGCAGACACAATTACGATACATGTATTTGCAATTAAGATCATTTCGCTCCAGCATCGCACAGACACTAGGCGTGTGTTGAGATATATCTGCTTTTTGGTATGACACTTACATATGCAGGTAGAATGCGTTCGCATGAAATATTCAACACATAGTTTTGACAATCAGAAAACAAGAACACGACAGGGAATACTTTCATTATTAAAAAATAAGAAATTAAAAAAAAAGAAGAAGAAGAAGAAAAAAAAAAGGAAAGGAAAAAAAAAAGGGAGGCTATCTTGATTCTGGGCATCAGACGAGGAGAAGTATGGTAGTGTTTTTTATTCATTCTTAATCAGGGAAATGTTGTTCTGTAGACAGCTACGGTGTGGGGATTCCAGCAAGCCGCCCCCCCCCCCCTCCTATTTTAATTTTTACATTTAAGCGAAATCGCGTTTCAAAAGGAATATTTTGCTGAAAACCTATGTGTATTTCACCCTGTTGGTGAAGGCATCTGCCTGATACATTGCTCAGTGGCGGATTAAGAGGGGGCCCGCCCCTTTTTTCGCCACACATTAATTACTAAAAATCCAGATTTGGCACCAAAATGGCTGAGTAGTTTGTATAATACAGATGCCCCCCCCCCCTTTCGGTAATCCTAGATCCACCACTGTTGCTGATAAATATTCTACCTTTAAATTGTTGTAGTTACTCAAAAACGGTTATATATTTTCATGTATATACTGCTGTTTTGTAGCGTACTAGTACTATAGCAGGGGTTTGTTTTTAAATCCACGCTTATCATTTTAATAGACTATAAATCCAACAAAAACTATCCTCTACATGTTGACGTTGTAGATCACTTAGCAGGTGGCGCTGTCTGTACAATCAAGGTATTTAACACGCTTAATAAGTCATTCTGTCAAATCGAATACACAGTCAAGTCCTTTGTTATCAGCACTTACAAGTGTTTGACCGGCAGTTACCTCTAGAAGGTGTTCCTATTTGCTATTCAATACAAAAAACCCCAATAATTTATTCAAGACCATAATGTCATTTTATATAAAAGTGTTCTGAATTAAGTGTGTCCATTTAAAGTTTAAATATTGGTTTCCATTTACTTATAAAATTTCCGCTTTGGATTCGATTATTTGAACAAGTAATTCATAGTTTCTTCTTTTTTTCTTTCTTTCTTTTTTTCCCTTTTCATACTATATTCTTCTGTTATCGATATTTCTAATCTAGTTCTTTTCTTTTTCTTTTAGAAGTTACATCAGTATCTTATTAATGGCACACACACCTACAAAAACACAGGACACACACACACACCTACACACACACGGCACACACACCTACACACACACGGCACACACAGACAGAGAGAGAGAGAGAGAGAGATAGAGAGATTTTCGCCATTGTATATGTAATGACCATCATCCCATGGTTAAAGATGCCCCCTTGCCGTGCGACGTCCTCGTTGTCTATGGTTACGATCTTTCTCAGATTATTGTCTTATATCTCTCATCAATTTCCCCAAATTAACAGTCTGTTTACATCTATTGTTTCAGAAACATAACCACCCATTGGGCCTGCACTTTGCAACCACAGATTTACTGGGACGAGAACCACATCAAGGGAACCACCTCGCGATCTTTATCTTACCACCGCCCCCCTTCCTTTTCTGCTCAGCGGGACGACATTCCATTCGTCTCTGTATTGCGTGCGAGCAATAAACATTCATTGTGTTAGGGAGCGCGAGTCGACTCAGTGCAGTACAGACAAGTGCTGAAATTATTATTTTGTGTGCACCCTCTACACGAGGATGGTAGCAGTTTAACGTGTTACCGGAAAATAGCGCGGAGATCAATATTGCCGAATTATGGCGATGTTGTTCAACTTTTGTGTGACTATTTTTATTTTTGTATGTTTGTGTGAATTTCATTTTATACAAGGTGTCTACATCCGGGCCTCCAGAAATAGACAGTCGTATGCAAGATATCCGAAGTGGAATGCGTGTGTGAATTCTAGCTTTAGTTTTGAGTTCCGGACCCGGCAAGCGTCCGGGATTTTGATGTATATGGATGACGGCGGGAGATATGATTTTTTCGAGGTTCAGCTAACGAATGGCACGGCGAGGCTTCGGTTAAACATCGTGGACGGGAACGATGGCAGCGTGGAATTCCTCCTGGGATATAATCTGAACGACAACCAGTGGCATTCTGTCTCCATCACAAGAAATAGGATGGAAACGACCTTCCAGGTCGACGGGGATATTTCCCGGAAGTTATCGTACGGTTCCGATTTCTATTTCGGGGATATACAAACAAACAGCGACGTATTTTTCGGAGGTTTACCCGGATATTACATGTCCGATTTACCGAGTCTGGCATTGCCGTCGGCGTTGTTGCTAAGCGACAGGATGACAGTGGAAATTCGGGATGTGATTTATGAGAACTGTACGTGTGAGCGAATCCGAGGAACGCTGATAGGTGGCGTGGAGGTGGATCCGCGTCGCACAGAAGCTTGCGAACAGAATAACCCATGCGCCGACTGTTTGTGCCTGAGTACGGATGCAGAACCGAAATGCGACTGTAACGATATAGAGAAATGCAAAAGAGGTAAGCACCATCAGAAACTAAATCAGGGAGGGGTATCAAGGAGGGGAACCTTGGTCCGAAATATCGGACCCAATCACACTGGTCACTCAGAATGCTGTTTCGGACTTGGAGTACAGCTCTTTTTACTTCGTCGGCCATAATACCATAAAGGCAGTGTTTGCATTATGTGCAAAACATAAAGACTGCACTAAGAGATTTTTTCACTTTCATCTGTCTGTTTCTTTGTCTGTCTGCCTGTTTGTCTGTCAGCATATCTATCTGTGTACTTGTCACGACTTTTGTGAGATAAGACATACGATCTTATAAAACTACATTTTATTATTCTGTATCTCCTTTCACCGATTTTGAATGTCTACAGATTTTTTTTTTATTATTTTGTTTTATTATTTATTTATTTATTTATTTATTTATTTATTTATTTATTTATTTATTTATTTATTTATTAATTTATTTATTTATTTACTTGTTTATTCATTGTCCTCTCGGGCATTCCGTTCTTTCCAACAACCCTGAAATCACCCAAATGAAATAAGTCAACAGACCAAAAACAAGAATGACCATCACTTCTCACTCACTAGGATCTTTTTTACGCATCGTATCCGTTTTTGTCAGTCTGACTTTATTCAGGCAGTGAGATAGTAAAAGTCTCGTTGCTTTTGCCTCTCAGGATGTCTTGACGAGAGAACAGGTGACACAGCAACACCTTCTACCCGTGAGACTTTTTGTCAAAAGCAATGTTTCCCTTTACTCGCACACACAAAAAGAGGAGTTAATAGGTTTAGAAAGTGGTCTTTTTATTTTTATTTTGTTTGACGTATGTGCTTGACGGCGGTTTTTCATTTGTTTCTTTGATCTTTTTCCTCTTTTAAGTTTCCAGTACTTTATTATCTAAAGATATGTGCATCTTTCCCGGAGGGAACACATACCTTTACTCCGGTAACAACAAAGTAAGGGGTGGGATGGGGTGGTATACAAATATCAAAAGACATAATTATTTGTGAAATCTTATTCATCCTTGTGTATCCTCCCACAGTAATGCTACTTGCTGAATTATATTATGAGCACAAGTTAAAGAGCTGTATGAGTCGAAAAAAAAATATTGAAGAATATTGAAATATATTGAAGATTCTTACGAGGATTTTATTCTTTAAATTCAATATGAAACATATATACACATGTGTATATATGTATCTGAGTTTGCAAATACGACATTTCCAATATCGATTTTATCGTAGCAAATATGGCGCGAATTTGGTCATTTGAGCACTTTGCCTTCTAGGAGAGGGAGAGCTTTAAAAGGAACATTTTGCCGTTTTGAGAACATAGGGTTTTGGGTAAAGTGTTACTAAATATGTCACATGTGTCCCCCTCTGCAACCATGTCCCCTAAAACCTCCTACCCCCACCCCCACCCCAACACACATACACTGCCATACCCCCGATATTAATGGCCATGCGGGGAACTACCGGATGCGGTATCAGAGGAGTTTGAATCCCACTTGGAATTTATCAAAGTGCATTTTTCCATTCCCCCAAATTAATTTACCGAAAACCATAGGCTCGACCTCCTGGCTGGGCTGAACAACCCCCCCCCCCCCCCCCCCCCCCACGTTCCCCTTTTTTGGAAAGAAAATAAATGGATCTGCCCTTGAGGGTGTTTGGTTTTTTCATCAGTACCAGCTTTTTATGTAAAATTAGTGGTGGATTTAGGAGGAACGGATGCCCCCCTCCTCCCACTTCATAATGAAAAACCCTGTATTTTGACCCATTTTCTGTCAAAATCGACAAAATTCGTCCTTCGACCCCCGGCAAAGGGAGCGCTGGATCCGCCACTGAAAATACTATTGACAGGAATGCCGATATATTTAGCAAGACTTCGTAACCATTCTATCTTTTTAAACGCACTTTTTAGCCCTACTCAAAAACAGCTGTGTAGTTGAATACCAGTTTATTTTAGTTTCACTTCTTCGCCCCTGTCAGATCTACTGAAAATCTCGCATGTCATTCAATACAGAACTCGAGTTAGAGACGAGGGGAAGTGTTAATCTACAATGTGCTTTACATAACATTTATTGGTCATGCCTCATTGCACAACCGATCCTATTATGTAGGTATATCAGAGGAGGGGATAGTAAACATCTAATTTTAGATCCTCTTTCGTTTACTGTGCCATGGTCATTAGACCGTGGCGATCGTCTCTCTTCCCGCTGTGATTTGTCCGTGAGCACTAAGGCGTGACGACTGTACATTATCATGATATGGTGGCTTGGATGAGATGTCCAGATTGATAAGAATGGCGGGTATTGTAGAAGTAATTGCGGTATTGTACTCATGTTTTCATGGTCCAGTAAACACAAGGAGACTAATGAATAAAAAAAAGGGGGGGGGTGTCTAAGTATAGTGTATGTAAATTTGTAATTTTGTACTCTCTCTCTCTCTCTCTCTCTCTCTCTCTCTCGTTGGATTGTCACTATTCCTTTTCTTAGTAAAAACTGAAATCCACAGTTTATTCCACACAACCACTTCTCCAACCCATCTGCCCCTTAATTTTCACGAATTACATACCATGTTTTCCCCATCTGATATTCTGCGTGATTTTTAACCACTTGGTCATGTTGTCCGACATATGGGTAAAAGGAAAGACTACATAAAGAATTTACCTCGGCCTTACTGCTCCATCGAAAGACTGGACATAGAGAGGTCACGTGACCCCATGTTTCAGATATTGAGGGTGGTCCTCTTTGAGAGCAACCTCCTCCCCCTTTTATCTTCTTCTCGTTCCTAATCAGTGATGTTTAATATATCTGTGTTCCATTTACTTTTGTGTCATCGTAGTGTACTTTAATCATGTTATTGGAATGTCTGTGGTAGACCGTCGACAGACAATTCACGTCATATTTACATATTGTATAATCTTGATGAAAACATTTATGCGAAATAATTCGCGCTAACCATCCTGACTAAACGTCACTCTGCCCACATATAGATGTTCTGATGATGTGTGAGTTTTCTTGATCACAAACCGGTTCAACAAGCCTAGAAAGAAAAAAAAAATAGACAGTAAAGAACGAAAGGAGTTTCTGATTGAACAAAGTGGTGATGAAAATGGAGTTTATTGGCTTTACGCGACCTCTTCAATTTTTTTTTTCATTGTTTAATTCGAATGGGCCCGAAACATGTATTATGGGGTTAGACTTTGCTTTTATCGTAAGCGATAATGCAAATTTTCAGTCATATATTTACTCATATCAGAGATGTGCGAATGTCTCTGCTACTATCATTGTAAATGTATGGATTTCAGCATTTGAATTCGCTGGAGAAGTAGATAGAAAACTAAGATTTTACCAAGAAAATGAAGATAAATCCCTTGTGGAGTACACCCCGTGGATGTCTGATTCATCTCAGCGTTTGACAAACGAACCTCATTATTAAATATTTGGTTTGTTACTTGGTTTGCTGGTTGGTTGGATGTGGGTTTCCTTCGCTTTCATTGTTTTTAACATACCGCGACATGGAAGCAAGAGGTAACTAAACTCTTGGACATATTCGCGCAATCCGGGAATCGAACCCTATATCGCAAACCACACAGAGTCTGCCTCTATTTATCAAACGTCAGGGATGGAAATTTGTTGAATTTATGTTTCACCTAGTTTGCTCTGTTACACCCAGATCCTATGTAAACTTGTTTTACCTGTTCTTGTGCCAATTTTGTTTTTAAGTAAATTAGATCTGAAATGAATGGCCACATTTATCGAAACACAAAACTGTGTGGAGGCCTTCCAAAAAGGAGGGAGGGATCGAATAACGATGTACTTCATGGAATATAAGCATTCTTCTCTTGTGTTGTTTGTTTATTGTTTCACGATTTATTTGACACGTATGGTGTCTCCATTGTCCCGATGCACAGAAATATAGATCTATGCAAAGGAAGCACCCGGCACAGAGAGTTTCTTTTACATGGCAACGTCAAGGGGTGTAAGGGAGATGCTATTGTTCCATCCTAAAGAATGTTCATCAAGGCACCATCAGCGAGAATCGAACCGGATTTCCCTCGGGCACGATACAGGTACCCTACCGGCTAAGTGTTTTGCACAAGAACAATAGTAAAATATTGTTTGGATTTTATGAATTCCTATAGTGCATTTCTCCAAGTACACGGAAATATTCAACATTGTTTGCAGATTGTCGAACAATACCCTATTAAATATAGGGATTTATATAAGTGGCTACTTCAAGTGGCTGCCTCAAGTGGCTCCTTGAACTCAAGTGCTAAGCGTCACAGCTTTGATGTAAATGTCCGAAAAATACGAAATGATTAAACAATGGGCGACCGCGTCGGATTACATATATATGTGGTCAAAGGTCACTGATTATGGAAGGAAGGGCAATAGGTTCGAATCAGTTTCAGGGTTGTATTTTTCAGCGAAGAATTTTACAGAAGCGTGCCTCTTTTTTTATTCAAATATAACATAATCTTTTATTTTCCTCTTTAAAAACTTGCCTTGCATCTCCATCTCTCTCTCTCTCTCTCTCTCTCTCTCTCTCTCTCTCTCTCTCTCTCTCAGTGGTCTCAATCATATCCTATACGTCGATGTATGTTGCGATCCTTTATATTATGTTGGGTACCAGTGTGGAGAAGTGTCTACACAAGAAAAGGTGAAATATTAACAAGAGAAGCAGAAGATCAGCGTAGGGGGAGCAACTATCCACAGAAAGATTAGATTACCTTTTGAATTTTACATTATGCCAAGGACATTTTGATGAGAGAGAGAGAGAGAGAGAGAGA
>CM068593.1:1441954-1559454 GCA_035048485.1 Pteria penguin | reverse complement strand
CACCGAGCCTTCTCAATGGTGAATCAAGCCGAGCACGTACCCACCACATCGAGCATTCTCAAAGGTAAATCAAGCCGAGCGCGTACGCACAACACCGAGCCTTCTCAATGGTGAATCAAGCCGAGCGCGTACCCACCACACCGAGCTTTCTCAAAGACGAATCAAGCATACGGGAATGAGCTGAAAAGCTGTCTAAAGAAATTAAATTTGTATATATTGGAAACAGTTAATTGACTGATTGATTGAATATTGTTTTACGTCACTCCACGATTATTTCACGTATATGGTGGGGGCATCTGTCTGATATATTGCATACAAATTTAGACCTTTGCAACGGAGCCACCCGAAGCAGTGAAGGATCTTTTACGTGCCACACTCACCGTGACACGGGACCTCGGTTTTTACTGTCTCATCCGAAAGAGAGAACAGCGGTGCGCCCAGGGCCGGAGTCGATGCCGGGACCTCTCGATTACAAGCCGAGCACAGTATCCATCAGGCCACACTGTGTTTTGGAGACAGTTGAACATTACGGAAATGCAATACGTCTTATGCTCTACAGATAATGCGAAAGGAGGTGGGGGGTGATTTGTCTGCGATGTAAATCTGCATGTCATTGACTCGGCTTAGTACTCGGAACTCCTCGGGTGCTTTACTTTTGAGGAGTTTATCTCTACCATATACGGTCTCGAGGAACCGG
Organism: Pteria penguin; assembly: GCA_035048485.1. Classification (NCBI taxonomy): domain Eukaryota; kingdom Metazoa; phylum Mollusca; class Bivalvia; order Pterioida; family Pteriidae; genus Pteria; species Pteria penguin. The sequence goes on along the minus strand of CM068593.1, from coordinate 1,558,757 downwards.
CATGCAGTGTCACATGTTACGCATAGCTTTTCGTTATTCAAATATGTTTGCACTGGTAAAGCAAAGCTGATTCATAAATAAATAAAAATGATAAATAAATAAATTAAATCAATAAATAAATAGATAAAGATAGATAGATAGATAGACAGACAGACAGACTGATAGATAGATAGATAGATAGATAGATAGATAGATAGATAGACATGTGAAATGTGTTCTATGCATAAAATAACGTAAACAAACAATTGTAGAAATCATTGTGTAGATAACTTCATCATGCAGTTGATGAAGTTAAGTAAACAAATATTACATAACTTTCGCGATAGCGCAGACGCCGGTTGATGGACGAGATTTCCCGAGATTTCTCTAAAATTCTATATGTTCGTAGCATTAATTTCATAATACACATAGTTTCTCTGATTCTATTGCCACAGTTCAGAGGAAAGACAAATGTTGTCAGCGAGATTTTTGGGCGAAGTGTCTGAAAGTTTGCCAAAGTGTGTTTTTATTCTTGCCGCGCAGATGAATCAGAAGACGATGAGAAACGATGACAGTATTGTGTCTGTTGGCCACTGTGTTAATCTGCACAGAGCAAAATAAATAACGGAATCAAGAACGTTTAGTGTGCTGTTCCAGAAACCCGGAACTGAAACAAAAGAGATTATGTAACAAGTATTCTTTCTGATAGTTTTAACTATATCTCCGTTATTGCTTTGGTATCATAATTACAAGTAGTATTTATTTGGGGGATGTTTCTGTAGAACTAATGACTTTCATGGGTTTTCTATATTTCTTTGTTTCTTTCTTTCCTTCATCATACTTTTCTTTTTTTCCTTTTCTTTTTTCTTTTCTTTCTTTATTTTCTTTCTTTTTTCTTTCTCTTTCTTTCTTTTTATCTTTCTTTCTTCCTATTATTTTCTTTCTTTCTTTCTTTCTTTCTTTTTATCCACTTCATTCTAATTTTCTTTCTTTCTGTTATTTTGTTTCTTTCTTTCTGTTTTGCTTTCTTTCTTTCTGTTTTTCTTTCTTTCATGATAGTTGATTTTTATATGGAACACTTTTACTGTACGACAGCTTCCACCCTCTCAGACAGTCGCATCCACCACTGACTCTTGTTTACAGATTCTCCTATTTACATTTATTTGTACCTGAAAATTTTCACCGAAGATTTATTTTAATTATTTTGTGCGGAGCGTTATCGATGTTGAAGCTAGTTTTATGTTTGCTTTGGAAATGATATCCACACTGGTTACATAACGACCCTCCAGATCCTATCCATCACCTTTCACTATTTTATCATTGCGTAAGTTTCTTAGCATCGGTTTCCACTTTACTGTCTCTCAGACAACATGCAAAATTTAGAGAACAGGATACGATTTACTTCTTTTTACTGCAAGCCCCTTGTACAATGCTTTCTTATCGCTGCCTGTCTCTTTATAATCTGAAGAACCAATCACCGTAAATTATCATCCGGATCGTAGCGTACTTGCTTCCTATTAAATTATCCACCTCTTATGTGCAAGTTACCGAAGGGAAAGTGATTTGTTTTTATGTTATTTCATTTATTATGAGTAATATTTTTTGTTTGTTTTGTTTGGAGGTTTTTTTTTTCGGAAAGGGAGAGGAGGGTCGTCGGTATTATCATTATAAACTGCATTCGCGGATCCACAGCAATATGCATTTTCTCGGTACGTTTCTTTATAAAATGCAACGACACATTTATACTCTTTCTCGGAAACTATCGTTCGGATGGACCCTCTCTCAACAGAATGTCTTGATCTGCGCCTGAGGAAGATGGAATTTCACATTTTCTCTTGACTTCATTTGTGTGTCCCAGGTCAAGTTGGAAAGCGAAAGTGCTTTAATGTAATAAATCTTGCAAAAGGGAAGTGAGTATAAAATAATAAGAAAACACTCTTTCCCCACAAATTTTCGCCCCTTTGGCCTTTATCAGGAGGAAAGAAATACAGTGATTCACTGAGTTCATTTCCATTTGATAAAGGCCAGAGTGCCGAAATTCGTGGAGAAAGTGCATTATTTTTAAGTCGCAGTCTGCCCTCATTCATGATTGTGTATGTCTGTCTGTCTGTCCGCCATATCTTTCGACAGTCTGACAGCTCTCTTTTCCGGTATACATACCATGCTAGTGGCGCAGAGAGAAGCTCAGAAGTTTACATGTGTGTGTGGAGGGAGGGGTGCATTTTCTGTTTATAATGACCAGAGCCGAGGTTAACTCTATTTTAATGATCAGGAAAACCGTGTTCTCGCTTCTTCCACTTCTACATAAAAATCCGGTTCGACTTGGTTATAGGCAAATGATAGACCGAACCTTCTCCTCTTCTCGTAGTACATCTTTCCGATTATATCTAAAAAATCACAAAACTCGTGGGTTTGGGGCAAAAGTATTTGGGGTTATTGCCGTGAGAGGGGGTGCCTTGTAACTCAAACCCCCCCCCCCCCCTCCCACACACACACACACCGCCACACACACACACTTCCACCCTTTGTATGGCATGCCTTAGTTATAGCTTACAGAAAATCATTAACGCCGACCACCGCTTTAACCTCTAATTCTACGCATTCAGTGCATTTTGAAGCCGGTGTGTCTTAGTTGATGAGGTGCTCGGCTAATGACCTAGATGTCCCGGGTTCGATTTTCGCTCTGGGCACATCGGTGTTCTGTCGGATGAGACAGTAAAAACCGAGGTCCCGTGTCACAGTAGGCGTGGCACGTAAAAGATCCCTCACTGCTTTGGGTGGTTCCGTTACAAATGCAAAAAAGTCTATGCGATGCATTAGGCAGATGCCGTCACCATATACGTGAAATAACCATGGAGTGACGTAAAACAATAATCAATCAATCAATCAGTGCATTTTGTTAATTTGTTACAACTATCTTTTTCCAACTTTAAGGACAGTGGTGGGAGTCAAATTTTTTATATCTCCGCGTTGAAGAGTTCCATCCCGTCCGTGTACGATAACCGGCAGAAGTTCCGTTTTGACTCCGTACTTTTCTTTGCCCGCGGCAAAAGGCATAATAACAGACCATAGACTACAGTTTTTTTTCCTGTTGTTTCCTTTGTAAATTAAAAAATCATTGCAAAAATCCCACCGCTTATATTTTTCTGAAATTTACGTATGTTGTTCTATTACATAAGAGTTGTCATTTAATGATCTGCAGAAAAAATTGCATACGCCAAACTCAAAATATCTATCAATACACATCTTGACCCCTATGACCTCACTCTCAAGTCTTGCAGTAGTGTATTCATGCGACAACATTTCAGCCTCATGACACACTCAGGAATGCACCAAAAAGCTTTAATATCATTTTTATAATTTTTTTCAAACTCTTTTCTACCAGAGGGCATGTTTAAATCACTATAAATACCATGACAACACTGGTAAATAAATCGAAAAAGATGCAAACATTAATTTTTTTCGGGACTATGTGCGTGGTACATGAAATAAAGGAGGAAACTGTAGACTATGGTCAACACTTGAGTCACTCCCATTGCTAGTCAATCCCATTGTTAGCCACACTTCATTGCTCATATAAATCAGGATTCATAACCTGAGTAGTCATTATAATTCTCCAAGGAAAGGAAATGAATCAATTGAAATCCCTGTTCAAAGGGAATCTGAAGAGGAAAATGAGGCAAATATTTCCAATCATTTTCTTGGAATTGCCTAATAGGTATTTTATATTCTTCATGCATACTCTTTTATGCGTTTTTGCAAAGACTGCAATGCATATTGTAGGTACTGAGCGTTATGCTGGCAAGACTATATCATCAAGAGAGATAACTCTTATTCATGGTTTACAGAATAAATGCAAGTGTCACTTTCCCAGTGCCAATTTCATAAAAGGTACAAGGGAAAGGTCCCAAGTTCCTGTCTTTATTTAGAAATGTGTATATCAGAGATCTTGTATTTGAATTCTGAACAGAAAATATCTGCTAGAAAATGTTTTATTTTGAATTGTGTATTTCTGCCTATATGAGGCAATGAAGAAATTCCATGTTCTGTTAAATCAGGAAGTTGGAAAATCTCAAAATGTTTATTGGTAGCCATATCAAAGGTTACAATAAAACTCAATAATGCTCAAGTTTAATACAGCACCTCAAAATTGATAGAAAGATATCTGAAAATTGAATAACTGGGATCTGTCCTTAAATTTTTATGATTTAAAGTGAACACATGCTAGTCATGTGCTCACTTTAAATAATAAAAAATTAAAGTTAGAAAAAGACACAACTTTGCATATAACTTTGTGACTTCTTTCTTGCAGGGTCAATCGGAGTGTTTTACCATTTGCCAATGAACATTTTACTCGGAACTTCCAGTCTGAACCCCTCTGGATTAGACTCCGAAGTGAAGGGTAATCCTAGAGTTGTCCGAGGGGCGAAGGACAAAGCGTTACAGATCGATGCCAGAAGACAACTTCTACAAGTCAGCGGCCCTGGTCATAGGTTCGAATGCTTTGGTGACCTTGACCTTTGTCCCAATGGTAAGATGCTTTGATCATGGTGGCCATCTTGAAAATCTTGTTGTCCTGTATGAAACCTTAGGTTGAATGATAGCGTATGGCCAGTGACTTGCTCTTAATGATAAGCAGACCGTCGGAATCGGCCGTTTAGATAAAATGAAATAAATAGCCCATTTGGTGCTTTGTCGTCAATTTATTGAAGAGGAATGATATAAATGAATAAGACATCAAAGCATTAATGGTGCTATTTACTTCATTTTGGCCAAACAACAGGTTCTTAACTCCTGCGATCTGCTCCACTTGAGATGCAAAAAAAAAGGCGGCCATCTTGTAAATGATGACATCGACTTATCTTTTGTATGGTGAACCGCCTTGATGGAGAACCGTCGATGACCCGTACTTGGTTAAGAAGAAAAGTGGAATCGATCATAATATTCAAAATGGCATCCATCTTGAATTCTTGTTATTGCAGAACGATATTGTTACGGAACCATCGCTGGTTGATAGAGTACATCAGATAGGTAAATCTATATGAAAAAAGCCCAAACAAACATTTTCTCACTTCAAAAAGGCTGATATGGCAGGTACGCTAATCTTCCCGAAGTTTTCAAGTCCTATATACATGTACATGACAGGGCCGTGAGTAGGAAGCTGGGAATGTGGCACCCCTCGCCCCCCCCCCCCTCCTTTTTATTGCTGCTGGTCATGGACCAATTGTTTTTTTCATCACGTTATCAAACGCAACGAAATTGAGGTTTTGTCCCCCTCTCCTTACCACATTTCACTTTTGAAGTCTTCCCTGCGGTCACGCATGATACCTTAAGTGGATGAAGGGTAGAAACTATCAGTGGTAATTAATGGAAGTACGACTTGAAGCTTCTCAATCTTTCCTGCTATTGATAGGCTTAACCCTTCTGAAGTGGAAGTAGAAAAACAGTAACAAAGATTTATTTTGTTAGAAAATACAGAAAAAAGTACAAAACCCCTCCAAAGAAACAAACAAAACATAAGAAAAAAAAATAACAAAACAAAAACTTTTTTAAGTTGATTTGTTCTTTGTAGATTTGACCGTTAAGACAGTTTTCAATATATTTTAATACAATCGAACCTCTTTTCAGAGATCACTAAAGTAATGTCAAGGTCACTTAAGACAGGTGATCTCTTTAATGTATGTTGATTTGGTATAAAATTGATAAAGAAAAACGGAGAGAGGTGGTTGTTTGTGGCAGGTGGTTGTTGAATACGGGTGGTCTTTAAAGCAAGTCCGACTGTATATCTGTGCAGTCGAAACATGTAAAATCTTTACTCAGGTGGTTGTTGAATACGGGTGGTCTTTAAAGCAAGTCCGACTATATATCTGTGCAGTCGAAACATGTAAAATCTTTACTCCAGTATGTATATAAAACTGCAAAACCGATGTGGCTCAGAGGGTGTGGTGCCTTGCTCGAGACCAAAAGGCCCCGTGTTCGGCACCCGCAGTGGTCACACCGGTGACCTTTCGTTCGGATGAAGCAGTAAAAATCGAGGTCCCGTGTCACGGTAAGTGTGACACATAAAATTTCCCTCAGTGCTTAGGTTGGGCCCATGTGATGCATTAGGAAGATGCCGTCACCATATATGTGAAATAATCGTTTAGTAACGTAAAACAATAGTCAGGCAATCAATAGAAAACTGTATTTTTATGATTATTTTACTAATAGATATAATTATGATACCGGTATTATATCTTAATTATTTTGCTGGTAAATAATATTTCAATACATTATATGTACCATGTTTCGTTGCTAGGTTACACGCTTGGACTCTGGGTAAAATTTCACGACGCGGGAAATACAAAAGGAGTGTATCTAACAAACGGCGGCCATTCTGCCGACTCGCATGGCATAGCCATGATGTATAAAAGTGGCCTTTTAGAGTTCGTCTTTAAAAAGAAGGACGGGAACTTCTGGATTGTACAAGACAACAATCTTTTGGAGGATAAATGGTATCACGTGTTAGTCACGTGGAAGGAGAATTTGGGATTATACCTGTATGTGAATGGAAACGAGGTGGCACATGATGCTCAGCCATCTAGAAAGTATGTATACTAAACAACATCAATGTAGGGGATATTCCAGATATGCTTGATCAGCATCTTGTAGAACAAAGTGGAAGAGGACATTGCTTAAATTATGTTATTCATAATCAAGATTGTTCTCATGGAAATCACAGCAATAGAATTCCGATTTACATCATTGTGATTGATTCACATGGCAAGGGGGTTGCGTTTTTCCCAAATGTACATTATGCTTGGAATATGATGTCCTAATTTCACTTAAAATCGAAGTTCTAATGCGTACCTGGAAAGTCCCACTCTTTTGCATTTGTATCTGACATTCAGACCGAGGCCATGTGCCGCGGGAGACGCCGCGCCGGCGCGTAAAAGATCGCTCACTGCTGCGGGTGAGTCTGTTGCCAAGGTAACTTCTATGAAGCCATGCATGCATCAGACAGGTGCCGCCACCATATAATTGAAATAATCTTGGTGTGGTGGGCGAAAAACATTTTTTTTTATAAAATCCCATAAAAATCCTAAATCCACTCGCATACGTTCACTATGACATACATGTATTTGTATTAAACAAAGAAGGATAACTCTAATTCTTAGATCTTGCAAGCTCAAGGGAAATTTCCTGTTACGAATTTGACCTATGAAAAGACTACTAGCTTTTTTGGTATGTAGGGGAGATTGTTGCTAAATGTGACAGTAAAGATGTGTCATCTTCTATGGTCATGCCAAGGTCAATGTGTCCTCTCTTGTGATCATGTCAGTTTCAATGTGTCATCTTCTGTGGTCATATGAAGGCCAATGTGTCATCTTTAGTAGTCGTGTCAAGGTCAAGGTTTTGGGGTTTTTTTGGTGTATTTCCCAAAACTGCAAAACCTTACTACCACAAAGGAAAAAAAAAACAACAACAACAACAACAAAACACACACAAAAACCGACAAACTACCAGTTGTGTGTTAGCTGAAAGGTAATGTTGAAAGAAATGCATACTTGTATAATGAAATATTAAATCCCTTTCTCTTGCAGTTCATAATATATGACAAATATACTGTTAGAGAGTTTTTGTTACCGCTGAATACCCATGCATTTCTTATTCAAGGGGCAGAAAAATATCATGCAAAGAGAGTGTCGCTAGGAATTCGGTAAAAAAGACTTCAAATTTGAATTTTTTAAACAGTGCGAAACGATTATAGAATACTTATCTTGTTTCCCTATTGTTCACAGAGCGGCACTGACCAAGAAACCACGTCATAATGACTTCATTATCGGGCGCCCGCACGGGCGGAACAGGAGATTGTTGTTGGGTACTATTACAGTAGATGAACTCAAGTTCTGGTCCGACTTCAAGGACGAATATGAGGTCAGAGAAGCAGGTGAGTACTCGTTATCGCTTCTGTTGTTATCACCTACCCCCCCCCCCCCCCCCCCCCCGGTCCGTCAAGAAAGGTCACGGTGAGTATGTTGGCTTAAGCTGTAGACACTAATTGGTTACTAGACCCAATATATAGTATCCTGTCATCAATGGTTATAGGTCTTCCTGCTGGAGTGGTATAAAGGCGGGAATTCCATCAACTCGGTATGATCTGCCGGACATATCAAGGTACATAGATAGAAGTGGTTTACATTTAACCTTTATGTAATTAGTTAAATCTTATGTGAAAAAAAAAGTAACAAAACAAAAAAAAAATAATAATAATAATAATAATAATAGTAATAATAATAATAATAATAATAATAATAATAAAAATAAAAATAATAATAATTATAATAAAGTAAAATTAAATAGACAAATCAAACAAAACCCCCTAGACATGTCATGAACTAGGACCTCTATGCACTTAGCTACTAACAATCCCCACCCACCCTGATACAGAATCTGGGATATGTTTTGTGTAGCAGGCCTATGTTGTCACATATTCACATATTACTATTGCAGGTGCCATGTACAAATACGAGTTTGACATGAACGAAATCGTGGGCAGGGAACTCGTCGTGACGAATGCTAACACGGAAGTTGTCGGAAACGTCCGAACTGTTCCGGGAAAGATCGGGAACGGGATTCACTTGTACAAAAATGGCGGGAATATCGACGTCGCAGATTTCGACAAATCGTGTTTAGGAGATCCTGCTATCTGTCACCATGGGTTTACGATCGCATTTTGGTTGAAATTGAAAGAATTACGTCAGAATTCCTATTACGTGTCAAGCCAGGGAATCAACATCTACTCCACCGGAAATTACCTCCATGCTGAAGTTTACGCGGGAAATAAAAAGTGGGAGGATTCTTTTTATGGGATGTATCCCGATAGATGGCACTATGTTGAAATCAGCTGGCAGAAGGACAAAGGGCTGTTCCTGTACCTTGATCTTAAACTTGCCTCCACTCAGGTTGGTCACATGATACAACAGAGGGCGCCGAATTCGGATAAAAATTTATACATCGGGCGCGCCAATAGGGCGCCCCGCCAGGAATTCCCGTATGGCATTATTGACGAGGTGGAAATGCTGTACGGAGAGAGGTCGACCCTGCTTTTCTTGGATTTGATACAAAGAGGTCAGTATCTATGTATAGCCTGTTGAGAATTCCCATTGTGCTATTTTTAGATAAGTACCACCATATATATGAAATATTCCTGGTGGTGCTATCCTCCACCACTAAACACTGGCCACCACCATATAGGTGATGTAATCCTGGTATGGTGTTATTCTCCACCACTAAACACTGGTCACCACCATATAGGTGATGTAATCCTGGTGTGGTGTTATCCTCCACCACTAAACACTGGTCACCACCATATAGGTGATGTAATCCTGGTGTGGTGTTATTTTCCACCACTAGACACTGACCACCACCATATAGGTGACATAATCCTGGTGTGGTGTTATCCTCCACCACTAAACACTGACCACCACCGTATAGGTGACATAATCCTGGTGTGGTGTTATCCTCCACCACTAAATACTGACCACCACCATATAGGTGATATAATCCTGGTGTGGTGTTAACCTCCACCACTGAACACTGATCACCACCATATAGGTGATATAATCCTGGTGTGGTGTTAACCTCCACCTCTAAACACTGACCACTACCATATAGGTGATATAATCCTGGTGTGGTGTTATCCTCCACCACTAAACACTGGTCACCGCCATATAGGTGATATAATCCTGGTGTGGTGTTTTCCTCCACCACTAAACACTGACCACCACCATATAGGTGACATAATCCTTGTGTGGTGTTATCCTCCACAACTAAACACTGACCACCACCGTATAGGTGACATAATCCTGGTGTGGTGTGATCCTCCACCACTAAACGCTGGTGCCACCATATAGATGAAACAGACTGGATGTGGTGTAAATAGCAAATAAATACATCATATATTTTTATCATTTGATATGTTTTCTAACTTTCTTTTCTAAAGGCGACATAACGTCTAAGAAATGGACCGTTCATCTGACAAGTCGACGTAACTGTCTGAAAAATCAATATAACGTCTTATAAGTTGACACTATTATATGACAAGTCGACTTAAAACTTAACAAGTCGACATAACTATCTGACAATTTGAAATAAGATCTGTTAAGTCGACATAAGATCTGACAAGTCTTCATTGTTATCTGACTAGTCGAGTTAACACTTGACAAGTTGACATAACTATCTGACAAATCGACATTAAATCCGACAGGTCGACATAATATTTAAGACATGTCGACATTACATCTGAAAAGTCGATATTATCATCTGACAAGTCGACATAAAAATCTGACAAATGACTGACAAGTGGGTTGCAGAGATATGCAACCATATGTGTGGCATTATATCTGAATATATATTTTCAGGAAAACCGACCAAATATTTCTTTGACCTTGACATGAAGTTAGGGGATCGACTCCTCCACCCAGCAATGATGATTAACACCTACAATAGTCCCAAAACGGTGGAGGGCAAGATCAACAAGGCAGTCAAGCTTAATGGAGAACGGCAGGTGGTCGACTTCGGAGAACATTCCCAGAAGTGCTTCGGGAATTTGGACCTCTGTCACCATGGAGTTTTGGTGGCCATGTGGTTCAGACCGGAAAACTTCCAGAACACCATGTATTTCTTTTCAAGCGGCCAAAACGGGATAACTATAAATAATCAGAACTCTGACGTCATCGTGACGGCCACGACGACTACACGAGTGTGGAGCGCGAGCACGGACGTACTTCTTCCTGACCAGTGGTATTTCCTAGAAGTGTCCTGGGATCCAGATCGAGGCTTGAAAATATTCATCAATAACAACATTGTCGGTGAAGACAAAACTGCAAGTCGTCGCAGAGGTTCCGCCCCATCCGGACTTCTCGGTCGTTCGACAGAGAATAAGTTTTATCTGGGACGCGGCAACTTAAACATGGACGCGGGAACCTATGGACAGGCAACGTACGACGAACTGGAGTTCTGGTACGGTCCACGTGACTATTTAGTTGCGTTTGGTTACATTCAAAGAGGTATGTTCTGTAATTCTGTCATTTAAGTCCATATAAATCACGTTTCATATCTAATTCTAGTCACTGCTCTACTACGGTATTATCGAAGCATATTGCGTCTGCTCTAACTGCTATAAAAGATCGTATTATCAAATATTGTGATGTCGCATTTCATAATAGTAACATCAATTACTTTTGGTCGATTAAAAATTCTCATGAAGTTATAGGCAAACTTCTTTCGCAAAAATTTCAAAGCGACTCAAATTTCTACATTTGATTTTTCTACACTTTATACATCTCTTCCTCATGATTTGATTAAAAGCAAGTTGCTGTCTCTTATACAATGGTGTTTTCACAGAGAATCTCATATGTACTTCCAATAACTCCGGATTCTTTTCCAACAAACAATATACTTCATATAAATACTGGACTTGCAAGGAATTATGTAAAGCACTAGATTTTCTCATGAATAATATTTTTGTGCAATTTGATAGCAAGATATATCAACAAATAGTTGGGATTCCTATGTGTACTAACTGCGCGCCTCTGATAGCAGATTTATTTCTTTATTGTTATGAGAGGGATTTTATGGTTTCTATTCAAAAATCAAATTGACAAATTTAATAATACTTGCAGACATCTGGATGACATTTTGGTTATCGACAACCCTGAATTCGAACAATTTATATCAGAAATATATCCACCAGAGCTCACATTGAATAAAGCTAATACTTGAGATAAATCTACACCTTTCTTAGATTTAAACATCAAAATTATCAACCACCTGATATATACTAATATTTATGATAAACGTGAGGATTTTGGATTTCCTATTGTAAATTTCCCTTACTTAGATGGTGATGTCCCTCGACTCCCATCATATGGTATCTATATATCTCAATTAGTTCGATTTGTCAGAGGCTGCATGGATGTGTTGGACTTTCATAAACGAAATTTACAAATTACTACTAAACTTTTAACTCAGGGTTACAGATATCACAAGCTAAGAAAAACATTCGGCAAATTCTTCAGATCTTATTCAGAACTTCTATTTAAATTTGGAAATATTTCTTTTCAACACTATGTATCCAATGGAATTTCCCATCCTAATTTTTACGGTGATCTCGTATATAAACTAAGGGAAGTAAAAGGCTCCGATAACGTTATTTTATCATGTAATAAAATAGTCAAACGTCTTCTAAATAGATAATATGACACTGAGATCATCAAAAAGACTATAGGTCTTGTATTTGGCCCCTCTACAGCCTTATACAGACTTTTACTTAAACGTTGCACGCTGACTAACAGGGCGGTGGGGACTATATGACGGGCCTTGTCCAAACCTCTTTCAGAGGAGACATGGTCCTGAACCTCGTCCCCTCTGACTGTTAGTCAGTCGGGACTCCTACAGATCTAGGGTCTTAGCTCGCTTTCAGACTGGCAGAGCACGGTTTATCATGTTGATGTCGGACTTATTTTTATACCATTATGTGTTTTATAATACCTTACGTATTTATATTTTTATGACCTCTCAATATGCGATACCTGTTGACCCTTGTTCTTTACATGGAAGATTATTTATAAATTTTTAAATGTACGTCCTTTGATTGTTCTACAGTTACGGTGAGTGGGAAGGTGGACCCGTAAACCGGTTAACCACAGCATTTGTTTGGTTTTGTCAAATTAAATGACCGTCCTAAGTCGGTATCGTAATTGCACTACAATCAAATATTTTTGTAATGTGTTATATGTTTTAGTATATTATTTATATTCATGTATTGTATAGCTCCATGGTGACTTCTGCCACATAACTGAGCCAGTAACTCCTCTTTTTTCTTTCAATCATTGAGATAATATATCTATTTACTTCAAAACACTTTTAATCTTCGACGACCTTACTTTGGTGCGAAAAAAAAAGAAAGTTAAGGGTGAAGTGATTCTGAAAAACGTAGAAAGCCAAAAAAGGTGACGCCTACTGAAGACTTGGTGTCCCCATTTTTTAAATGGAAAAATCTCGAATAGGGCACAAACAAAAAATCTTATCTTAAAATATGAGGTTCAAACAAGATAATAGTTTAATGTTAATGTAAGTGGTGTAAAATGAAGTATGACCACACCTAAATTCATAGTATATATTTTAGCACAACCTTATATTTAATTAGCTGGTATAGGTAGACAGAAAAAACGTTTATAATATACATGTTTCTGCAGAGTCACCGGATAGTGTTTATTCTGCGGAATTATAACGGTCAATAATTGAGCATATGGCATAATTTTGTCCATCGTCAGTTCGTTCTTCCGTCCACCCGGGAAGCTCTTTCTTTAGTCAGTCGACTCGTGCTGATTGGAATATTACATACTCTTGTCTTTATAGTGATTAAAAAACAATGGGCTATGTCACAGAATTAACTTCTTTTGTAGGAAAACCGCAGCATTATATCTTGGAGATGGACACCCAACAAGGCGATGTGCTAACCCATAATTCCCTTCAACCCCGGATGATCGGAAATCCGTTATTGGTTCCAGGAATCATCGACAAAGCTCTTAAACTCGATGGTAACAACCAATACCTTGATATCGGTGACCTTAGTAAGGAGTGTTTGGGAAATCTGAGAGAGTGTTCGAATGGCATAACCTTATCCACATGGTTAAATTTCCAAGATTTTGTGGACAATATGTACATATTCTCTACGGGTTACAACGGCATCCGAATGTATTACCAGAATGGGGATATCCATACAGTAGTACAGGACAACGGCAAAGAATGGAGAGTCTCGATTCCAGCGGTGGAGAAGAATTTTTGGAACTATGTGGAAATGTCATGGCATCCCGACTTCGGACTTCAGATGTATGTGAATAACACGCTGGTAGGGGAGACGAAAAGTTTTACCAACGTGCCAGTGGTACCGGACAGGGATTCGCGGGTGTATATCGGTCGCGCAAATTTTGGCGATTCGACAAACATCGCAAGGACAGCAAAGATGCTGGTAGACGATGCTGAGATTTGGTATGGACGACGTGCTGAACTGATGGCGTTTGATTACATTGTCAGAGGTAGGTCAAGGTAATCGGTATAGTAAGATTAAGATGGTGTGGATGGTTAAGGTCAAGGTCGGGTTCATATGCTGTAACTGGTTAAGGAGTTGTTTTGGGGCGTGCAACTTCTGGGATCAACTTCGCTTCATCATTATCTGCTGTCATAGTCGAACTGACTTAGAGCAGTAGCTGAAGTGCTCGGCTCTTGACTGAAAATCCCGAGACCGAGTCGCATCTGCGACTGCCTTTCGGATGAGATAGTATAAACCGAGGTGCAGCGTCACAATAGACTTGGCATGCACAAAATCCCTCACTGCTTCGTGAGGGTCTAAATTTCTATGCATTGTTTGAGGCAGATGCCGCCACCAATGTAAGAAATAAGTGCTCCGAGGATAGCTTAGAGTTAGAACAAAAAACAAATAAAGTTATCTAGGTAGATATCTTATAAGCTAAGTATCAGGGAAATGTCGTTGGTTGGTTGGTTGATTTTTTGGTTGGTTGATTGGTTGGTTGGTTGGTGTTTTACGTCGCTTTCAACAATTTTTCAGTTATATCGCGAAATGGAAGCAGGAGGTAACCAGCCTCTTAAACATAGTGGCGCAATCCTGGAATCGAACCCGGATCGTCGGCGCCGTAGGAAAATGTCGTAGTTGTTGAGATGAATTGATCCCAGTGTAACGTCCAGGAATGTGGTTCATTGACAAACGTTGAGATGATCCAGACAAGTGGCATGAAGTATATATACCCTCGGGATTTATCTTCAATTTATAAGTAAAATCTTAATTTTCGATCCTTTATTTTACTATGATTATTGCCTAAACTAAGAAAACAATTAAGAAATTTTTACCTATGTATGCCTCTCCATTGAAATCAAATGCTGTAATTTTTACCTATGTATGCCTCTCCATTAAAATCAAATGCTGTTATTTATATAATTACAATATTTACAGTAATATAGAACTGAAAATTTGAATAATCGCTTACGATAAAACCAAAGTCATACCACATAATACATTCGAAGTATTTCGGGCCTCATCTTATTAAAGGACCAGGCATTACCGTAGAAAATAAGCCATATTTTAATCTTTTTAATTATAGACTTGCCATTTATATAATTAACTTAAAGTTTGATTGTGGAATTTTAGTCAGTGGTAGAGGAATTGGTGTCTTTCTTTTATTTATTTATTTATTTAAATTTATATGAATCGAATCTTTAATCGCTTACTATAAATGCCATGCTAAGAGCTTTAGGTCGACCAATGCATTGTTTTACAGCTTAAGAATGACAAATGAAAACATTGCTTATAGCTTCAGGTCACCCAATCAGAACAGTGCCCATAGCTGATGTCAACCAATCAAAACTTGGATTATAATTATTCTGAAGTTTTTGTTATTATAACTTTAAGTCAGCCTATCAAAACTCGGCTATGATGCATCAATAAACCCGATATACATAGCAACTGTTTTTTACCAATCGAAACACTGCTTACAGCTTATGTTAACCAATCGAAACACTGCTTACGTCCGCTTTTGTTTACCAATAAAAACAGTGCTTACAGCTTTTCACCAATCAAAACATTGCTTACAGCTTATGTTTTTCAGTCAACACACTACTTACAGTGTTATTTCTACCAATGTAAAAAAAAAATCCAAACTGAAAATATCTACATATGAGGTGCAGTGGAATATTTAAGATTCTTTTAGTAAACCGGGTACCTGCTGTATCAATCAACACTGCAAACCTATGTTCAGTCCTAGGTCAAGGCCTTCATGTTACCCGTGATAATGTCGGTGGTTTCTTTCGGATACTCCAGTGAACAATAAACTGTGGCAACCATCACGTAAAGGTGGTGTGATTTTGGTGTGGAGATAAACAACAAATGAACTAAATGTGGTGGTCGTTTGCTTTTTCTCTTTTAGTGAATCTCTTTTTTTTAATAATTCCAGATTGTAGCTACCACGTGTGAGATATTCATTGTCATTGATAATATTATATTCAGAAATTTGATATTCTTCAGTTTGTGGAGGAACGTTTCGTGTAATGTTGTCCTTGGAAACAAAATGCCAATGAGTGTGCAATGCACGGCACTCATACGGAACATTTCGTCCTTAATCTGTGCCTGTGTGAAAAGACGAAAAAGGACGAGGTGGTTCCGAAATGCACGGCACTAAGTAAACTTGTATGCATCACTTTCAGTTCAGGTTTTGAAGAAACTAATTTTTGAATTACTGATGTAATTTTTATACCCTCTTGTTTTATCATTATCATATTTGCTTGCCATTTTGTTGCACAATTTTTTGTCCACTTTATACATGCTCTTTTAACCGATGCATCATGTGACATACCTCAGTCTGGACTGGTGAAGGGCCTTTACTCGGAACTTTCATTTTAATTAAATAAAAAGCTTCCATAGTTCTCACTAAAAATAAGAAGCAAAAAAAAAAAATATATATATATATATATTTGGGCATTTTTTCTGT
The DNA here is from genome assembly GCA_035048485.1 of Pteria penguin. NCBI lineage: Eukaryota > Metazoa > Mollusca > Bivalvia > Pterioida > Pteriidae > Pteria > Pteria penguin. The sequence goes on along the minus strand of CM068593.1, from coordinate 1,542,231 downwards.
CATTTCAATAAACACATATGTAATTCTGTATAAATTTTCTTTGCAAAGTGCCTCCCACTTTTCTTAACCCCCCCCCCCTCCCCCCCCCCCCCCCCCCCCCCCCCCCCCCCACCCCCCCCCCCCCAGTTTTTTCCCCTATGTATTTGCATTCGTCGCATTTATTTATGTGCATTTCTCTCGTTTACATTTGTGGTGTGAAGTGTTTCTCTGCATGGTTTTAATCTTGATTTTTCATATTGTATTTTCCTTCACAGCACCACTTGATTAACTGGGCGATTATAATAGATAATAATATAATAATAGAAAATATATTTTGCATGTATCTCAGATGTTCATGAAATTTTTTCCACAATGCAATTAGTTCGTGTTGACTACGAACACTATCGACACTAACGCATGCGCATTAAATCGGAATGAGTTTAAAAGCGGTTATTTGTACTTTGTTTCAGTAATGTTCATTTAATGATAACGAATATGAGTAAAATATATGAATATATGAGTAAAAAAATAATATATATATATATTCATATATATATACACGATAATAAAATAAATAGAAAGAAAAAAGAAAGAAAAAAAAAATCAACATTCTGTCCAGTTTAAAGAAAGTGTTTTCGTCTATGGTCAGAGGGCTATTCCACATAAAGGCTGATGTATAACCTGTATTTTTGAGTCGCACAGAGTGAAACAATTAACTTCCTAATGAATGATTGTTGTGAAGCCTCTTTATCCATGTTGTCTGCATGTTTTGATTACCCTATTCTAACCTCCACAGACAACATTCAGCACGAGACATTCTCCATGGAAACCGTTTCTAACGGCAACGTAGATCACCCTCTTTATACCGTCTCTTTAGCAAATGGCGCACAGCTGACAAGAGGCATTGTGGGTAATGCAGTGGATCTCAACGGATATGGCCAATATGTTGACATCGGTCGCCATGGTGACAAATGCATGGGAAACCTTGAACTCTGCAAACACGGCTTGACTATATCACTTTGGCTGAAATCGAGGCAGTTAGAGGATGGATCTTACTTCCTTTCTAGTCCTTCCTACTCCTTGTCCTACAAGGATGGACAACTTATCGCTCGTTTCCATGCCAACGGGAAAATGTGGGAGGTGTCCACGCCGAACTTCCGGGCCGATCGCTGGCATCAGGTCGTCATGTCGTGGTCTCCGGATGATGGCATTAGTTTGTTCGTAGACGGGAGAAAAGAGGCGTCGACCTCCATATGGAGTGCTTTTCAGGGCGACGATCCGTCAACCGGAAGTATTTACGTCGGACGTCCCATGTCGGATTCCCGGAAAACGATTAAAGGAAAGGTTGACGAAGTTCGCTACATATACGGGACATTCCAGGACGCCGTCTCATCCGGGCAACTAGAAGGTATGTACATCATGTAGCTGTTTTACTATGGTGAGTAGAAATAACTGCAACTACATTTTACATTTTACTTCATGATAATTCTTACAGTGATTTCGAACACACTCTCTCTCATGAGGTTGCAATTATGACATTGAATAAAGCTTAAAAAATCGCATGTTTCTTGTCATGTGTACTTATGCAATGTATACTAAAATGACAAATGAAAATGACAAAACACTATCAGCAAATGTACTTTCGTTTTGAACATTAACCACATTCTTTTTTAAAGTGTTTGTCAAAAAACCAGAGTAGGATCTGCTCCTTCTTTTCTGTCTTACGAAAGCACATTTAAAAATCGGTAACTCTGTATGAAATATGTTACATTAATGAACATTGCCATATATGATTTTGAGATATTGCAATAACATAAAATTCCAGGGTATATCAACCACCAGGCAATACCATTAGATAAGGTTGTCAGGATTCAGAATGGAACCAGCCAAATCGTTTTACCGACAAGGACGATAACTCTGTACGGCGGCGCTAACCGCGTCCCAGGTCAACATGGCGGTGCTATACGAGTGAACGGGAAAAGTCAGTACCTTGACCTTGGTAACGGTATGATATGCGAGGGCAACCTTGACACATGCTCGTCACGTGGTTTTACCGTCCGGTTCTCGGTTCTACCTGAACGACTAGCTGACAATATGTACTTCTTAGACAGTTTCCCTTTGTCCGTTTATTACCGGGGAGGAAAACTCTACGCTACGGCCAGAACGCCGAAAAAATCTTGGACAGTCTCGACATCGGAGTTCAAAGCCGGGGAATGGCAGTTAATAGAAGTAACATGGCAACCCCAGAGAGGTGAGTATAAATCTTAGAACAGTTTTCTTCTTTAGCGAAGAAAAGAAAAGAAAAAGAAAGAAAGAAAGAAAGAAACAGGTGAAAAAGGAAAATATCGCCATTTTTACCAATAGCCCCCCCCCCCCCCCCCCAAAAAAAAAAAAAAGAAAAAAGAAAAAATAAAAAACAACCCTCTCCCCCCATCATACTAAAACCCAAACCAAACCAAGAACAACAATAACAACAAAAAAAACCCCCGAAAAACAAAACAAAACAAAGCAAAAAAAAAAAAAAAAAAAAATCAATAATCTCAATATCGCAATTTGACGAATGACAAAACGTTTAAGTTGCAGATAAAATACGGCTTGCAGAAATATACATTTGGTTAGATGATTGCAGTTTTACATTGCTTTCAGCATATTTTTTTTCTTCTGTTATATCGCGATATGGGCGTAGGTGGTTACCAACCGACCTCTTCAACCTTGTGACACATCCCGAAACAGAAATGTAACGATTAATCGCTATGGAGAAAGAAATGTTATATAAAGTAATCGTTAAAGCTGTATACCCTATGTTCGCATATTATAGGTAAATTTATTCTAATCTGTTTTGATTATACATATAAGCTTAAAACATATTTTAAAAGGCCTTTGCAAATGTTGTGATCAAATTCGTCGTATTAAGTCAGATACGGCTCAATCTGAACACCGTCGCCATTTTTTACAAAAATATTTGCGTACGGAAATGGACGAGTTTTTTTTGATTGAGATACGGCTTTCTAAAACGCGATGTTGTAAACAGAATGTTTACAACTAACTTATCACGTGATCTAACTTGGAAGCCGCATCATCGAGTGCGGGGTAAATAAACTTGACGAGTAACTTTGAAAATCTGCATTCAAGTCTGCTAAAGTTAGTATTTACTGATTTTTTTTTCTTTTGGAGTCTCCCTTCGTCGTATCTGTTTTGATTAAACTGCGCATGCGCGAAGTCAGGTTACAGTTGTATTTATGGAATATCCTCTTTATTTACGAAGTATGTTCTTTTTATTTTGATATCTCCGAAGGTTTGAAGCAACAAAAAATGTTATTAACGCAAAATTAATAACTTCAACCATGCGAGAAAAATATAGCTTTTGTTTTACATGCTTTAATTTTTGAAATTATACCGAAATTTAGGGTATACAACTTTAATGACATTGCCAGTATTTAAAGTTTGCGGCTCTCGTCGATGAAGCGGATACAACCTAGGCGCTTCAACTCACAGAAACGTCGGCGAAGTTAAGATTCGAATCTCGATCTCAGGGAAACGGAGGTTAGTCAGTGTACATGGGGGAGGTTGGGGTCAGGATTACTTCGCTTTCCATCTCGTCTTGGAGTTAACCGCCGAGATAAAGTTCACATACGGGTTCTTTGATTATCAAAAGACGGAAAAATTTTAATATAAGGGGTGATCAGGTATGGTACCGTTTCGCTGACGTGTAAGAATCTGTCAGATATAGCCTGTGACCCCTCTTATGTGCCAGATTTGTTGTTGTGGGACTGCGCACAGTGAGGAGTATCATGCAGGAATTTAAACTTATCCGTCAGTTATCATTTCGCCTTACAACACACTTTGTCAGGCGCGGATTCAGGAATTTATTACAGGGGGTCCACAACAGATAAGCTCTCCGAGATGGTCGGGGGGAGGGGGGGGGGGTAGTGTAAATTCGTAGGTAAGTCTCCACTTCGTCTGTCCGTTTGTCTGAGATACTTTGGTGAGGTGGGAGGCATGCATTACTTCATCAATACTCAATGTGCTTCTTTACTGAAAATTTACCATCGGTATTTTTATTTCAGGTTTAACGTTATTTCTAAATGGCGATGAAACTGCACATCAGACTTTCGGAACTCCTCAGGCCGAAGTGTTGGACTGGAGCCGGAAGACGTATTTCGGGCGTTCTCTGTCGGATATGGTTCGTGAACGTTACGCAGACGCTGTGATAGAGAGATTAGACGTCTGGAATGTGCAGAAGGAATATCTGGAAATTCACGGTCTCTTGAGAAACGCCAGCGCGGGAGGTAGGACCGATACCAGAGACACGCCTATTTTTATTCAACCGAATATAGATAGAGTTGTTGTAATTAAACCGGATCCGGTTCCAGAGTTGCCGGTCACTCCTCGACCGGTATACGTCCCGTTCCAGACCCCGCCACCTGCAGTGACCCCGTTCCGTCCCCCGAGGGGCAGAGAGACGATTATATATACGGCGAATGGCACGGTGGTTAGGAATCAACAAAATATCGATGTGATCAATCCGGGCGGCAGGGTGGTGAATACCGTTGGCACAGTGGTGAATACTGACAGAGGGGTAAATACTGGTAGTAGAGTGGAAAATGCTGGTCGTAGAGGGGTGAATACGAACACTCGAATAGTGAACATAAATGGTACGGTGGTAAACAGTGGCGGTCAAGTCAGTACAGGCGATGTCCGCATTGTGAATACAGGAGGTACTCGAGTTACAGGGAATACAGGCGCCGGTATACAGGTAGCAACTGGAGATGATAGAGAAGTTCTCATTATACAGGGATTCGACGCACGGGTGGTCAGGAAGCAGGTCACACAGGCACCACGTGAGTACTGTATGATGTAGTTTAACGAGGAGGCAGACAGAGAAGGGGAGAGAACCAAGGGAAAAAAGTGTGTGTGTGTGTGTGTGTGTGTGTGTGTGTGTGTGTGTGTGTGTGTGTGTGTGTGGGGAGGGGGGGGGCTTTGAGGAGAAATCGAGATGTAACGATGCAACCTCTCACGATACGATACGTATCGCGATACTTGAACAACGATACGATACGTATCACGATACACTTGTTTAATCAAGAATATATTGCATTATAGTTTCGTGAAATATCCAAAAATAGTTTTTGAGAAAAAAAAACAGATACATAACAACTTGGCCTAGACTAGAAATGAAATACAGATAGAAAAGCATAAAACATATTTTGACAATCTGTTTAGGTGTTTGTTTCTGTCTTTATATCGTATCTCTGTCTATGTATCGCATTATATCGTATCTCTGTCTATGTATCGCATTATATCGTATCTCTGTCTATGTATCGCATTATATCGTATCTCTGTCTATGTATCGCATTATATCGTATCTCTGTCTATGTATCGCATTATATCGTATTGTGATACTACCATATCGTTACATCCCTACGGAGGAAGGAGATATCCTGTCCGCGCCACTCACTCTGGAAACTGGAAAATCTGGATTTTCAGTTATTCATCTTCAGAATAATTTAATAAAGGCATAACCATTCAATAGATCTTGTTTAGTCGTAACTTTTGGTGTATGCTATATGTTTGTATGAAGAAGCGTTCATATTTTATAGGAAAAATCAATTTTAGATAGGGCGATTTCCATGTTAAATTTTGACGTGACGTCGCCAAGTTTCCCATAGACTCAATGTTAAACATCGGCGACGTCAGGTCAAAATTAACATAGAAAACGTCCTATCTAAAATGATTTTTCCCTATAAAATACGAATGCTTCTTCGTAGAAACATATAACATACACCAAAAGTTACGACTAAACAAGATCTGTCGATTGATATTAATTTTGTAAAACTATTTTAAAGATAAGTAAGTGAAAATCCAGATTTTTCGGTTTACAAAGTGAGTGGCGCGGACAGAAAGTGTGAGAGGTTGCTTGTGTGGAAAATCAAGAGGGAAACTGATGGAAACATTGGAGATGGAGGTAGGAGGCAGTCGACACTCCCTTTTCTTGTTTGCTTCCTCATTAATGAAATAATTTTCTATGAATTTTGAAATTGATTATGATAATAGGATTTTTAAATGATAGACTATCTTCATATTTTATACGATATAAGCGGCCCAAGACCCGACCTGTTACTTTTGCCGGGGTTTTCATTTTAACGTAAAAAACTAGATAGTGACGTCACAGTGTAAGCAATAACGTCAAAATAAAATTCCCGGCAAAAAGTAGCATATCGGGTCTTGGACCACTTATATCATGTAAAATATGAAGATCGAACAAATCCTCATTCTAGATACATTTACACGACTATATTTATAGCTTTGGTGTTCACTCCTGCACCGCGGCCTCGACCTCGTCCTCAACCAGGTAGGCATTCTATAAAGAAGTTTGATTGCATGCGTTTAGAAGGCATGTTTCCCAAACCACCTATGTAGAGCCTGTATCCTAGTCCACGTGTGTAGAAGATATGCTTCTTTGGTTCACCTGTGACTGTGTGTAGAAAGCACACTTCTTCGGCCCAGGTGTGTAAAAAAATTCTTCGGGCCTGGTGTATAGAAGCATGTTTCTCTGGCCCTGGTGTGTTAAAAGCATGTTTCTCCGGCCCTGGTTTTGTAGAAGCATTTTTTCCGGCCCTGGTGTGTATAAAACATAGTTCTCAGTCCCAGGCGTGTAGAAAACATGATTATCCGGGACTTGTGCGTATAAAGCATGTTTATCCGACTAGGGTGTGTTGAAAAGCACGTGTTTCCTGTCCAGGTGTGTAGGAAGCATGTTTTTCCCGTTTCATTGTGTAGAAAGCATGTATTTCTCTAGTCAACGTATTTAGAAAAAAAAGACATTGTAGAAAACATCGTATTACTTTGAACTCGCGGATGGAGAGCGTAAAGCGTGTCTGGGATCGTGAGGTCTGCCTGACTCATATATCTCGCTCCAACTCCAGAAAGTGTCGATCGAAGGATTCATATAACAGACTTGGTGATTTGATAATTTGTGTCTCCCAACCAATCACCAAGGCGGAGAGAAATGTCATATGGGAAGGCGGCGAATCCAGAAATTATCGAAAAATGGAGGGAGGGGGTCTAACTATTTTTGAAAGTATTTGATAGAATTTGCCTAAGAAAAAGGGGATGGACGAACCTAAAAAATAACCTTTTCGAGATGGGATTTACAATTTTTCCATGGATGAAAAGAGGGATAGGATTATTTTTTTTGGGGGGGGGGGGGCGGTTGAATACAGCCCCATTGACCCTCCTCCTACCTCTGGATCTGCCGATGGGTGTGATTTATACATCCAGTACATATAGCTAGAGACCTATGGGAAGGTCCCTGTGCGTAAGATTGTGTGTTCAGGTAGCTTGATTTCCTGTCGTAAACATGAAATAAGAGGATCATAGGAAGAAAGGGGAAGGAGACACTGCCCCAAAGATTTTCGTAAAATTCCTTTAAAATCAATTTTCTGATATTTATTTATTTATTCATTTTTGTAGCACACTCATAAATAACTGGGTAGATAATACATAAGCTTTTATTGGTATATGCTCTTTGTGAATTTTTAGAATTTTTAGTTTTTGATCAGAGTTAGAAGTAGACGATGAAGCTTGCCAATAATTAGAGTTTAGAAAGAGTTACCTCTCTTTGTATTTAGATGCTGAATGAAAGTGCATGGTCACTGGGTATAGCCCAAACTATGGGAGCTAGGCTGAGGTGGCCATCGGTGGCTTTTTACGTCTTGGTCTCATTAGACCGTCATACAGTGGTCCATCTTCTTCTTATATCAAATTATTTAGCGCAAAATTTAATGTATCGTCGGAAAAGTCGAACATTTGATCATGAATAATATTCAAAAGACCGCTAAATGGCGTGTTTTTCCTTATTGAAATACGGATCGGTGCATTCGGTCTTCTCGTCACACAGAGTTAGTACTTCCCATTGAGGACGGTACCTGACATACAGTAATTGTTACGTCATCAGTTTCTATGGAAACCGGTCTGAATAGTCCACAAATGTCGTCTTCAGAGGAAATTTATGTCGTCATAATTGTGCATAACTTCAGATACCGTCCGAAATGGGAAATAACTCTGTTTAACGAAAATACTCAATGTGTAATTATGTCTTCCAACGAGACTCTTATTACTCCATATGATATCTCGTTATCCAGACTTTTAAATGATATTCTGGACTGAGACCGATTCCGATCATTTTTAACAGATTTGACACCTTCTATACTAGAAGGTTACCTACTTCGACCTCTCCATATATAAATACATATGGAATTTACACGATTTGACTCTTTCTATTGGTTATATGTGACGGGTGTTTCTAGCAAGCAGGAGATGCTCACTCTCCCTGGGCACCTGATCTCACTCCATTACAGGGGTTCACATATGCTCTTCAAGTAGACATATTTTGTTTTTTCCATTTGTTATTCATTTTCTCTCATTTTGTATGTCCCCTGATTTCATGATTTTTGGACCTGTGGTTTGGATTTATCCATCATCTTTACACTCTAAAGTTACGAACCATGCTCCCCTCCCCCTTTTTTTCTTTTCTTTAGCGCTTAACGTGCACACTACAAATAAAATCCTACCCGGTGATGAAGCAGTATTTATATCTCAATTATAGTTTATGTTGCATGCCGGGAGCTGTATAATAAGATACATGTATGTTTTACTCATATCGTTAGAGCCGACTCTTATTGGGTTTGAATTTATTTTATTTTATTTTGTATTTGTGACAAATTCATTTTTGATCGGACACAAGTTTTTAAATCACTTAAAAAGTCAATATAGCTCAGTAATGTGGTTAGTTCATGAGAGACCAAATGGTCTCTGGTTCGAATCTCTTGGCATTGCGTACGTTCAGTGTCCTGTCTTTCGGGTTAGAGGGTAAAAACCGAGGTCTTGTACCAGGGAGACGAGGAACGTGAAGCATCCCTCAACGTCACGTATAGGTCAGTGGCACAGGTCTAAATTTCTGTGTATTGCATATGACGGGTGCCGCCACCCTATTCGGAAATAATTTGGGCGTGGCGTAAAGAAAGAGACAACCTAAAATGAATTAATCAATAATTAGATGAATGAATGAATGGCTTTATGATTTAATGAATGAATGAATATGAATGAGTATATATCGGCAGCATAAGGAAGACGCCAGATGTTTTATTTAAACGCCAAGTACACAATTAGTTTATTATATCAAATTGCCCGTGTGACTAACCCCATCCCTCCCCTTTTGACTTACTCATATGAATGGTAGGTATAACTGTTTAGAGAAAGTTCGGAACACTTCCATTTGTTTGGTAAGCCGGTATGACTCAGTGGATGAAGTGCTCGGCTCGTGACCGAAAGGTCCCGGATTCGAATCCCACTGTGTCCTGGTCTTTCGGAAGAGTAAAAACTGAGGTACCGTGTCACGGTAAGCGTAGCACGTAAGAGATCCCTCACTGCTTCGGGGGCGGGGGTGGGGGTCCGTTGCAAAAGGTATAATGCCACACCATATACGTGAAATAATTGTTGAGTGACGTAAAAAAATCAATCAATCAATCAATCAGTCAATCAATCAATCAATCAATCAATCCTATAGATTGGTCCTCATGTATAGTAATGAATTGAATCCTCCGATATATATCACGTGATAGCATGAGTGACTTTTATTGTTTAAGATGCCCTTATAATATATGAGTTTCCCGTGGGGAGCCTCGGAGTTTGGCAGCATAAGTACATCACCTGTCTGTTTGATGTTTACCGACTATCTATGTTTAGGTATTTGGATATATTTCCCCGTAGTCATCGCGTGACTCACTACACTGCACAGCAACTTGCGGCTTGTCTAGAGTTATCTCCCACTTGCTGAGCTCTGCACTCCCTTGAATTGGTAATGTTCATGTCATAAAAGCGTACGTTAGAATGCAGGTAAATGCGAAAAGGGGGATGTTTTGTGAGTTTTGAAATAACACTTTCTTCGTAAAACACGGTTTTGCATATCATGGGTTAGGCTTTTCAGATGCGGATCCAGAAATTTTGTTGAGGGGGGAGGGGGAGGGTCCTTGACAACGAGTTTTACGGGAGGAGGTCCGACTACGTAGTGTGGTATATATTCACCTGTTTTGCGACAAAAAACGTACCAACCCAACTCTTAATTTCGTGGAATCTCAGGATGGATATGAAAACCCCCTCCTCTCCACCCCTGGATCCGTGCATGTAAATTTCATTTTATTTTTTGAAAACTTACATCCAGTCATATTATGTATTGGACATGGACACGGGTTGATGTCTCGTGGGCCTCGGTTTCGCTTTTTGATAGCGTATTCGTGTATGGTTTTAACTTGTAGGACATTGGTCAAAAAGAGAGGAAAATGGGACTGGGAATAGGGTTAGATCAGTGTGTGTCAAACTAAGGTCTAAAATATCTTAAATTTGTGGGAAATTGGTCATGTTTATTCTGTAAGAATGCTTATCACACTTTTATTGATAGTTGCTTCAATAGAAATGTCATGATTTAAAAGAGGGAAGGGGGGGGGGTTGCTTCGTATAGAGTAAAATGTGTACTAGATAATAGATTAGCTGGGACTTAAATTAGCTGGGACTAAAGGTCTTTCTTCATGTATAGCTCGTGAACTCTGTGCATGTCATGTTCGGATTTTATTCTACTTGCGGCCACCGGTTAGGTAAAGCGACAATCGCACATTCTCGTGTCTTTCCAGCAAGCTTGTGTGCGACGGAACGATACTGGTTTGACTCTAAAATCAAATTCAAAGTACAAAAAAAAAAAAAAAAAAAAAAAAGAATTGCGCATTTTTTATTTTTAGATTTCAGTGATAATATACAGTACTTACTAATCATAACTAGGTCTCGTCTGGTTGCATGTTTAGCCCAAAGCCAAGAGGTTGAAGGTTCGAATCACTCTGGCAGCACTTCGGTGTAGTTTCGGATTTATACCGTACAAACCAAGAACCTATGATGTGGTAGACACGGCACATGAAGGGTCCCTTATTACTTCGAATGCGTCCGTTACATGTGTCAGAATATTTGTATAATGCAGCAGGTCGATGCTTCCGCCATATAAATGGTTGGTTGGTTGATTGGTGTTTTACGTCGCTTTCAACAATATTTCAGTTATATCGCGACATGGGAGCAGGAGGTTACCAACCTCTTAAACATAGTGGCGCAACCCGGGAATCGAACCCGGATCGTCGGCGCCGCAAGCCAAGCGCTTAACCACTACACCACGCCTGCCCCTCCATATAAATGGCATATTCTATAATGGAATTTAAAAAAAAATATGAAGGACAGTAGGCTTTTGGCATTTACCACAACGCATTACATTTTGGACATCCATAGATTACGGAAAATCAATGGTGAGATCATGTTCACGGGAGGACTTACTAACACTCCCCCCTTTCCAACCCAGCAAAAAAAAAAAAACCAAACAAAAACAAAAAACCAAAAAAAAAAAAAAAAAAAAACCATCGACCGATGGCCATTATCAAGATAACATGAAGTTAAAATTGTCTCACATCTTGATTCCATGTAAATTCTATAAAGTTCATGTTTTCTTGATAAAGGCCATCGGCCGAAACGTAGTAAGGGAGGCACACTAACAGGATTTATTGCATTCCCTTTGGAATATTTTGACTGATTGAAAAAATGATAATAACTATATAAAAAAAAAACTTCTCTCGGCGTTTTGTCCACAATAATGGCGACTGGAGTTGTTATCCCCATTGTCCGCTGATAATCGTTACCATTGTTTCAATGTATTATGAAAATTAATAAAACAGAAGAAAAAAAAAACATTGTCTGCTGACCGCAGTGGTCTTTGTCCATCAGCTGACCATGGTCATCACATCTTCCTTCATCTGCTGGTTTCGCCCGTATCACCTGAGGACGTAGGTGGGGTTTTGTAGATTAAAAGCGACATCTATCACACCTGGCCCGGAGGGGGGAGATCATGACATGCGTTATCATCAGAGTACATTTTGCACTTGTTTCCGGCCAGGGACTAAATGTCTCTATCATTGACCCTTTTGTAAATTTGTAATTGAGACACCACTTATAATTAAGCACACTCGTATTTGACAGTATGTTTGACAATTGCATTTTAATGGACCACCTGTAGCCGTTACTGCCTCTGTCGTGTAGCCTTTTAATGGACCGTCTGTAGTCGTCACTGCTTCTGTCGTGTAGCCTTTTGTGACAGTATTCTTTTTTTATGTATATACATTCGTATACGGGGGTGGAATTTCTCCTGTAACCGATTCAGATTGTTTGCTCGTTGCATATACAGTATCAAAGAAATGATAAAACAAGCCAAAAAAATTAATAAGAGAGAGAGAGAGAGTCTATATGTCTTTGTACAAGAGCGCTAGATTTATTTTGAGGGGAGGGGCTGGGAAGCTGCAGAGGAGCTTAATGCAACATATGCTGAAAGGGGGGGGGGAGGGGGCGGTAAACATACTAGTGCTCCCTACACACTTTTGAAAGGGAGATGTGCCCCTTCCCCCTTTCTCCTACACCCATGTGACAAAATATATGTCACACTATTCCCACAAGATTTACTTCAAATAGATAGCACTGAACAAACAAACAAACAAAAAATATAATAAATAAATAAATAGATAAATAAATAGATGAATAATAAATAAATAAATAAATAAATAAATAAATAAATAAATGAAATATTTTAGAGAGGTGAGCGCTTGTGAAATCTGCTCCCGAAAAATGTAGTTTCTGCGCTTTTTATAATCAAAATCAAAGATCGTAGTATATTATGTAACCCTTAATAAAGGAGAAATACATATTCTGTTTTTATTGTTATGTAAATCCACTTAATTACTTAAATCATTGAACTCTATGAACGCCGTATGCTGGTAATAAGTCTATCATTAGTACAGTGTACGGTGCTTTATTCACCGTCAATAGCCCAGGGGTGTTCAGAGGGTGTGTTTATAATAGGTTTCTAGGCAGGGGTCATTTTTCTCTGTTTTTGATGAATGCATACTGTCTCATTCCGTTCTCATCCCTGTTTGATGTGTAACGAACGGGCAACTCTCCAAAAATACGATAAAGATGAATTTTCCTTCACTAGTTTTATCGTCTGCTGAATGAGCCTCGATCTCGACACCGGAAGCTTTAGGTGTAGAAATAAACAGTAGCAGAGAGAGTGAAGTTACGAATCTATATATATCTGTAGCACAGTGAGTGGAAACTTGATTTTTTTTAGGTGCAAAACACTTAATTTGGAAATACTTAGTCGCGGTGACTTCGACGTTGTGAAGTGAATGTGCTTGAGGGCGTTTTATTTCAATCGTTTTGGAGACTAAGATGAAAGTTTGATAACCAGTGCGGTTATATAATTTCGGTGAAAATGACGATAACAATATTGATTTTAAGTTTATTTGTCGGTAAGTGTTGTTTTGGTACTTACTTGTTCATTGAAACTTATTTAGTAGCATGTGAATTGTTTGTTCATAAGTGGAATTATTTTCACAGTTTTGAATAATCCGGTCGTCTCTATACCCGGTCTTTAAATTCACTTAATCAGATGAAAAAATAAGCTTTGATTTGTAATAAACAATAGTTTGAACTTTTTACATCTTCTTAAGGGTACATGTTGTTGATGAAAACATTGCGCACCTTGCTGTCCGTGAAGTTCTGCAATTTTAGTCTGACCAAACGAATTGAATCGTGAATCTGTAGAAATAATAAATACACAAAATGCTACGTTCCATTTCGATTGATAATAAATCCAAGCGGTAGAATACTAAAGTAACTTTCACAGTAATCCAGGTTTTAAATTTAAAATACCTTTCCTAACCTCTGGGCACATATTTTCGCTAGACGAAGGGTTGGCTGCATATTCACGGTCGTTAGGCTTCAAACATCTTGCTTGAATAATTTTTTTTCTAAGTTTGACAGATGTTTGATTGAGGAATGTTAAGTACAGTAAACCAGGTCGGTTATGGTAATGAATATGTAGTTTATCGTTTTAAAGATCTGTAATCAAGTTTATAATTCATTTCGGTTTTTTGAAGTATCAGAGAGAGAGAGAGAGAGAGAGAGAGAGAGAGAGAGAGAGAGAGAGATAAAACATCATGGGCAAACAAGAGAGAGGGTACTTGGGAAAACATGCATTTGACCTAACTTTTACGTTTATTTTATAGGCTCTGGTGTGATCGGACCTTTTTATTCCTTTTTACCTCCATGATTTTATTCAGATGGGCAATGCATTATTTAGGTATATAACCTTATAGAAAGGGTTATCCAGTCCGATGAGAAGGAAGGGAGGGTACTTACATAGACAGGTACTTGGATTTTTTTTCATGAAATTGAAGTATTAAAGTTGGTCCTTTTTCGCGAGTATTCAGGAGGAAAGAAACTCTCGGGAATCAAGCACTTGCCGCACAAATGACGAATAGACGTGAAGGGAAAAAAAGGGGGAGGGGGCATCCGTTTTGGGGTAGTTGGGGTAGGTTGGTTGATTGACGGATTGATTGATTGATTATTGTTTTTCGTCATTCAAAGATTATTTCACCATATGGTGACGGCATCTTCCTGATGCATTGCATAGAAATTTCTACCTTTGTAACATACCCACCCGAAGCAGTGAGGGATCTTTTATTTGCCACGCCTACCGTGACACGGGACCTCGGTTTTTACTGTCTCATCCGGAAGACTGCACACCGATGAAACTCAGGACCTCTAGGACACGAGCCGAGCACCTCATTCACTAGGCCACACCGGCTTTGGGGTAGGTTCGTATCGCCGCTTTCATGTAATATACACCCACGGACAGCCTTCTTAATTGAAGGAATAGCTTGTCACGAATTAAGACTTCAAAGGGGATTAATACAGATCTTCGCTTTTCCGCCATGCTCATGTGGACTAATGTTTACAATAGGTCTGTACATGTGCAGTTGACCATACCGACTCCCTGGGGTCCACTCTATTCAGTCCTTGATCCAAACAGTGCGGTCCGCGACCTGCATTCATTAAGTTTAATCGATACGAAGTCTTTTGACAGAGGTCGGGTATTCATTTAAACGTATACATTACAATCCTACTTAAGGAGAATTCGACACAATTTAGAGTGACCATTGATGCGTGAAAGTTTCCTGTCGGACAGGGTGTTCAGTTTAAATAAAGATGGAATGGGTTGACCACATGGATCCCGTGAAAGAAAGCCAGTTAAAGAATATGTCTTTCTTATCAATATAAAAGGCTGGGAAAAACGAACCCCTGTGAACCTCCTTCTAGATTCACCACTGGTGATTGTTTCTTGATTTAGAAAAGGTGGGGGTGGGTATATATAACATAGGGGGAATCCTCTTGAAGTCTTTAGCTCGGACCTTCTTGTACAGTGCATCAAAAAGCATTCAAATTGTATTTTCCTCTGCAAAATATCCCCCCCTTTTTTTTTATCGCAGCGATGTATTTCCTCTATCGCCCACTTGCACGTGCTGTATTATAGATATATCTATATAGCACCAAGTGGCTCCCTCTTATGCAACAATCCCAACACTGTGTAAGCAGGGACGATAACTGAAGTCTCTGTGATTACTGGCGTGTGATGGGAGCGGAACTGCAGAATGTCAGAAACTGTTTTCTCAAGAACGAGGCTCCCAAGGGGAGTGAACTGTAATCCGCTTGATTTCTTGAACGAATTTCAACTCATGAATTCATCAATATTTTGAATGTACAGAAAGAGATTTATATGTGGAATGGGATGGGGTGGGATGGAGTAGAGAGTATAAATTCACTGTTTATCCCCGATTTGCCCATTTTTTGTTTCCTGCTTTATTTTGCGAATGCTGACCGATAAGATAGTATTTATAGGTTTCCTTCCCATCAATCTAAGCGCACATAGCTTCCATTCCAGCAGAACTTGAAGAGATTTACTGATGACAGTTCCATGATTTATAATCTCTTGTAGATGAGTAAAACAAAAATCATTGGTGGATCTAGAATTTTTATTATCTTAGAAGATATTATAAGGGGTCAGGATTGGAATGGTCGTGGGGTGGGGAAATGGAAAGAGGGAGGGGGAGGGGGGCAAGCATAGTTACATTATAGTAACTTGCTATATTGTCGATCTGTCCCCGGATTCGAAAGTGTATTAAAACTGTTGATAGCTTAAATTACTGCTTTGAATTGACGAAATTACTGAAAATTGGGAATTGCCGTGATTTCCACATCTGCTCTAAATTTATGCACTTAATGATGCAACAGACAAATGTCGGAAGGGCACAGGGTGAGCTTTTTGCCTTCTTCCTTTTTGGCGTGCCAAAATTTGGTCAAAATGAAATCAAAGTGTCCCAATCAGTCATTGAGTAACGTAATAGGCGCATTTAAATGTACTGAATAATTCGTAGAAGTGAAAAGGAAATGGGCCCCTCTTCTTTATATACCATGTATATAGGCCATAGTATTGGGACTTACTTTGTAGTACTCTGGTAGAAAACTGCAGGTGGGTTTTTACACGGCGCATGCACAGATTTAGAGGTTTGACCATGCGGTCTTGGCATACTCTGAGATTTGGCAAAAATCACATTTCTTGCTTTATTTGGTTGTAATAGATGTAGTCTAACAACGGAAACAAGGATGGTTCTCTTTCGAAAATTTGTTTGGGGTGTACCCTTTCCGACATTTTTGGATCTGTGCATGCAGCATTTTGGTTTCGTTTTTATTTTTTTTTTTTTTGGTGGGTTGTTTTTTGACTTTGGTTTTTCGGTTTTTCTTTGTTTTGTTTTGTTTGTTTGTTTGTTTGTTGTTGTTGTTGATTTGGGGGTGGGGGGGGGGTTGTTATCACATAAGTCTTTGGTATGGTAAGTCGACCTTTACGTCTTCACCTTTTTCCTCCCCCAAATCGCTCATTATTTTTCCTTATATTTCCTTTACTTTATTTAAGACCTGCCAAATAGAACATGTGTATTTCTTGAAGGTTATGCATACGATGAGTTTTTCTTGACTTGTGTGACAAAGACCTTAGGTTAAGACCTGTGCGATAGGAGCATGTTCTATTCGGCGGGTTTTGACATGTACATACAGAAAATAGGATAATAACGTGTAAAATTTTAACAAAAGGAAGAAAACGCTGATATGCCGTATATAAGACATGCATTTTGAGAAGATGACGTGGCTCAATGGATGAGGTGTTGACTAGTGACCGAACAATGACTGCGTAGTTTGGCTAATACACATGGCCCCCCCCCCCCCCCTTTTCAGAATCCTGGATCCGCCACTGTATAGGGAAAACTTACCGCATAACACACTGTAACATTTATAAACCTGTTTTGGGGTATGGCTTTCACAAGGGAGTTTAAGAAATCTAAGTGCTGATTAGGGTCATGTGACAGTTGTGTAGATTTTTTTTATAGTATTGTTTCGTCGTCTGCTTATCCAACATGGGTGATATATACAAACTATATTTTCCAGCCGTCGTAACCAGTCAAAGTATCCTAGAGGAAGTGGACTTCGGAAACCCTCGGATCATACACAACGACCAGATCATCCACAATGACCGCATCATCTTCAACGAGCAGCAGAGAATCGAGACCAGCACCATTCGCTTTATGGGTGAAGCGTACATCCATTACGATTTCGGGCGCTTCGGCCAACTTCAGCCCGCCATGCTTCAGAGTGTTCGAAACGAAACTTTCTTTTTCCAGTTCATCACGAAGCAGACGAATGGACTGATCTGGCTGGACAACAGGGATCGTGTGTCCATGTTCCTGGCCATTAAGGTATGTATTGAAAAAAACATTTTTTAAAAAATCAGTGACAGATCCAAATTTCGTTGTTTGAGATTGAAAGGAAAGGGGGGGGGGATTAGATAGGGAATCAGAATAAAGACAGATATCTTTATTCCTACCTGTGCACTGATTATACATGTATTTGTACCTATTTCACACAATTTGAGGTGAAGGCTTGTTTATTTTTTAGTGTGTGAGGAAAGTTATTTCAGTTTAAATTCCTTCTTAAAAACATGTTTGCTTTGTATATTTCATTTGCACACATTTATATCTATTTGCATTTATGCTGCTTTATTTTGTTTTATTTTTTATTTCATTACTTTTAGTTTCTCTACTTTTGTGTTCAATCTACAAAGCTGCAATTTCCAAATTATCAAAACATCCATACTTCAAAAATGGTTGTAAAAAAGAACCATA
This sequence comes from Pteria penguin, assembly GCA_035048485.1. Taxonomy (NCBI): domain Eukaryota; kingdom Metazoa; phylum Mollusca; class Bivalvia; order Pterioida; family Pteriidae; genus Pteria; species Pteria penguin. The sequence continues at coordinate 1,524,100 of CM068593.1, read as the reverse complement.
GAAAATATGTCGCCAAGAATTTTATGAAGGCACTATGTCAGTATGTTAGTATGCCACTATTTCATTATGTCACTATGCCATGGATAAGGCTATTTCTGACAACAATCCTCAGGTGCAGACTCATTCTGATTAAAACCAGGTCTTTATTCCACTTGAAGCTTCTCTGTTTGTCCCAAGCTCTACCACTGTTAGGCAAATTCAGAAATGAAGTGAAAATCTGGCTTTCATCAAGTTGGACAAACATTGATATAGCAGTAAAAGCTTCTGAATATGAGGATTTGCCCCCATATCGTGGTGTGACTGAAAAATTGTTTAAATAAAGATCAGATCCCAATTAAATATCAATGAACAGGGTTTGAAGTTTGTTGTGTGAAAGGGATTTTCCATAGGTGATTTATCACCTTCAGTCTCCCTATAAGTCCTTTAGATTAGAGAGTATAAACCAAGGACCTGTGTCACAGTGTAAACCGAGGACCTGTGTCACAATGTAAACCGAGGCCCTGGTCATAGTGTAAACAGAGGACCTATGTCACAGTGTAAACCTAAGATCTATGCCATGGTGCAAACCAAGGCCCCATGTCACAGTGTGAACTGAGGCCCTTTGTCAAAATATAAACCGAGGCCCTGTGTCATGGAATAAACTGGGGACCTGTATCATGGTGTAAAGCAAGGGCCCATGTCATAGTGTAATCTGAGGCCCTATGCTACAGTGTAAACCGAGGCCCAAGTAAACCGAGGACCTCATGCTATGATGTAAACGAGGCCTGTATCATGGTGTAAACTGGGGCCCCATGTCACGTAAATCTAGAGTCCCATATTACGGTGTAAACCAAAGCCCAGTGTTACGGTGTAAACCGAGACCCAGTGTCACAGTGTAAACTGATGCCCCATTTCTCGGTATATACTGATTATAAACCGAGGTCCCCATGCCATGGTGTAAACCGATTCCTTATGTAACAGTGTAGACTGAGGGCCTGTGTCACAGTGTAAACCAAAGCCACCATGTCAGTGTATACATGTGTATCGTGGCACATTTAAGATCCCTCATTGCTTGAGCCAACGTAAATTAATTGGTAAATTGCTTGGCTCGTGACCAAAATGCATTGGGATTCAGGCGGGTCCTTTGTCAAGGTTAAATTGCATCACATAGGTGAAGCTACTATGGCGATGAAATGGTCCAGTGTGGTGAAAAAGCACTATTCTAACGAAACAGACAAATGTAATTTCTCTACAAGTATTTACACTTAATTCAAGCACTCTTCACTGTACTTTTGAGTGTTATACCACTATAATTATTTTAATTTATCGTATGTTTTTTATGTTCATTTTTATGTTGTGAGGTGCTTTTGTTTTGTTTTGTTGCTTACTGTTCTATCGTTTGACAGAATATTGAGTTCGGCAAGAAATGTGTAAGTAATGAGCGTAACAAGGTTTTTGGTTCTCGAAGCATGAATCAGTCGATTGTGTAACCTCATTCTGTTTTTCAGCGTCATTCAGCTATCATCAGTCTCCCTGTTGAGCTCTAAATACTGTTAAATAAGACTGAGTTATAAGATATGTCTGAAGCCCTGGGTCTGTATCTATTTCCATTTATTTTAACATTTGGACACGTGTTAATGTCATTACGAATCCAAGGCTTGTAGCTATGGTAGAAAAAGAGTTAATAAAAAAGTACTTAATGATAAAATGAAATGAAAATTACAAAAAAAAAAAAAATGAAATTATTAATAATAAAAGGAAAGATTTTAACAAAATATCAGGTCAAACAATGTTTTGACTACAAGAATGAAGGAAAAAAAGTTTTCTTTAAAAAGTTTTGAAATAAAAAAGGCTATATTTCAATAAAGTGAACAAAATGTGGATTGTTTGTTAATAGGGTACTTTTTAAATGCTCCTCTTCTTTTTCTACTTTCCATTATTTTAAATCCTGAATCTGACTCACATTTGAGTCCAGAAATTTCTCAATTTGAAAAAAAAAAATACATAAGATAAAATGAAATATATATATATAAATATATATATATATATATATATATATATATATATATATATATATATATATATATATATATATATATATATATATATATATATATATATATATTACCAATAAATAAATAAAATATAAGTAAATAAATAATAAAAAAAGAATATGAAAAAAATAAAAGAATGCCTGATTTGCTTTTTTCAAATATTGATTTTTATGACATGTAAAAAAATAATAATAAAATGAAGTGAAAAATTAATAATAAATAAATGAAATATACAAGATATATATGAATGATAATAAAAACAAAATCAGAATGCCTGCTTTAGTTTTGATTTCTTTCTTTCTTCAAATGTACGTCTCTGAATGTGTCATTGAATGCGGTTGACTTTGCACTTATCATTTAAAATCTGAGATGTTTACTTGAAATCTATCATCTTTGCAAATTTAATGTCTTAGTCCATTTTCTTTTTTTAAGTGTTTAAACATGGTTAAAAAATGAGAAAATGAGATTCAATTATATTAAAACTTCAGAAAAAAATAGCAAACACAAACTATTTGAGACATTCTGAATTCAGAAAATTGAAAGTATTAAGCAAAATTCACTGCAAACTACAAAAACTTAAGAATTGTCAGGTTCAACTTAAGAGTTTAAAAAATTGAATATATTTGAAAGAGTATTTAAATAGTCTAAAATCTAAATTTGGGAGGCATTCATTATCTGGTCTTTAACCTGTCCGTACTTTAAATCTCTGTGTCAGTCTTAACCAAGCATATAATTAAAAAAGATAAATAAAAATATAAATCTGTGACACTTTAACTCTGGTAGTGAAAATCGTATGTATCTATACATGTATTTATGGCATGCAGGATGCATGGGATTGAAGGATTCTCACTCCCAAAGGAAGACAACTCTTACAAATGTCTCAAGAGGAGATGACTCTTCATTTTTTCATCTTCTTGATACAGTGAAATTTTCATTACATGTATTTCATGGAATGTGAATGGAATAGTATTGCAGCTTTCAAACATGTAAGGTATTAGATATTTAAGTTTTGGATTTACAAAATAAGTTTTAATCCAGTTTCATCTGAGGAATTTAGTATTCAGTACAAGTATATAGGTAGATAAAGGTTAGATAGAAATGGTTATTGCTTCATAGAATTATTCCTTTTATGCAGAATTTCTGTTTGTATAGATTGAATCAATAGTAATAGAAAATGTTTTCTTCATTTATATTTTCTTCTCAAAACATATTGGTATGCAGAAAGTTTTCAGTTTAAAAATTAGGCCATACTTTCATTTATATTGTAAATTGACCTTTAAATGCTGACTTCAAAGAAAACCATATATCATAATAAGGGCAGGTCATACATTTTCATTGTTGTCAAACCAAGTTATATGTTTCTAAGGGTAATACAGTACAATACTATAGGTATAGGGAGTCAGAATATAATTTTTTTAATGTAATATATTTATAATTGATATGTATAGAGTATGTATAGAAATGTACAAAACATCACAAAAATAGATTCCTCAGGAAAGTTATATATAATTAAGTTGTATATAAATAACAAAAGGAAAAAGTCTTTTTCACAATTTTAGGCGAAATGGCCTGTATTAGTTAAAAGAAAAGTAAATGAGTTAGTTTTTAATATTTTGATAATGGCAACTAAAATATCAGGTTGTCACCTAAAATAAGTAAATCTTTGACCTTTTTAGATGTTGCATTACTAATAATGCCTTTGAAATCTTTATTAAGGACGGCTACCTGACCTTTGTACTGGAGGAGAAGGGTGGACAGATTCATACTGTTAAACTTCAACCCCGTGGACTTGTTGGTGACCTCAATGACTTCAGATGGCACTCATTCCGTATAGAAAGAGTTGGTCGCCATGTAAGTGCCTATTACATTAAATACAAACCATGCAATCTCGGCACAAGTCATGTAAGTGCCTGACACATTCAGTTTAAATCGTGTAAGTGCATATCACATACAATAATTTGCCATGCTTTCTCAGTAGAAGTCATGTAAGTGCCTCACACATTTAGTATAAGTCATGTAAGTGCCTCACACATTCAGTATGTCATGTAAGTGCCTCACATATTCAGTATAAGTCATGTAAGTGCCTCACAAATTCAGGTGAGGCATAAAAAAGGTCTTAGATTCTCATCCCCGTCCAGCTCGATTTTATGCCTACCCACCCAAATTTATTTTTTAATTACATTTTGAAAATTATATAGCTGACCAGAAATATCCTGTCAGACTGCATCTTATCCATTTCCGTTCCGTAAAGTTTGTTGTTCAGTTGATTTCTTATTACTTTTTTTTAAAAATAGCAGAAGACAATATGATCTTCACACTTATATCTATAAAAAATATCCAATTCCAAAAAAAAAAAAAAAAATGAAAATGAAAAATTTGCCAAACCCTCCCCCCCTCAAAATTTTTTGAAAAGTTGAATGAGAATCTAGTAATTATTTTATTATGGCCTTAAGTCAATTAAGTGCATAACACATTTAGAGTTTCTGAAGAAGTTAGACATTTTTCCTTTATGAAGTCATAACAGGCCTACATTTGAGAGAGGAATTACTTGATTTATCCACTGTACCATTCTATTTATAGATGAGATTCTTCGTTGATGACTTACATGCTGGAGATTTAACGACACGTACAGAAGTACAACTTGTCGGCGCAGGGGATGTTTACCTAGGTGGCAGTCCCGACAACTTTATCCTGACGGACAAATTTGTAGAAAGCAGTTTTAATGGAGCTCTCACAGAGGTAGATTTTTCACACGTGACAAATCTCAGTAATTCCAACTTCAAGAATTGTACAGTAAAACCTGTATATAAATACCACCTAGAGGAAGACTTAAGTGACCTCTAAACAGAGGTGACCTCTTTGCAAAGATTTATTTTTTGAGACAAAAGTATGGGACTTTAAAAGACAGCGTCTATAAGCAGACTCTTAATTGTTTACCCGAGTAATTTGTCTTTTATTCTCCTAAGGTAATTTTCAGCAACACTGATTTACAAATATACATTGTAACAAAGTAATACTTTGGTAGGTGTTCTTTTTATTTGTGAAAAGATTTTATTTACCTCTTTTTTCATCTAAGTACAACTTTTTTTTTGTCCAGTCATGATAAGCAATGTATAATGATGAATAATGTTGACTAGTCATGTGAAGAGCAATGTTTTTGTTGACCAGTCATATGATAAGTAATTTTGACCAGTCATGTGATGATTAAGTTTTTGTTGACCAGTCATGATGAGCAATGTTGACCAGCTGTATGATGAATAATGTTGACCAGTCATGTGATGAGTAATGTTTTTGTTGATCAGTCATATGATGAGCAATGTTTTTGTTGACCAGACATAGGATGAGCAATGTGGACCAGTTGTATGATGAATAATGTTGACCAGTCATATAGCAATGCTTTTGCTGACCAGTCATATGATGTATAATGTTGACCAGTCATATGATGTGTAATGTTGACCAGTCATACGATGTGTAATGTTGACCAGTCATATGATGTGTAATGTTGACCAGTCATATGATGTGTAATATTGACCAGTTATATGATGTGTAATGTTGACCAGTTGACCAGTCATATGATGTGTAATGTTGACCAGTCATATGATGTGTAATGTTGACCAGTCATACGATGTGTAATGTTGACCAGTCATATGATGTGTAATGTTGACCAGTCATAAGATGTGTAATGTTGTCCAGTCATATGATAAGTAATGTTTTTTTGTAGGTATTGTACACCAAGTATTCACCATCTCGAATCACCATCATTAGTCTCTTGGCTCACCTTGAAACATACGGAAACAAACACGGAGAGATTCTTATCTACCCGCATGGCCATTTTGGTACACTACCGCCAACCCAGCGCCCTTACACGACACCTAGACCTAGACCTCCAACCACAACCAGGAGACCGATTACGCCAAGACCAACACCAAGACCAACACCCAGACCTCAACCAACTTACCTTATTCTCTTCACAACAATTTCTATCAACAGATTCGGACAGACTCTTGACATGTCTGGATATCTTGATTTACGTCGAGGTGGCACCATCTCGTTTCGCTTCCGTACTTTACAGGATGACGGTATCATTTTTGTAACGGGTCAAAATCTACAAGGAAGCAGAGCCACCTATTTTATTGCTACAGAAATTATTGATGGTAAATTATACTTCGTGTACAACTTTGGCGTGAGGACAGCACGTGTGTTGGTATCAGACGTTGACGTCAGTGACGGTAACTGGCATAATGTGCGACTGGAATTCACCCCTGGAGCAGTCACCCTTGTCCTGGATAACCAACGTGCACAGCGTATCGACATTTCTGATATCGAAAGTCGCAATCTGTATTTCCGTGGTGGCCTGAAGTTTGGAGCGGTGAGAGACAACCTGTCATGGTATCTGTGGAGTCGCAACAGATTCCTTGGATGTATTGGAGATTTCCAGCTGAAAAATATCCGTAAGAAAATTTTTTGAAATATATATTTGATTTCTTAAATCTCTAACAAAGTGAGGGTTTTTGTCGAATTTCTCACAGTATTGTGGGAGCTTCTTATTTTATAACATCTGAGGAATCAGTTTATGGACTCCTTACCTGATATGTATTGACCAATGAAAGTCAACGTTACAAATGATATAATTGATAAATTCCTGCGCTTATAAACTCAACATGGAAAACACACCCAAGAACAATATGTTATAACTTAGCTAGCCGTCTGGCTAAACATGTAGTCCCTAGCTGATTATAGTATGATCAAATATACTGACGAATGCATATATTTTGCAGAAAAGAACAACTCCGGTTTTTGTCTGATTGCAAAGCAATTCGAGTCTACAGATTGGTGTTGTCCTTTTGTCCGTCTGTCTGTCTGTCAACATTTTGGTTAAGTTTATGTTTGAAGCATAGTATCAGCAACTAAGAGGAATATGAACATAATACTTCACACATAGGTTCCTTATGACCAGAGCTTTCAAATTATTTCATGACTTTTGAACTGGTGACCTTAACCTTAGACTTTCACCTATTTTACAAAAAAACTTTAATTTTGACTATATTGGGGGTAGTGCTTTAATGCTTCATGCATATGTTTCTTTGTAACCAGAGCTATCAGTTGATACGGTAACCCATAACTTTTGACCATATGACGTTGACCTTGTTTGGAATTTTCTTTGTAAACTGGTTTTACCATCTTTCATAGCGCTTTCTTGTTAAATTAATAGTTCCAATTTTTAACAAATATGCTGAAGAGGGAAATTGCCTAAAATATGATGCCCATTTTACATTTTATGGAATAAGAAATACAATGTACATTATGCCTTGAAGTATTATATGTTATTTTAGTACATGTATTATATAAATAATTTTATATGTTTGTTTTTAAGTAATTTTATGATATTCGTTGTTTTGTTTAATTGAGTTAAATTTTGTCACTCAATGTGTTCTCTCTCTTTTCTTGCAGCGAGCAGCTTGACTAGTTTGGTCCGTCAATCTATCCCAGGGCTTTCCCAGCAGTGTCCGGCGTTTGTTCGTCATTGCGATCGAGCTAACCTGTGTAACGCTGGTACCTGCCACCATATTCAAGATGATTACTACTGTAACTGTGCTGGAACGGGGTTCACAGGCCGACATTGTAACGAATGTAAGTCCTAGTAACGTCACCATAGCAACACTAGCCAAGATATCGTTTTGTGTGTCATCTGTTCAGTTTTTTTCTGCCATCTGCTTCTTTCCTGTTTTGATTATCGCAGTCGACACATTTTCTGCAAAATAGGAAATTGGAATTTTCGGTTTGCTAGAAGTAATTTTAAATATTCAGTGTTTCTGCTTTCTATATATTAAGTATTCAAGTCAAATGGATTGTGCCATTTCAAAAAAATTGAAATTGGCTAACTTATTTGTCTTTGATAGTTTCATAGCCATGATTAAATTTGAGTATGAAGTTTTGGATTCTGATTTGATTTCCTGCTTACCTTTGTTAAAGTATCTTAAACAGTGAATTAAGGAATGAATCTATTAATTTTTTTGGTTGGATTGAAGTTAATCACGGAAAAAAGGATGGAAAACTGGATTATTACGTGTAGTGTGAATACTGCAGTCACAGTTACTAAAACTCTGGAAATTACGTTGTCAGAGAGAAAATGTCTTGCATGCGATATACTACTAATTTTTAAACCAATCAAAATGCATGTTACCTGTAAAATTAAACGGTGAAAAGATATTTCCAACACACCGACCAATCTTTAATTTTCTATTATCTGTGGTCGTGTAATTACAGGGCCAGTGACGGGAGCTTTCAACAGACAGCAGTACATTATCTATACCTACCCTGTTTCCCAGATTACCCACTCCAACGACATCTCCGTACGATTCCTGACGGGACAAGAGAATGCCTTCTTGTTCACTACATACTCGTCCGATGGATGGGATGAATTCATTAGGGGCGAGTTGGAAAATGGCCGTGTCAAAATCACAGTACGAGTGAATGGAAAATCTCAGGTACGATGTGTGGAATTTAACATAATTATAGATTGAGAAAGGAAACAAATTTTTAAATTGAATTATTTGGTATTTTTGTTATACAGGGTTACTTCCCATTTGGGATCGTATGTGACGTAAACACTTATGATCGAGTTCATCAAATCCTATGGAAACTGAAAATTTCAGGGAAATGATGGCCCACATATGACATTTTCATCGGAATTTGATGAATTCATAATTGTTTGCATCAGGGACCGACTCAAATGGGAAATAACTCTAATAACTCTGTTTAACGAAAAGAATCAATAGGACCTTGTAGGGTTTCTGATGTACCTATATTCTAATTCAACAGTCAAGTTTTGGAGTTTTCTAGAATATATGTGGTATCCTTTTGTCCTTTTGTATCAGATCTTTGTAAAGAATTCATGTAAAGGACTGAAAATCTATAAGTAAGAAAAAAAATCTTTTTAGATGATAAAATGTTATAACCATTATCAGTGCATCTTAATTACGATTTAAATCAGCCAATCACAGGGTATGTTTCGATATATGATATTGTGTATATTGTAAACAGACGATCGTAGAGTCTTTAAGATATGCGGTAAGTTTAGCATGAATCGTCATATGGTTGCCATGGTTACAGTGCATCCTGGGGAGGATTAAGGTCGTTTGTGCATCAAAAATGAAAAATGAAACAACCTTATATTTAGAATTTTATTTCATTGTCACAATAGTCTATCATCATTCAGATTAAAAATTTGAAGAGTTAGAAATAATAATAAATAAATTTAAAAAAAAATGGTATTTTGAGGTTTAGATAGTGTAATGTCTTCTGAATGGGCCTTAGTTTAAAATAATAACAAACACACTCTTTCTCCACAAATACAAACAAATACAGTGAAGAAATTAGTGTGAAATCCATTACTGTCAGTTACATGGCCCAATGCAAATAATATTTGTGGAGAAAGATTGTATTTGTTATTGTCATTTCGAGGTTTGTTGAGGTTGAGGTCTTTCTGTTTGAAACAAGAAATCAGTTATAATCAGTCAGAATATTCCAAAGGCAATACATCCTGTTCGTGTTGCTCTGTTTCAAAGTTTCGTCCGATGCATATAACCTTTTTCAAGAAGAAAACATGAATTAAAAATATCTCACATCTTGGCTCTATGTAAATTATATTAAGATTTCTTTTTCTTGAAAATGGCCATTGGCCGAACCTTGAAACATAGCAACACAAACAGAAGAATTCAGTTATTTATCAAATGAATGCTGTTTAAGTCAGATTATAATTTCTACACATTAAGATAATAGAAGTATGCACATTATTCTATTTTCGCATGTTGATCTCGTGGTCATATAGGAAAAGTGTTGCCGAGTCAGATGCGTTTATCTTTTTCATTCTATCTATATCTTTCTCATGATGATGGATGTCTGAAATTTATTCCTGTGGATCCACTGGTTTTTAACTCATCCACACTTCATGCTATCTTCAAATATGATAAAATTTCATTGGGTGCAGAAGGTTTTTTTTTTTTTTTTTTTAAATCTAATCATTTCAGCTTTATATACAATTCATATTATATGCTTAAAAGAAACTATTGGTTGTTAAGAAAATAAAGGAACATGACGCATAGAATATATACATGATAAAAAGTCTTACCCATGACCTAGTTTCTTCAGGGGTTCCTTCTTTTTAAATTACTAGATGTCTTTTTGAGTCTTTCATGCACTCATATCTAGATTTAGATAAATAAACATATTTTTATAATGCTGAAATTTGCCAAAGATGCTGATTTTTGGGGTCATTGTTGTAGGAAGCATTTTGGGCCGGCCAAACTTTGAATTTTGTTTTGTTGTTTTGTTTTGTAACGTGGTAAAAACATGGGTCGATAATCGGCCTGAAAAGTCATTCATTGTGTGCTGAACACCAAAGTTTTGTTTTAGGTTTACTACCTAGGATCAAATCTGAATGATAACAATTGGCATACCCTTAATGTCAATCGCCTTGGCAACCAGTTACAGATGTGGATAGATGGCGAGACACGACGCACTGGTATGTTTGATCATTCAAATTTGTGTTCATCTACTGAACAGCCATCACCAAGTTATTTTGTCTTTACCTCAGATTTGATTATTTTCAAATACTTAAAATATTAATGTTTCATGAAAATTGTTAATAGTAGCATTAAGATGTTTCTCATTATATATGGATCTATAGATGTCTGTTCAGTTTTTTATCTCTAGTTTTGAAGAGTTGTGTGTTGAAAATACTGAAAAGAAAAATGAAGCTTGCATCATTTTCATTAAAAAAATTATTGAAATATTACCTATATCGTCTGTTAATTATTCATATATCTAAGAATTTCTTTCCTTCCTCGTGCTTAAGGTGAATCATAAAAACTCCATGTTAACATGTTCACTACTAACTTCAATAATTCGCCCTGCCCACACATTTCTATCAGTTGTTTACGTGCGTGTAAACAACTGATAGAAACAAGGTGTGGGAAGGGCGAAATATTGAAACTAGCTCACTGAGTTGAGGACTGAGTTGTACAAAGAGAGTATAACTTTATTCTTAGAATAAATCTACCCCATGGGAAACTTTCTGGGATTGATATCCTTGGGATAAAAAAAAATTGCATAAAAGGTAAAAAGTTGGATAAATTTTATTTTACATACAGTTTTAAAAATTGATTGTTTTATTACTCAGATTTGTAGGCAAATTTAGTGTAGGAATAACACTATTTTACCTTTATGTATCCACAGATTTTATACTTGGAATGATTTTTTTTCATGGAATTGTAACAGGCAGGGTGAAAAATTGTGGCCGGACCTGGGAATCGAAACCCAGAACCTTCCGCTATCAAGATGGATGTTCTAACTATTGAGCTTTCGGGGCCGATACCCGTCTGTCCAGAATAATATAGTTACGCCTGGAATAAGATACTCAATTCTATGTAATAAAAATGATCCCTGTGATAAAGTAATTTTTGGAAATACTGGTTTATCCCTGTAATATGACTTTTTCCATCTTTGAACTACTGGCCCCCAGGATATTAATTGTTTTTCCAAAAGTAAAAGAGAAAGTGTGATTTTTTTTAAAATATGTATACCTAGAGAAAATTTACAGACTCGTTGATGAAATTGGTTCTGATTCCATGTTTGAATTTCATGTACATTTAATTTACAGAAACAATTCCCGGAGAAAACTTCCAGATTCATTACGACCAGATTTATTTTGGTTCCCATGGTGACCTGCCGATCAATGTACATGACAATTTCAACGGCTTCATGCACAATGTGTATTTTGACAGTAAGGACATTTTCAGCGGGTTACGTAACTTCCAGGGTGGACATTATCCAATATGGATTCTCTCACGCAAGGAATTTGACCAGTATAACTTTTCCCCGGTAACCTTCGCCTCAAGGGAAAGTCATGTTCAGCTAAATGCCTTGAGAGGAGCTAAAGAGCTCCACTTCATCTTCAAATTTAAAACATCACAACCAGATGGCGTTATTCTTTTCAACAAAGGTCAGGGAAACAAATTCCTCGCCGTGGAGCTCATCAATGGTTACCTGCATTTCAAGTTTAATAACGGCTACAAGAACTCTAATACAAAGCTGAGTACAGGGAGATTGGACGATAAAAAATGGCATACCTTCGAAGTGCAGGAAATAAAGCGTGGGGTTCAGCGTCAGTATGAATTGAAGCTTGACGATGTCATGCGTACCATCGCCATCGTAGGGAACGACAGACTTGACCTCATTGGAAATCTTTACATCGGTGGAATGTCTCAAAACATGTTTAACGATAATCTTGTGAAAAAGGTTTTGAAATCAAAGTATGGCTTCCTTGGTTGTATGGCATCGATCGAACTAAATGGGCAGTCATTGGACGTCATGAGGCATTCCAGCTCCAGTGATACTAATATCATAGCTGGTTGTACAGGTAAAATAAACTAGACATTCAGTAGAATACATTTTTTTTATTGTTTGATGTTACCCTCCATATCGAAGAAAATGTATCGTTTCCTGTATTTTTTCACAGATTTCCATAGAATTGGTTGATGTCACAATGGTTTGACATAAAGTATCTGCTCAAATGGAAAGTAACTTTGTATCGTGAAAAGAATTTGTCTAAATTTGGCTTATTTTTGAAATGTGTTACATATATGGAAGACTCATTCTTCATTATCTTTATGAGAAATACAAAAGTAACTGGTGTTCAATTACTAGGCACTAACAACAATACGCCACTGCAGATGTTCACAGGCCCTTGAAATTCCGAGGTGAGACCAGTCGCCCGGAGGAGTCACACAAACAATGTGTCGCATATGTACAGTCTACTTAAATTTCATGAATACCAAACATTTTCTGAATAAACTCATAAGTGTATCAAAAATAAATTTCCCTATCGCGTGGACTTTTAGGGATACAGATGTATTGAAATTTGAATTCAGTTTATAAATATTTTAAACGGAAAGTTTGATGAGTTGTATCTTATTTCAGATATCACATCCTGCCAGGCCGACTCTTGTATGAACGGTGGATTGTGTGCACCGGGTGTTAATGCCTTTACCTGTGATTGCAGACTGACTGCCTATGGTGGCATAAGATGTCAACATTGTAAGTATTCCATGCCGAGTTTATACATGAATAAATTATTTCCAATGACCGTAAAAAGCAAGTTATCAGAGAACTTGGTAAATATCAAAAGCAGACTATTGAAATGTTCTTAAATAAGCTCAGTTTGCCCTTGGTATAAGGCTGTAATTAAAACATTTATTATTTTCCAATGGTACCAGGGAATAAAGTTAAAATTATGTCCCCATGCAGTTCTGTGTACATACAGGGCGTGATTGAAAACTCTGATCATATAGCGAAGCCGTAAAACACATTTAGTAAAATTCACATACAGGACCTTACATCTAGAGAGTTTATTAACAAATATCGTTGTTCATATCTGTTAAATCCATTGTTTGAATTATCGTAAAAATCAAATGACCACCTTTATGAATTGAGAATCTTTCCAAAAGTATCATTCACATATCATTTCAGATCCATTTGGAGCATATTTCGGAAAAAATCAGCCGACCACTGGAGGACTCATCAGTTATGAGCTGATCAACCTTATCGACTCTAGCGAGGATAAGATTGCCTTTGGCTTCATGACTGAGGACAAAGACGGCACAATTCTGCGACTGGACAGCGGGAAAGGCGATGAGTATATAGAATTTAAGATGGTATGTTGGTGTAGATATCCGCACTTGCATTGACTTGTGTATGTGTGAAAGTGTACTCCAGATAATCTAGTATTTTTTGTAACTTTTTAGGGATTTATTGTAGCCACTCTTCCTCTGCATGGGGTAAACTGTTCATACCTTTGATGTCTTCTTCAGAACAGCTGTAATAATTTTGATTAGATTTGGCAGTAATGAAGTAGTTACGGTCCCCTACAAGTTTTGTTACTGTTTGACCAGATTGGTCCAGCGGTGGATCCAGGGCATATTGACATAGGCCCAGGAGGGCACCCTTATTTGACAATTTTTTTCAGACCAACTGCAAACTGAATGCACCAGAAGGATATAGAAAAGTGTCTTAAGAAGTGTTGTGGTTTTTGGTTCCATTCCAGAATCATATTTTAACACTATTTTTTTTAAATGTTTTTGGACCCTGTTGATTTTTGTGCATTTTAAAATGTTTTCTTTGTTTTCATAATATTTGAGTGTTTTAGAATGATGTGAATGTCTATTTGGTTCAGTTTTGAAGAAAAATTATGAAAATAATAATTTTGTTAAAGAATATATTGATACTATTGTACTTTCTAATTTGTTCATGTGAGCAATACACATTGGTCCATTTTGTCCTCTTGTTTAAACAAATATCCTAATTGCTGTGGAAGGAATATTTGTGTTCATGAACACATCTTGTTTGAACCTTGCTCTTTCTTCGATCGTTTACTCACAATAATGTTTTAAAGCCGTCTTTTTCTAATTGTTTTACATAATAGCTAAATCAGAATGCCAACTCTATTATGGCTTTCCTCTACTTGAAATTGGCAATCCCACCAGTACACACTACCTGCTGCTATACAGGGAAATGATCATCATAGAAATAGGAAAAACAAACAAATAAACCATCAAAAATTCCCAAAGATGAGACAACAAAATTTGAATGAAAGTTCAAAGGGTCATATTTCTCTGTCGTTAGTATATGAAAGAAAAAAGAGGAGTTACTGGCTCAGTTATGTGTCAGAAGTCACCATGGAGCTATACAATAAATGAATATAAATAATATACTAGAACATATAACACATTACAAAAGTATTTGATTGTAGTGCAATTACGATACTGACTTAGGACGGTCATTTAATTTGACAAAAGCCAAACACATGGTGTGGTTAACCGGTTTACGGGACCACCTTCCCACTCACCCTAACAGCAGAACAATCAAAGGACGTACATTTAAAAATTTATGAATAATCCTCCATAATAAATATGAAGTACTATCTATTTATACCATTCCAGGTGGATGGGTTCCTTAAAGCGTTTTACAATACTGGTAATGGAGTTCAGGAAATGAGCGCGGGTACAGCCAGATACAACGATGGCAATTATCATGTCGTCAACTTTATCCGTAATGGACAGGAAGCTATATTTACTGTCGACGGCCTAAGAATAGCTAATGCTCATGATGGTGAGTGAAGTGAATTTTATCACCGTGAAGCGTCCACACGTCAATTAAGTTTTGTATGCATCGAGATGTACATGCATTTCAAGCAGAACCTCGAAAAAAAATTGTCAAAGTAAGATACTCAGCAGAATAATGGGGTATTGATTAGACTTTTCTATAAAGAACATTGCAGTTTCACAGAATCATTATTTTTTTGGTCAGTAAATCTAGTATATCTGGATACTTTACACATTTATATTTTTGTTAGACAGTTTTTAGTACATGTCATCTAATATCAAACTAACGTCAAGCCGTTGTAGCCGAGTGGATGAGGTGCTGGTCTTATGACTGGGAGGTTCGGGTTGGACTCCCGCCATGGGTGCACTGGTGTCCTGTCTTTCGGGTGAGACAATAAAAACCGATGTCCCGTGTCACGGTAGGCATGGCACATAAAAGGTCACCTTGTATATGTGAAATAATTATGGAGCTATGTAAAACATTGATTATCTAGCAAAAGTCAATAATGAATTAGCATAGCTCAATCAATACAGATACTTGATGATTTGTGGTAGAATGGTCCAGGGTTGAAGTGACACTCCTGTCTCATCCCTGCTCTGTCTTATGCTTGACACACAGTAAAACATGAGGTCCCATGTCATTGTAGTTGTGACACTAAAGCGATCTTTAATTGCTTCAGGTGGATCGGTCACACGGGACTGAATATCTGTACAATGAGGCAGATGCCGTCATTGGCTCGACATTGAATCAAAATCAAACAAACTATGATATTTCTTGGATATTTAAACGCCTGATTTAATTTTATACTTATTCTTTGTTTCTTTTTTTCCTTTTTCGCCAAGCAGTTCATATCCATATTGAAGGTACAACAAACATGTATATTGTATTATAATCACATTTCGCCATCACGACTAATTTGACTTTGAGGCAACTGGGTTTATTTTTGTGCTTATTAAAGGTGCATTACTTTGTGCTTTTCTTATCCAATATTATTTATGCAATTTTGTTTTTAGTTGAAGTTGAAAACCTTTATCAACAACAACAAAAAATCTGAATCTTAATAAAAATATAAGTCATCTGGTAGACTATTCAAGCTATCTGTGGCACTTCTTCTTCCTCCTGGTCAGGAATTAATCTTGTAATGAGGAATTTCCAAGCAGAGGAGGTGTGGAGGAGGGGCATTTTTATGGGACAAACAAAAGAACTTGATCATAGAATAATATTAAGTGCTTTTAGAATCTTATGACAATTAATGATGCAATGAGTATGTCTGTTTTACTGGCCTAAGTATGTTGCCTCCAGGAAAAATTAGTATGTCTGTAATGTTTCATAACGCCATTCTATGAACTATCAGATGTGTCATGTTGCATGTTCTCAACTTCTTCATTGTTCATGTTTTATGATTTGTAACGGGTGTTCTGATTGGGTGAATTCATCTGTCCCCTTATCTTTGATTTGGTGATTTCATCTGTCCCCTTATATTTGATTAGGTGATTTTGTGTCATATGATTTTTTGATTGGGTGATTTTCATACCATCGGGTGATTTCCATTTATACTTTTGTCTCAGATAAGGAATTTAAAGAATTTATCAGTTTTTGTGAAGAATTATAACGGTAACAGACTTTATAATTAGATATAATGTAATTGAAGAAAAAGCCATTCTTAATTAATTATAAAGGTAAATTGGAAAAAGAAACTACCTTGTTTTTAATTAATTAAATTTGAACCATGCAATATACAAATAGAAAAACCTTTTAACCTTTAAGGGAGCAATGAAGGACACAGACAAGAATATGACTTGTAAAGTTCTCATTGAATTAAGGTAGTTGCACACTAACTAAATGATGGATAGCCTCCACGTACCTATTACATCACATTACATAGATGTAACAAAAGTTGACCAAAGTCTGATTCGGGAATTTTCTGTTCAAAATTTCAGAAATTGCATTTTCGAGAAAATACAATAATGTATATATTTTTGAAAAAGTCTATTTGAAACAGTCTTTTGAAATTTGTTTCAATAAAATCAGACATGAAACTAAATAGTAATTAACAAAAAGGACTTTAATGACCAAAAAAATTGTAATTTTGTATGATTTAATTTCTTAGCTATTGATTTCAATATAATTGTTGTCATGTTTGATATCAAATGGTTCACAATGAATCATTGGTTATTAATTTAAATTATTATCTGCCAGCAAACAAATTTTAGTTGAAGTAGAGAGTTAGGGTGTGTAAACTTACCTTAATGCCAATGATTGAGTAAGTACTTAAAATTTGTATTCACCTGGTCACTAATGTGTCCCATTTAAACACTCCAACATCAAATAATGTATATAATATTTTCAATATTCTTTCAGTCACTCACTCCATTTTTGACCAAGTTCAGTACATATATATTGGAGGGAAACTGAATGCGCAAAACAATATAGTCGACACGTTCAATGGCATCATCGGAGGTAAGTGTATCCCTTGGATTTCGCTGTTAAGGTTAAGACTGTAGTAGCCTCCATATGGCATGATATCTTGAAAATGTTCTTGAATCCGATGTAAAAAACAAAAACATAAATATTAGAACATGTATACGTTGTAATTTTGTGCACCGGATGCACATTTCGACAACATTTGTCTCTCCAGTGATGCTCGAAGCCGAATGATTGGAATTCTAATGATATATGAATGTTGAAAGAGCAGAGTTAAAACCAAAGTGGCCAAAAAATGAGCCAAAGAATCAGTCTAAGGACAGAACTATGCATGAGGGAGATACTCCTTAGCTGTAGAGTGATTTAGGAAATTCCAAGACTGAAATATTTCATATCGATACAAAAACACTGCACACTAGACTGTCAGTACAAAAACACTTCACACTAGACTGTCAGTACAAAAACACTGCACACTAGACTGTCAGTACAAAAGCACCGAAAACTAGACTTATGATGCCCTAGAGGACAATATCAGTCAACCAGCAGTGACACTGGCCTAGTGGTTATAATAAATATTATATATGCATTGTAATTTTGCACTCCAGATGCACAAATAAAAAGTGCTCTTTATTGGAGTACGCATAATGCATGTTTATAGAGTTTTAAGTGTGTAAAATATATATTCTTGCGGCATGTTTTGGTCTTATAAGGTACTTCATCCAATATTTTTCCGTAAATATATCAATGATGTATATATTTTCAGGTGTATACTGGAAGAACTTTCTGTTTATGGACATTGCTCACGATGCCAAGGGCGACTCCATGATCAAATTACATGAGGACGTCATACTGATTGATAAAGATGGTTACACCCTTGTTGATATCCCGTAAGCGTTTTTTCTACTTTATTCCTGTCTCTTGTAGGGCCCAATCAGCCAAAAGCCTGACCAGAGACTGAGAGGTCATGGGTCAGACTTCGACTGCAGCACTTTGTTGTCCTTGTTTTTCAGATGAGGTTGTAAAAATTAAATCTCATTGCTTATTGAATGTTAGAGCGTAGAAAATTAATCATTATTTTAATCAGGGTTGTTGTATAGGTCAGAGTTTTTGTGCCGTCAGTGCATGGCCATTCTGTCTGTACATTAATTAAAACTTCTTTTTAAATTACTGTTAATCACATTTAATGCGATGGGACTTATTTTTTGCAAATATTGTGCAGCATATTACTTCAAAAAGATAAAGTCCCAGCTAATAATAAGCCACATATGAAATAAGTATCAAAGTATAAAATACAATATCGCTTCTTCTGAAAATTGCACCATCTGTTGTCTTAGGTTCTCTCTGACATTGTCTTTTTGTCTTACACTCATTGCACTGACAATTTGGACAGAATCTCAATATTCTAATTCAAAATGCTGGATAAAATATACTTTTCTCTGTTGCAGGACACCAGAGGTACCACCTAGGTTCCCAATCCCACCTAGCGGTGGACCTCATATCATTCCACCTGAGATCGGAGGTGGTGGCATTGTAGGCCCTCTACCAGGTGCTTCAGGATCTGGAACTGGTATGTTTTACAATCGTTTTACAGATATAAATGGTTTCTGACTGTTTTGTGTACTATATTTTAATTCTATGTTTCAGTGAAGTATTAGGGTCAGTGAGCCTCTTTTTCAGTCCAGTGATCTGTTTTTCTTTTATTTTTTTGTTTCTGTTTTTGTTTTCTTTTTCTTGCAAAAAAAAAATGAAAATAAAAAGTGGGCGGTGTGCACAATGTATGTGAAGTAATGTGGGATGGAATAAGTAATTACTAAAATATTGGCCATTAATTGATGTTTGTGTTATGCATTAGAGTTTGAATTTAATGGAAAGTAGGTAATTCTATATCTGGCATGTTATGAAAAGATACAGTGGTAACTTGCAACTCATACATAAATATATGATTAAAATGTGATAATAAATTGTAGTACATGTACAGAAACTTATATCCTCTTCCACTTTCGTTTTACAAGATTTTGTCATAATTCTTGTATCTTATTTATACTCTTCCTGAAAACTATGTAGAATTCGAGGTAGATGCATATATTGTAAGTCCCCTATCATAATTGCTGTACGATATGACAAATAATTGTTCTTAATACTATTTAACAGTACCAGGAAAAGACATTTTTGGAGTTGGCGGTCCTACTGGTTTGGAAGGTGGTGGAACTGGGGGTGGTATACCACCAGGCTCAGGACCTGTAGTGGCACCTTTAGCAGGTGGTGCCCCTCCACCAGGTGTCAGCGGAATTGGCGGTGGTGGTGTCAGGGCAGGTGCCCTTATGGGAACGATTCTAGGTAAGCCAGAATGACTTCTATCAGGAAGATGAAATTTATAGTTAAAGATTGTTTGTAACTTTATAACACCATTGTGGATAATTTATAGCTCTCACATTTGTTCGTCATGTCCATCCCCCATCCTTATTGAGTCTTTTTTCGTTAAACAGAGTTACTTCCCATTTGGGACGGTATCTGACATAAAACAATTATGACGTCATCAAATTCCTATGAAAATGTCATTTATGGACTATCATTTCCCAGAGTTTTAGATCATAGAATTTTATGAGGTCATAATTGTTTCACATCAGATACCGTCCCAAATGGAAAGTAACTCAGTATAACAAAAAGACCGAATAGTGTTGATTTGTGTAACATGTTCATGTATCCTTATAGTTGTTTTAATGATATTAAGTATTGACTTAAAGTTCTCTGTGTAAAATTTCACTGAGAAAATTTTGAAAATATAAAAAGAAGATGAAAATTCCTTATTTGAAGTAGAAAAACCTTCTTACCTTTAGACTTTTCTTTTAATACTACAGATATTTTCCTGAGAAAAATGGAAAAATTAAGCTGTTATAATATACATTCCCCATCAAAATGTAAATTAGATTCTTGAGGTGACGAGCAATGTAGAGTATTTACAGTAAGAGTTATGTTTCTTTTCAGTAGGATGTGCTACCTTTAGTCTTATATCAGCGGTATTATTGGGTATAATTAGATAGATATATATATCTCTCAAGTAATCAGTGAAAAGAAATACTGTAATCATATGGTTAATTGCAGTACAGATGATCTGTGTTCAATTCCCTGATTTTGCTATTAGGTAAAAGATGTTGACTGCCTCCCCCTTCCATGTCACAATTTTACTGATAAATTAATAAAAGCGTTGTAAAACATCAACAACAATCTAAAAAGTTACTATATTAGAAATTGTTGATTGAAATCTGTAAAACTTTACTCTTTTCAGGCACCATGGCATTCTTGGCAAGTTTGATGTGGGCATTTTGGCAGTGTAAACCAGGCATGATTACGTGCGGTGGGCTAGGCGGAGGAGGCGGGGCCGGAGGTGGGACACCAGCCATATCAGCCCCAGCTCCTGCTAGCAATGCAGCTCTGGTCAAATCTCTAGGAGGTATGGAGAACATGTCACAGAAATAAAACAATGTGATGGTTTGGTAGACCATTTTGTAGCTTTGAGTACATTTTGAAATTTTTCATTATCAACATAAACACTAGGAGATTATGTAAATAACCAAAAACGCTTACTATCCACAAACTTTTGGCCACCTGGTCTTTTCAGGTGGTATAGTGGTAAATTAGAATTGACTAAGTGCAATCCTTATTAGCTAGTAGAAACACTGAGCATAAAAAAGAGAAAATAGAACACATCTGACAAGGCTGTATGACACAAATCATCAAAGGCATGCACACAAAACAGGATGATATAAGAATATACAAGGAAAAGCGACATTACAAAAATATTCGATTGTGCTGTGGTCATGATACCAACTTAGGACGGTCAATTGAAGTAACAAATAAATACATATATATAAACACATGATGTCACAACTGACTATTTAAATTATTACAAAAGAATGTTCACGAAAAATGATGTTAAATTACACGCACATCAAGAGATAAGTCTTTTAAATTTGATTTAACATTTCAGTGGTTGGGAAGACAAGAATCCAATGCCTGTATTCATCTGTCCTTACTAGAAATTGGGAATTCCTTACTTTCTCCTAATGTCCCCATTAATACTGCCACAGCAAGGTCCTTCTCAAACAAACATTCTCTCTGTTATGAATATCTTCTCTTTTTCTTTCTGTAGGTGCCGGTGGTGGGGCAGGAAGTGGAAGCAGTGCAAGTGCAGGTGGTAGTGCTGCAAAGGTCACTGTGGTAAATGGTGGTGCAGGTGGCGGCGGTGCTGGTGGCGGAAGCTCTGCCTTTACCTCTTACTATTCCTCAAATGTCCAGTCAGCGAGTGCCGGCGGTGGTGCAGGTGGTGGTATGACTACCATAGGAAGTGGTGGAGGAAGTGGCGCCAACACCATGATCGTGGGAGGTGAGGGATATGACTCGGCTACGCTCCGCGCGACGGGAACTTTCTCCAATAAGGGGACCACCATCGGGACCCCTAAGGCCTCCAGGGCATTCTTGGGTTCCACTTCATCATCCTTGGGTAAAGTGGTTACCATATACACTGCTAGCTGTGTGCCTCCGTACCTCTATCGTAGCTCTTCTGATCGATGTATTGCTGTATTTATACAAATCCATTTCTCTTCTTGAACATTTGCCTAACAAAAATTTATACACAATTGCAAGCTTTGCTGTTAAAGAATTTGTTAAATCGTTCAAGCAGGATTTCATGTAGGTTTTCATGTATAGGCTTTAAAAGCTTTTTAGAGCTTTTCTCAAGTCACACTTCTCTGGCAAATAATTTTCATTATTTTTTCAAATGATGTGCTACTTTAAGTGAAGTCTTCTAGAAGTTTTTAAAAAATTGAAAGATTTAATCACCTGTTGCCAAGCAAAACATTATTGCACAGAGAAAAGCCTGAGAAACGAGGCATTTCAAAATCTCATTGGGTCGCTTCTTAATGAAAAGTTATTTGACAACAAAAGACGTTAACCTGTTCTACTGAAATTGATATATTATATAGGGAAATGAAAGGAAGAAACAACGTTACCACTTGAAATGTATAATGTCACAATGGTTTTCGTACTGGAGAGGTACCTGAATGGTTAATAACTCTGTATTGCAATTATTGCTAATGAATAGTTGGACATTCTGGCTAAATGTTCAAGACAGAGGATGGTGTTGAAGCACAAAGAGGCAGTATGTCTCTACAGAGGCTTCTTATATAGCTCACTGGGTCTTTCTCCCTGTATAACTATATCATATCAGTGTTGTACATGTAGCATTTTAATATAACATAGACACGGATAGCGTACAGTCCTCTAGACTGCCTAGTATCTGCGTTTACATTCTAGCCAGTCGGAGTACTCGATATAATAGAGGTTTGCTGTAGTATCCAATGAAAACCTTTAGCACACTTGTATATGGTTAGCCATTTTAGCACAGTAGTAGATAGATATATACATAGTATACCATAGTCAGACTGTCACAAATGGCTTTGTCATGCCAGTATTCGGTTCCCTTTTTTAGAATTTAATTGAATTGCATCACAGCTATAAATACATTGTTTCAGAAATCAGTAAATAAAGGGGGTTATCGGCAGAACTTTGGTGACCCCTGTCATACAGTTCTTTTATCTTTTTCTTTGTATGCAGAGCACAGGTTCATCTGTCTGTCTGTCTTATTCATAAGGATAATCCTTGCTACTCTAATCCTCTAATCCCTTGTAGAGCAACCAACTACGGGATTGTGATCATTAAGATTCTTCACAAAATTATTCATCATAATATAACGGGCAAAACTGGTAACAGGCAAAATTAATAACAGACAAAACTGATAACAGTCAAAACTGATAACAGTTAATAAACCTAACGTCTCCATAACTGAATACAGCATTGACTATGGTATATGAATATACATTTGGTATATGTGTGTTGGCTTGGTTCTAAATCTGCTCTTAATGATATTTTTATTGTCATGACTATAAATAGCATTTTGTATGATGATTTTAAGTCTTTCTGATCTTGATACTTTTGTCTTTGCTTATTGTAACCTATATATTTAATTCTTATTAAAACCTTTTCACTTTCAAAAACTTAACTTTAGAATTGGAAATTTTCTAAAATTTGCATTTCTGCTGCTTATACATACATTGTCTGTATAAAATGAAAGTTTAAAAAATGTCAGATAAGGTTGTTGTAAAAGATGGATGTTGCATACATCAATGATGAATTTTACTGAACTTTCTTTTGAGAATCACAGAATAAAACCCAGGACATTTCTGAACCCTTCTGAAAGAGTCACCAATTTATAAACATTATTAATGGACACAAATCAGGAAAAGAGAAAAAAAATTTTTTTTAAAGTTTCATAAATCAAGCAAATTTAAGAAATAGTATCTATCGAACTTGAAATATATTATACATTTTCTTATATTTTAGAAAATGACATCTTTCATAAGTTTATATATTTTGTAATGGTTTATTAATTTTTATGTATACTATAAACATTTTACAAATCCTTCTGCTTTATTTATGTTTAGGAGGTGGTGGAGGAGGTGGCAGCTCAAGCTACATGTACCAATCTGAGACAACAACCTACAAAAGTGGTGGTGGTGGTGGTGGTGGTGCTGGTGGCATCTCCTCCATGGATTCTGCCGGATATGGACAATCAACAACTGCTGATTACGATATGGCCATGCCATCTCCAGCAGCTGCAAACTATCAATCTAACACTCTTTCCAGTTCGGCTGGAGGTACCATGTCAAGGGGAGGTTACTCTACAATGAACTCATCTTACAATTATCAGGTAAGATATTTCATGTCCGGTTTATGTGTACGGATGATGAATTGGATGATTGCTTGTTGTTTAAATTTCATCCCTTTCATGTTTTGTAAAGTTTTGAAATCATTTAAAGATTAGTTTTGATGGGTTTAATATAAATTTCAAGGATGTTTTATGGTATATGTATGTGAAAAAAAAAAGAAGAATTTTCAAGGTTCCGTCTTAGTTATTTATATGGCCTTTTTTTCCTTTTAAAAGATGAGTGTATTTTCTTTATCTTAATTTATTTTTTCAGTTTTTAATGGTTAGAGTTCGTTTGTGTTTGATATGTATAGTTACTTACTATTTTGCAGCTATTTATTCTTTCAAACTTCATTTTGCATGGAATTATCTTCTTGTTAGGGTAATAGAGTCATACATTTTATCATAAATAAGAAGAGCATGGTACCAGCTCTTGTCTGGAGAGAAAAACACTTTTATTATAGATGAAGACTGAAATGGAAAAAAAGTTATTTATTTTATTCATCTTTGTGTAATTTTCGTTCACGTTTTCATTTGTTTATTATGTAAAGCTGCTTGAACAATTATAAGCCAAAGCTAGATATTATATAATTCTTTGATAGAAAGGGATGAAGTTTGTGTTTTTCTACCAGCATGTTCTATATTGTTCAGAGAGATGGTAACTCATTAAACAGGGTTTTGCTTGTAAAGTTTATATTAACAATTCCAGACCATAATATTTTCTAATCGAAGTTGACATAATTTGATTGAAAGTTTGTTAGCTTTAAATTCATACCATCCCATATCTCGATTACCGTAAGAAATATAGACCAAGTCTCGATCAACATAAGAACTATAGACCACATCTCGATTACTAAAAAAAAATATAGAACAAATACCTACTATGATAAGAACAATAGACCACATCTCTGTTTCTGAAAGAATTACAGCCACATCTAGATTACCGAGAGAATTATAGACCAAATCCTGATTCCATAAGAATTGTACACCACATCTTCAATGTGATAAAAATCTTCGATTACCCCAATAACAAAACCAAAAAAGTATCATATTTCGAAGAGAAAGGGAAAGACATGATCCCAACTTATCTGTAGGGCAGAAATCATCATTGAGATGCGCAGTAAAATTGGGTAACAAGTAATAAAATACATGAAATGCCATTACAAAAATATGAATTGTATGACAGATGTAATGCTGACTTAGGACGGTTATTTAAGTAACAAACGGTACTCAATTGGTGTGGTTAACCGCTATACAGGCCCACTTTTCCATTCATCGCAAATGCAGTACAACCAAAGACACATATTAAAAAAATCATAAATAATCCTTCATTTTGAAAAAAAAAAAGATCAACGAGTATATCACGTTGAGAGGTCATAAAAATATAACACACTGATAGTAATGTAGAATAAGATAATAATATCAGAAATAAATAGAGCGGCATCAGCATGAGGTAACTCTGCTCTGCTGGTCTGGTAGCGAGCTCAGACCCTTGATCTGTGGGAGTCTCGATTAGCTGTCGGTTCTGGACCATGCCTCCTCTGAAAAGGATTAAAAGTCAGAGGGGACGAGGTTCGGGATCAAGGTATATAAAAGGCCCGTCATGGAATTCCAATGGCTGTGTTAGTCAGTATGCAACGTTCAAGGATAAGTCTCCATAAGACTGTATAAGAGCCTAACACAAGATCAGCGGTCTTAGCGATGATCTTGAGCCCATACTGTCGATATAGAAGACTTTTGACAATTTAAGATTCTGACAAAATGAAGTTATCAAAATATATGGCCCTCCTTAATTTGTAAGCTAGATCACCATAGAAATTGGGACGAGAAATTCCGCTGGACACAAATTGGAAACTAATCTTTACAAATTTAGTTAGGGAAAATAAGGCAAATTTACAAAAGGAAATCCAAAGTCACGTTTATCATATATGTAGGTATGAATATTGTTATCAATAATTTTAATGTTTAAGTCAGTTACAGAGAGACAACTTCATAATAATAAGAGATAAGATGTATACTGGTACTCACATATGCTTTTCAAGCAGACATTTTTGTTTATTTATTTATTTATATATTATTTTTTCATTTTCACTGATTTTGTATGTCCTCTCTTTCCATGATGTTTGGTCTTATGGTTTGGATTTATCCATCATCTTTACATTATGAAGATAGAGTATATTGCAGTTCATGATGAAACACTGAAAAAAGACAGTCATTATCTGATCAACCTTCCACCCCTCGCTTTCTGTGAAATTCCTTTGAAAAAAAAATGTTTTAATTTGCAAGTAGAACCCTGTCACAATCATAATTACTGATAAATTATATCAATATTAAATACATAATTATCGTAGATGTATAAATATATGTATGTCACTTGTATATATATATATATATATATATATATATATATATATATATATATATATATATATATATATATATATATATATATATGTAACAAATGTCACAGTGCATTTATATTGATCGTTAAAATGCTTGCAAAAAGGAATTTGCAGAGTAAGTAAAAATAAAAATAAAAATAAAGCAAAACAAAGCAAAAGAAACAAAAAAAAAAACAAAAAAAAAAAAAACAAAAAAAAAAAAAAAAAAAAAGTAAAATAAAACATGCAAATCTCTTCAGTTGCCCAAACGGAGAAGAAAATTAAAATTGAGATATAGTTTTTTTTAATAATTTGGTTTTTACTTTACCCGATTATTTCTCAAGATGCATTATGGTTGTATTCCTGTTAATCCTCGATTAAAAGGTTTATATTAACAAGAATTGTATTTTTTTTTTACAATTATGTCAATTTGGTTTATACGTAAATCACTTTAATTTTTTTAAGTTTAGGCTCAGGTAATATGTCTCTTGAAAACTGTAAAATTAATGATGCTAATAATTATTGAAGATTGGTGGCCATATCCAAAGCATGTACATATATTTATAAGGATAGTATAGACATTCACGTGTTCAATATTTTATTTCTCGATTTTTAGAAAATTAAAACAAAATCTTAAAAAAAGATAAAACTGAAAACCCCAAGATTTAATTTTTTGCTTATGTTGAATAACCTAATGCATCTGGAGGAGTCTGAACGTCAGTTATTTATTCCTACATCGAGTTGGCAGACGGGGTAGAAGGGAACGGGTGTAGTGGGGAAAGGGAAAGGGAAAGACATCTGACTTAGCTGTAGGGCAGAAGTCACCAATGAGATGTACAAAAAGAAAACGATGTAGGAAATGTGTGGAAGGGGAGAGAAAGGAATTGAAAACTTAGGGAGTGGTTAAAGGAGGCATGGGAATATAGATATGTTAGAGGAAGTGGGAGGGGCAAGATCCACACCTATCCGTCTGTCTCCTCAACATTTTGTGACAATTGAAGGCTCTGTCGTAGTAATGTAGATTGCTTGGTTTTCACATTTTTTTCTACATCGCTTGCAGCAAAGCTATCGCAAAGATTTCATTGTAAGTCATTTTTTCATTACTATGAAAACATATCATACTTCAGGAGTGTCTATTGACTATCTTTTCATTGTTTTCATACCGTATACATATGCATATATTACAAAAACCAAAAAAAAAAAAAAAAAGAACCCCCCAAAAAACCCCCAAAATTGGGGGATATTCTTTTCAGATTTATACAAATCTTATTACATTTAAGATACCCGGTAGATAAAGTCTAAATTATCAGAAATTTCAACATACATTTATATATAAAAAGGAGGGAGATGTCTGAAAGAAATATATATATTTGAGAAGATTGGATAAAAAAGCAGGATGTTGACCTCAACTTTTCATAAATTCATAATTGATACTCATAGATAGTCAGTAGACACATTTTCATCGTAACACCCTTCACTCTTGTGCATGTGGCATGTTAATTATTTATAATTTGTTTTGTGTTGGACATTTTGAAATCCAACTTCAGTCAGAACAATGAAGACTTGCCGGTTTTAAATTGATGTTATGAATGGCATTCATTGGTCGTTGGACAAGGTTGTATTTCAAAGTCTGACAACTGCATGGATTAGTTATCAAATTAAACTTCTCATGTTTGCATCAAGTGTATACATGGCTTACATGGGCATGAAGTATCCAATTTATTTTACATTTTGAAAGATCAGTTTCTGATAAGTTTCCTATTGTTTTACATTTTGAAAGATCACTTTCTATTGTTTTCTGTGATATCTTTTATCCTTTCTTTTATCAAAAAGGAATAACTATGATCATAAGCTTCTGTATACCTTTGAATATTGCATGATGAAAATATTTCCTTGATTTGATTTTGATTTCTTTAATATTTTTTTCATGTTTATTAACAGTTTTACCTACGTGATTTTTATTGTGTGTTGTGAATACACATATCATATTCTGTTTTTATTCACAGATTACTGATCAAAGATTTATATCACCAATTAATTAAAGAACATAAGACAAATAGTCAAAATAAAAAAGATATAAAAAAAAAAAACAAAACAAAACACGAAAGCAGTATAAATCATTTTTTGAAGGTACCATAGAATATATACTGCTGATTGCCATAATTAAACAGCAATCTTGTTCCCCCTTCCCCTTCCTTAGCATAACATCATGGATGACCCTACATCAAAACTCCAAATAGAATGTGCTATCTGTGTACTTTAGACTACTGCATGCCACTTTTTATTAAATAGACTTTTATTTCAGATATTAGAAAAAAAAATCCATCAATAATTCTAGTTTGATTAGATAGAGTCTTAAGTTGCATGTAAAAAGACCATACTGTAACAATAAAAATCAGTAAAATGAAGTCTTTATTTGCATTTTTCAATTTTGTGCTGGTCTGTTTGGAGAAGTTAAGTTCAGATATGAAATTATGAAAACAGCTCGTTTGTTCTTTTAATACTTTTGGATCAAAATATAGATAACATGAGATTCATTGTAATGCTCTGGATCTTAGAATATTTATTATACCGAAGTTATACAATACACAATATATTATTATTAGATTTTTGAAGTACCATATTTCTTGTTTTTTTCACACATTATAAATTTATGAATACCAATTATAAATGATACATATTATTTATACCCCTGTAGGTTCAAAGCATGCGCACAATGATGTCGAGTCAAGGTGGTTCTCAGCTTGTGTCCTACAGTTTGAACTCCAGTGGCGCCGTCACTCCAGGAGCAGCTGGAGACGAGGTGCGTGTGGACTGCTGCTTGATGGCTGCCGACGGACGCAGTGTAGTCACTGGGTCAAGTCTTGGACCTCCACAAGTCTGGGATATGCAGGTAATGGCATTTGCATACTAAGTGTCGTAGTAACAAGTTCAGATCACTGACAGTGTCAATATGTATGTACCTCAACTCTGTTTTAAGGATTTAGTGAAGAAGCATTTCAACACAAAGATATCGGTTTGCCATTTTATACCGGCATGTATTTGCTAACACGATTTAGTTTTTTTTGTGTTTGATACAAATGCTTTCCAAAAGGAATTCGATTTCAACTTTAATGCTTGAAAGTTTGAGAAAAGTAAAATAAAAATTAAAAATGATTTTTATATTTTTGGTTGGTTAACACATATACTTTGTGCAATGATGCAGTTTTTCAACCTTTGTAAGAGTAAAATCCATCCATTATTTATATTAGATACATTTCTCTTTCCTGCACCGGCACAATATAATAAATTACTATTCACTGTATGAGTCTTATTTTAGTGCAGAATCTTAAAACAATTACAATGGGATATCATAAAGCATGAATTTTCGCATCATTTGACCTTTTACCTAACTTCTTCACATTATGGAATACACATATGTACAAAGCCTTGGGTAAAAGCAGAAAGATCAGCATTTCATTTATTTACTTTTAAACCCGAGGAAATAATCCGAAGTCAGTATAATTTATAACATTGACCCTTAACCTGTCTGCCAGGAGAAAAGTATGGTACTGACGTTCTATTTAGTATGACATAAGACACAATAAATCAATGTATTTTCATAGCATTATATAGCTCTGTACGATTCTTTGACAGACTGGCGAACTTCTACGCATCATGAAAGGTGATACTGTAGGCTCCACCAACCTCCACCTGGCCTGTAACGACCGTTTGTTAGTCGGTGCCGTCCATGCTGATCTCGAGATTAACGACTACTCAACAAGGAAAGGAGTCACCAACAAAAAACTTCAGGTCATTGTTATACTACACATTACCTCATGAAAGTAAGGTTCCCAAGATATCCGATGTACTCAATGGAATTCCAACTTTCTGATATTGTTGTGAGTGGTCAAGTCACTTACTTCTCCCTGCTACCTGATCTGCCCCTGAAATTTAGGGTTCTGTGAAGTTTTTATGATATTGTTGTAAGTAGATAAGTCACTCATTTCTCCCTGCTACCTTTCCTCTCCCCTGATTTACAAGGATCTGCAATTCTTTTTATCATAGTATTGATGGTAAATAAATCATTAACTCCTAATTTCTACCAGACCTATCCCCTGATTTACAGAAATCCTTGAGTTTTAGCTTGTCAGGACGAATGCTCAGAGAGCTATTGCCATACTCCGGCATCGTTGCTGTCGGCACCATCGTCATCTTCTGTAGACAAAACATTATCCTAGAGACAGGGCTTTAATAATTCTTATTTGTATTTCTTGTACCCAGACCTTTCACTGAGTACCAACATGTTTCACTTTGTTACCTTAACCTTGAAGTTTGACCTTTTAAAAAAAAGTTTTACCTTGGTCATCACTTATGAACAGCAAGAGATATTTCATGTATATATTCTTTGTGACAAGACCTTTCATTACTTATCAATTCTTTTAATATTTAGCCTTTGGCCTTAAAGATTGACCTGCTTATAAAACCTTTTGCTATTCAAATTTGGTTGCTCCGTTGTCTTCTGACATCTCTTGTATTATATTTGTAAGTGATCAAGTCGCATTGGCCTTGTATTATAGTGTTGTTTTAAGCAAGTCAAAAATAAAATAAAAGAAGAAAGGGTTAGAGTCATATCTAAAAATTATTTTGAAATTAATTTACAGAATAAAATTTTCTTGTAGATTTGAATTTTTGTGATAAATGTGAAACACATGAATGATCATTCACCATAAAACATCTGTGTAAGAAACAAGATTGTTAAAAAAGCAACTCTTATTTTCCTACTTTCAGATCTGGGACTACTCAACAGGCAGACCATTAGAAATGGGATCGGAAGAAACATGTTCTGCACTCTGTGTTATGTCAGATCCTGATAAAGTGGTGTTTGGTCGATCAGAACGATTTGGAAATGCTACGTCTATAATTGTTTGGGATTTATTAGGCAATCAAGCCGTCAAAGAAATGAAGTATGATGCACCAGTAGGAAATAACGACTATATCAATTTCTTAAAACTTTCACAAAATGATAAATACTGCGTAGCAGGATTTACAAACACTTTCGACAACCATGCTGAATTTGTGGTATTCGACATGGGCCAAACTAGTTATAATATAAATGATCCAGGTTTACTGCGTCTGGATGCCAATCCAGATTGTACTGTTATATTACCACGTGATGAGGCCGTTACAGGGTTACGTAATGGTGATTTGGTCGTGTGGAGCCTTCGTACAGCCCAACCCAGCCGACAACTATTATCTGGGTCAGGGGTTCATGCACACAGTAAAGAGGTCAAGGCTGTAGTGTTATCTGAGGACAATAGATATTTGGTGTCGGCCTCAGCAGACGGAACCCTCAAGGTTTGGGATATGCAGAGTGAGAGGCAGATCAATGCTTTATCAGGCCACACAGATGAGGTAAGACATTTTAACATTTCTCAATGTAGTAATTCTAGAAAGCAGTAGATTTACAGGGTGGTCAAGAATTCAGCTACCTGCCCCATCTTTTTCAGTTTTATCTATGTTACATATACCAAAATTAAAACGGAAAAGAGAGTATTGGAACATAGACATAATTACAGGGATATTGGACATATTAAATGTTAACATTCTACTTTGTAGTTCAAAACAAAATTATAAACATATGATAATTAAATATAATTAAATAAACCCTGTAGAGCTGAAAAAGGGGTTGTAAGATATACAAATATATACATTCAATGTTTACCAAACATTTGTGAGGAAAAGAAAACTGAAGACATCTGACAAAGTTGTATGACAAAAATCACCAAGGACATGCCCACAAATATGCAGGCAAGGCAGTGATAAATTTTGTATAGGATGATGTTCTGAGAAAGAGATAAAGTGTTTACTCTTGTTTATGACAGGTTTGGTGTGTAGCTATTTCACCCGACAACGAGATAGTAGTGTCTGGATCAAGGGACGGCACTATTAGACTGTGGAGAATGAAGAACGGAACAGAAATATGTGCATTCACCACCGGTGTTGATGTCTTCTACGTCACCATGAGCCATGACAAGGGAACCATTGTTGCCCTCGGTGACAAGTTCGGAGCACGAAAACTGATCATGCTGCAGGTGGTACGCACAAAAATTCGACGACAGATCAGTTCCTAAAACTTGATGTACAATTGTTTGTCACTAAATTTCAATGTCTAAATTGCCTCTGCCTGGAAAGCACAGTTTTATAATGATACATTAATATTTTCAATATTTACTGCAATTCATTGTCATAAATTATTTAACGACAATTTTAGTAATTTACAATATTCTCATTAAAAATTCTACGATTCAAATTAAGTATTGAATGAAAAAAAGGGAAAACAATTCAAAAGAGTAGCATTTTATTCATAAAGTTTGCTTAGCATGCATTTCTATAAGAATTAATAGCTTTTGAAAATACAGTGTATTTTAGTATTGGTCAGCATGCCTTTGGTATTTTGTGTAAGAACTTTTATTTTACTTATCTGTTGTATGGAATATAACATAATACATACCGCCTATTGAGTGACACATAAATTATCAGTCTTTTAAGATTACGCAGTAGATTTATTCCAAATATGGAACAAAAATCTATGATCTGAAGATATTCCCATACAACATGCATAATAATATATTTTTGGATAATGTAGCGAACTTTAATGACGAAAAGAAATGATAAAATGAAATTTAACTATAAATAACAATAATTAAATTATATTTCAATGATTTAGAAATTCTAATTGCAAAACATGATTGTTTTTGAAAGATGTTTACATTGAATTGAAAAAGAATATTTTTGTTTCGTTGTTGTAGCGAGTTATCTGCCCGTAGTGCATTTACCCGGGGGTTGTTGATGATTGCATTTTGTATGTGCCATAGTAGAATTTCACTGAAGAATACTCTGTTATGTTAGGGAGAGATATTATTTATAGCTTGAAATCTATAGCAATGTTTTCTTGTGAAATGTTTAAAGTGCTTGTAAAAATAAATATTTCATACCAGCTATTTATAGTTTCTCTAATTCGTAAAAGTCGCAGTTTCAATTTCAAGGTAAGATAATTATCACAAAAATGAGGACTGAAGGATACATGGCGATGTGTGTGATACTGTGTTATTCCAGATAGCATGACCACGTCGGCCCAACGTCCATATGTGGTTGGCGTCGGCATTTTTAATTCACTGTAAGAAGATTTATATGTTATGATTTTATACACCAGATGCGCATCTCAACAACTGGTATCTCTTCAGTGTGGCTCATAGTGGGAAAATTGGAATTGTAATAAAATATATAAATATGGAGAGTAGTGTTTAAACCAAAGTGGCAGAAAATATGAGCAAAAGAATCAATCTAAGGAAATCGCTATGCAGGAGGGAGATACTCTTTAGTTGTTCCTTAAAACGTTTCAAACAAGGAGTATGTTTACTTTATATTCTAATTTTAATAGATTACTGTATTTTTTTAATCAGTATAAACATATAAATCCTTTTACAATGTTTGAGGGTCACATTGGGTCAACATGACTCTCATATATTTAGGCACTCTGTAACGATATATTAAACACGTATACGTACATTTATTTTTACAAAATTCTTGCATAATGATATATAACATATTGATATGGAAGGCCCTACATTAAGCAAACCCCTAAATAGAAAACTCGTGTGTATGTATACTCTTATGCACCACACGTCTAATGTATCTATATAAATTAAGATATATAGTTGCGCATCTATTCACACATACATTTCTGTATTTTATAAGAAACAAAAATACTGCAAATGCACAGCATTGTCATTTACACTACTAACGTATCTCTCTCCACTAGAACGAATTGTGTCCGAGAGATCCCGGGTTCTACACCCGCCGTATGCACGCGGTGTCGTGTCTTTCATATAGAATTCCAAACCGATGTCCCGTGTCGTGATAGGCGTGACACATTTAAAGTTCCCGCACTATAATATCGTGTTAATAGCTGTTAATAAAATTTAGGGGATAAATTTGGAATTCAATTTAGAAAATGAAATAATAGGAATTTGTGAATATTATTTTCCTTTGTTTTCTTTCTTTTTTTTTCTCCCCCTCCCCCATATTTTTCTTTCTTTGTTTTTTTTTTTTTTTGGTCGGAATTGCGTAGCAATTCCAGACCCTAGTCGTTACAATATGCTGTGGTGAATGCGTGTAACGCAGAAAATACCTCCTCGTGTATAAATAGTGCGTCGATATTTAGAAAAAGCGTGATTAGATTTACTTCTAGTACTTATAGTTCATATTGTACGAGTCAATACAAGATAAGTTTGATCAGATGAGAAAATAGATGTGCCGTTATTTCATCGATATAGACGAGTTTAATACATTCATGCGCTGGAGGACATGCAGTCTTTCCGAATACTCGACGGAAAGTCCCGAAAAAGTACGATTGACATTATTGTGTAGCTGCGCCGTAATAAGAAGTACACTACTAGTCCGTACTAGTATCCGTTGTATTATAATTAACAAAACTTGAGAATATCGCTTCTTTATATAGCAGTGGAATTCAAAGTACTCTACAATCTTCTCGTCACAACGATAAACAAACGTCTTGGTAGTTGTTGATGTGCAATGCTACTAAAAGAAGCCAGTTATTTATAGATCTACATGTGTAGACGTGGTTTTCCCCAAATGTACATGTACAGCGGGAGACTGTCCAGATTGCTAATTTCACACTACTGTCAAGATCAAAAGTGATAAGAGAGAATGAGATAACTATATAGTACGAGACGGAGACGTACGGGGGTGTACAGGGTGGAGCCGTTGTTTATATGAAAACGAGCACCTGTGCGCAGACCGTGTTTTTGTCAATACTGATCCTAAACATTACACGCTTGGTGTGTGATCTCTTGGTGGATCACGACTTTATTACCTTTGATGTACTTGACCATGCAATTCCGACCTTGAGGACTTTCAAGTCCTTTCATTTTTCTTTTTTTACAGTAAGCTTCATCAATTATTGAAGTTTAATCAATGTGCCGTATTTCTTCTAATAATGACAATATTTGGATTACCATGGAAATATGAGATACTACAAGTTACAGGTAAATTACTGGAAAAGCAAATGAATAAACACGATCAACAGGAATTCAAAATAACGTGAATTGACAGTTTTTATTGATGATGTCCAGTAATTTGTAAAATTCATAAAATAGATTATTGTACGTCAGCAACAGATTGAAAAATTGGAAACTATATTAATTTGGGGCTAAATAAGTTCCCAAAAAATCATTACGCACATCTTATATGACTGTTATAAAAATTTTCTGTATTTGATATCCAGATACATTTGTACTTTTATGGATCGATATTTTCTGTCACATTAACTTGTGTTTCACTATTTTCACTTTTCCTTCATAATCCCAGATCCACGTGTTTCCCTCACTGTTTACATCAATGTACCATAGTGCCTTCAATCCAGGAGGTTGTATATACCTTATAAACATTCCGTCCTTGTCTAGGATATTTATCCTGTCGTCGGCGATGAGGACGCTGCCACTGCTATCAGTACTGACGTCCAATGGATAAAATGTATCAGATCCCGTATACTCGTAACGTAAACTATTGTCTTTCCGTTCGTTACAGTTACACATATAGATCATTGTTGACAACATTCCCTTCTACTCTTATTGGTAATGTGAACAAGCTTTCATCAAACTCATCTATAATGCCACCCACCTTATTGTACTGGATAACTCGGTGTTCATCCCGAGGATACGTGAAGATGACGTCACCATTACGTAAGCAGCAAATACCCCACTGCTTGTTCTGTGTAGATACTAAGGTAGTAAATCTCCATGACGTCGCTCCCTTTGACGCTGACACGATACGCTTATTGTCTACATCACTAAATAGAATATCTCCCAATTCGTGACGTCTTCGAAACAGAATCCAGTGCTTCTGCCATTGATTTATTGATGAATGTCCAGTAATTTGTAAAATTTGGGGCTAAATAAAAATATACAATATTTAAATTTACATTGTAAAATTTGTGCCGTGACGGTCCTTTAGCTGTAGGTTGGTAACACCAATCTTCACCCAGGCCAGACTTGATGATGTGGTACATGTTATATATGGGTGATCATACCCAGCATTAAAAGAGGATACTACGGCTTGTGTTTAGGGTGATTGTGATAAAGGTGGAGGTGTTACATCCGCGGTAATTTTTGTTTGATCCTT
Organism: Pteria penguin; assembly: GCA_035048485.1. Taxonomy (NCBI): domain Eukaryota; kingdom Metazoa; phylum Mollusca; class Bivalvia; order Pterioida; family Pteriidae; genus Pteria; species Pteria penguin. The sequence goes on along the minus strand of CM068593.1, from coordinate 1,487,153 downwards.
CTTTATACTCTGCATTGTAGTGGTCAGGTTCCCGAGCATGGTCATTATAGTCTGGTCTTTGATTTCGCGAGGTTTATAGCTTGGAGGTGAGTATCATGCATGTAAGTGTTAGAATAGCTGCCGTGTCATCAAAATTCAAGTGTGCAGTCTAACAGACGGATGTCGTTACCTTCTTTTAATTCATCTAATTTGTATTTTTCGGAGCTCGTTGCGCATCTTTTCTATGTTTTCATCTACCACTGCAAGAATTCGGCTCGCTTGGGCAACTACGTCGTCGTCAATCTTCTGAATGCTCGTTGTATAATCTTTCCTCATTTGTCTGGCTTCCTGAATAAGTGTCCACAATTTTGTCAAACTTGTTTTAAAGAGACCGTCGAATTTTTTTTTCTAACTCTGTCCTTTTTGCACGTAGCGCGTTCTCTAGAGTGATCATCGTGTGTCTATTATGTAATGTAATAGCACATTCTGGGCAACATGGTTTCATACATTTCTCACACCAATGCAGATATTTATGTCCACTGTGTTTCACAAATATTGTTTTCTTTCTGAGAGTAGAGTATATACTTGTGATGTGGGTTTTTTTCCTTCTCATGCTCCTCTTTACACGTTTTAGATGGAGGGCCATCACAGTTCTGGCATTGATATTTTGCAGGTTTACCGCAGAATTCACGAGGCACCGCTTTCTGGTAGCCACGAGCTTGTGCCATTAGTACTGATCATCTGTAAAATACAGAACAATAAATTATAGCCATCTTATTTATGATTGTTATTAAAAGCTTTTTAAACTGATATGCAGCCTACTTTATAAAGTTCTTCTTATTGAAGTTCGCCGTATATACATCGGCTTCAAAGGGCATATATGTCACATATGACAAAAATAAACGAATAGTTTGACGTATTGATGCTTTTTTCAACAAAAAAGTCTTTAGTTAATATCCCCTTTCCGTCCCCCATTAGTAGCATTACAGCTGGTTTCTACGCATTCCGATGAAAACTCTTAACATTGGCCGAATCGTCACTGAATCCTTCTTCTGTGTTCCTTAAACCGTTGTAAAATATATGATGATATATAATTTTGTCTTACCTGCAGGTATTTCCATGTTTTTGTATTAAGCTCCAGGTTGTATGGGGTGATTCCGTTCTTCTTGCTTCTTGTTCAATATGTTTGTAAACTGGGTATTATCCAGCCAGTGTCTATTGTTTTAAACTTACATAGTTCGAATATAATTTTCAAACCGAAAATGAGAAGAGAATAAGGGGCTTAACTGAACATTGGTGGGTTGATTTAAAATAGAGAGTATGTTACCCCTGGGAAAGATGCGCATTACGGTAAGTTAAAGATTGATAAGAATTTATCTGTTTTCGTTTTGGAAAACTGCCGCGGCACAGGTCTATACTCATTTTTAAATACCTACCTGCTTCACGATAATGGACACAAACAACTTTTCAATGAAAGAGTTTAGAGAAGGGGAGGGTGAAATATGAATTAGAATAATGTGATTTCCGGTGTGCATTAGGTAATAGCATTCGTATATAAATAGTATACTTCCTCTTGTATTGATTCGCAGTAGGTATATTGCATGGCTTGTGACTGAGAGGTTCAGAGAGTTCTATGATATTCATCATTTCTAATGAGATAATTGGATTCACTCGATGAATTTTATGGCTTTTCACTGAAAGGATCAGAGAATGAGTCCTAGGATATCCACCATATTTTTTGAGACTGTGTAGGTGTATTATATGGCTTCTGACTGAAAGGTTTTGAGAGTGAGTCTCAGTAGGTGAATTGTATTGCATGTCATCGAAAGGTTCTGAATTTGAGTTCTATGGCATCCATAATTGTTATGAAGACAGTGATATGTAAATGGTATGGCATTTGACTGAAACGCTCTGTGTTTGAGACCCATGGTGATCAGTCCCCTTAAGAGAGTGAGACTCAGTAGGTGAAATATATGGCTTGTGACTAAAAGGTTCTGAGTTTGAATCCTATGTTTTTCACTAACCTTTTTTGTATTTAATATTCATATAAATTTGTAACATCATATTTCAGCTACATCTGTAACACAGTATAAAATTACAGGTAAATCTGTACTATGTTTTCAAGTTACAGGTAAATCTATACTATGGTATCATTCTACAGTTATATTTGTTCTATAGTTTCAAGTTACAGGAGAATTTAAACTAGTGAATTCAAGTTATAGGTAGATCTATGTCATTGTATCAAGTTAGAGGTAGATCTATATTATAGTATCAATGTAAAGATGATGGATAAATCCAAACCATAAGTCTACAAATCATGAAACCAGAGGACATACAAAATCAGTAAAAATGAAAAACAAGTGGAAAATAACAAAATATGTCTACTTGAAGAGCATATGTGAACCCCTGTGATGAAGTGAGATCAGGTGCCCGGGGAGAGTGAGCATCTCTTGCTTGCTAGCAACACCTAAGTTACAGGTAGATCTATGTTATAGTATCAAGTCACAAGTAGATCTGTACCATAATATTACGTTACAGGTAGATCTATATTATAGTGTCAATTGACAGGTAAATCTATGTTATAGTATCAAGTTACAAGTAGATCTATACTACAGTTTCAAGTCACAAGTAGATCTATACTGTAGTATCAAGTAACAAGTAGATCTATACTAAAGTATCAAGTCACAAGTAGATCTATACTATAGTATCATGTTACATGTAGATCTATACTGTAGTATCAAGTGACAAGTAGATCTATACTAAAGTATCAAGTCACAAGTAGATCTATACTATAGTATCAAGTGACAGGTAAATCTATGTTATAGTATCAAGTTACAAGTAGATCTATACTACAGTTTCAAGTCACAAGTAGATCTATACTGTAGTATCAAGTTACAGGTAGATCTATACTATAGTATCATGTTACAAGTAGATCTATACTATAGTATCAAGTTACAAGTAGATCTATACTATAGTATCAAGTTACAAGTAGATCTATACTGTAGTATCAAGTCACAAGTAGATCTATACTATAGTATCATGTTACAAGTAGATCTATACTATAGTATCAAGTTACAAGTAGATCTATACTATAGTATCATGTTACAAGAGGATCCATACTATAGTATCAAGTTACAAGTAGATCTATACTACAGTATCAAGTTACAGGTAGATCTATACTATAGTTTCAAGTTACAGGGAAATTTATACTATGGTATTAAATTACTAGTAAGATCTATACTATGGTATCAAGTGACAGGTAAATCTATATTATAGATCACTTTGCTGCAAAGATATTGTATCAAAAGCAATATAAACATACTCAAAGTGATTGCTCACTCAATAGCGGGTATAATTAGTATTTCTTCTTGGACTATTGGACATTGTTAAACAAACGGGAATTCAAGTAATTGTGAACTGACAGTATCTCACCTGAAAATAAAGAATAATTTGTATAGAAATATATGATAAGGATAATCACTCATATGTTATAAGAGTATATAGAATTTCCAATTTTATCTTTTATTTTTCTATTCATTCTTAATAACTTTTTAATGCGATGATGTTTTTTCTGCATTACCATACGTATTTATATATCTTTATGACCTCTCAGCTTGAGACATCGTTGACTCTTCATCTGAATATGGAGGGATATTTATACTACTAAATGTTTGTCCTTTGATTATTCCGCTGTTTTGTTGAGTGGGAAGGTGGGCCCGTAAATCGGTTAACCACACCAATTAATTGACTACAGTTATATCAAATGACTGTCCTAAGTCGGTATCGTAACCGCACTATAATCAAATATTTTTGTGATGTCTTTATGTAGTTGATGTACATTGATGTGATGTAAATATTTTCGTGGGTTGGTGTCGATTTATTTAAAGTTGTCTTCAAATATAAAAGAAGGGATTTTTCCTTCTACTTTTAGAAACATTGTAACATTTTCCAATCAGTTTTATAATTTGTGCCAATAGATGATATTTAGATCGGGAAATGTTAAGAAATCTGAAAAAAGATACTTATATTAATGTATTTAATGAAAAGTATTAATAATTAAATTTCATTTCAGATGGGAGGCGAGTAAAATAATTCAATCTCAAATTAGGCAAAATTTGCAAGTTTTGATTAAAAAAATCACCATGAACGAGAATTAAATTTCTAATTACATATTTTACACATAAAAACAAGTTGAGTTATTACTCTTTGACTTGATTCATAGAGAAATATAGGTAACTGCTTACATAAGAGAGAAACAACATCCCGAAAGGGAGCTGTTATCGAAAGTTTTTTTTCCAAAATTCTCGATCCTCTAAAGATTTGGGATTCAGCCACTTCTGTAAATTCTTTCAAAGTGAGTTTGAACCATTTTGTACAATGCTTTGATCAGTTATTAATCTAATTCATACAAAATAAAACTGCTACATTAGCGCTGAAACAACAAATAGTAACCAAAAATATTTGAACCCTGTGCCCGTAGTTGATAAGTGTTGCATATCTCCGGACCCGAAGGTCCATAGTACAACTGGGTGATTATCCAATGAAATTAAAATACATATAATGAAAACACCGTTGGGCTTTATTATGTAATGATCTAGAACTCATATCAGATTGATGTTTTTAATTATTTTACAAGATTGCATGAGATATATAAATTTGAGGTTTGAATAAATTTAGAGCAAATGTTTTCCTTTATTTCATGGCATTCGATGTGCATTGATGCGGCTAACAGAACGCGCCCCCTGTGTTTACGCCACGTCCTTATAGTTGTTACTATGACGTAATAGAAAATATCGCTCATGAAACGCGACATTCATTGGTATTTAACTATATTCACTTGTCCTTTATACTCCCCAATCCATGCATTTCCCTCAATGTCTACATCAATGTAGTATGGCTTCTTCAATCCAGGAAGTTGTAGATAACGGATAAACTTCCCGTCCTTGTTCAGGATATGTATCCTGTTGTTCCTACTGTCGGTGATGAGGACGCGGCCACTGCTATCAGTACAGACATCCATCGGGTCAAATGATTTTGTATCGAATCCTGTATACTCGTAACGTAAACTATGGTCTGTCCCAAATGTTAATACTTTCTTTTTGTGCTGGTCACACACATACAAATCATCGTTGACAGCATTTACTGCAACTCTAGCTGGGAATACGAATAAGCTTTGATCAAACTCATGTATAATCTCCCCCGCCTGATTATACTGGATGATTCGATGTTCATCCCGGGGATACGTCACTACGATGTCACCATTACGTAAGCAGCATATTCCACAGGGTTTGTACTGCGAAGACAATATTAGCGTGAATCCCCATGACGTCACCTCTTTTGACGCTGACACAATGCACTTATTGTCTACGTCACATAAGAGAATGTCTCCAAATAATGTAATCGTGAAGTCATTGAACTTGAATTCAGAGCTAATTGTATCATTTATTTTGCCTTGACGGTCCATCAGGGTTAGGGATCTTCGTTGATCACCAGTCTTCACCCAGGTCATACCTGATGATATGGTACAGTTGATGCATGGATGTGCATACCCAGGATTAAAAGTTGATACTACTGCTGGCGTAGATAATAACTCTTGGGTCGTGTTCCCAATCATCGTCATTATAATATGATCATTGATTTCACCAGGTTTATAACTTGGAGGTGAATGTCGTGTAAGTATTGGAAGATCTGCTATATCATCGAGTTCAAGTGTGTAGTCCAACATACGGATGTCGTTTCCATCTTTTAGATCATCTAATTTGTTGATAACTTTTTGGAAACTCTCATATGCATCATTAATTTTCTGTTCCTGTGACTGAAGCAATGCTTCTGTCGAGTTCTGGATTTTTCGGAGCTCGTTTCGCACCTTTGCTAAGTTCTTATCTACCACTGTATGAATTCGAGCAGCATGGGCAACTACGTCATCGTCAATCTGCTGAATGCATTTTATATAATCTTCCCTCATTTGTTTGGCTTCCTGAACAAGTGTCTGCCATTTTATCAAACTTTCTTTCAAGGGGCCGTCTAAGTTTTCTCTAACCTTTTCTCTCTTTGCACGTAGGGCGCTCTCTAAGGAGATCATCTTGTGTCCGTTATGTGACGTAATGGCACATTCTGGGCAGCATGGTTCCTTACATTTCTCACACCAGTAAACATACTTTTGTGAATCGTGTTTCACACAAATCGTTTGTTCCTTTTGGGAGTAAAATACATACTTGTGATGCGGCTTTTTCTTCTCATGCTTCTCTTTACACGTTGTACATAGAGGGTCATCACAGTTCTGGCATTGGTATTTTGCTGGGTTATCACAAAATTCGCATTGCACCGCTTTCAGGTATCCACAAGCTTCTGCCATTACTATTGATTATCAAACTGTAAAATACAGAACAATAATTCATAGCCATGTCATTGTAAAGTCATTATTAATAGTCTTTGACATAACGAAGGGAAGGGGGTTGAATAAGAGAATAAATAAAACATATACAATTATACTTTTTCCATCTATATGTTATATTTACAAAAAAAAATTGGTAATTTCAATTATTAATATACAAAGACTGATACGATATATATGGTGTAAAGTAATACATTGAAACAGGAAATAATAGAATACAATACGTCGTTTCCGTGTTATCGGAACTCTCTAACCTGAAGGTAATAAGCGGTGTATTAGTCACGTGGGTTGAAGAAAATTCTAGGCACTTTTTGATGGTATTCCCCGCCAAGATACAAGAATGGTAGGTCGGAAAGAGACTAAATATTCTAAAAGCAAATACTGGTGCACGGTACCAGGTTGTAATGCAGATTCTAGGAAAAATCTAATCTAAAAATATCCATGGATGAATAATATTTACTTTGAGCCCTTTCCGATGAAGAGAAAGGAACCCCAACTCAGAGCCAAATGAATATCTATGATTCGGCGACCGAAAGGTTATGAACCATTATATCACCATCGTGTATGCTCCCGGCATTTTATAGGCAACAGTAGATCACAAGATCACCCTATTCCGGAGTTATTTCCATGGAACAATTACAAAGAACCCGTCAATCTCGAAATAGTAATTGCATTTCCAAACGAGAAAAATCGACATCTTCCACATTCCGATCCACGTCCACAGACACAGTGCCACACCTCTTAGAACTAGAAAGTAACCCCACTCAGGTATACGAAGAAATCTTGGAGAATCCACACAATGAAGTTTGTAAACATTGAAACATGATTTATAATAGAATATACTTGTGCTAGTTTATTAGAATATATATATATATATATATATATATATATATATATATATATATATATATGTATATATATATATATATATATATATATATGTATATATATATATATATATATATATATATATATATATATATATATATATATATATATATATATATATATATATATATATATATATATATATATATATATATATATATATATATATATATATATATATAATGTTGACAAGAAATATAATTTCTATTATTAACAATAGTGACACATTAATATACAAACGAGTTGTAACTAGATGGACTAGGTCAATGACTTCTGGTACAGATGTACTTAAATAAGGAAAGTTTAGTCTTGTAGCGTAATAAAGAACCCAACAATTTCAATACTTGTGTGGTAATAGACACTTCCGTTTTTACCCTCTTATATGGCCCCTTTGAATTCATATTCCACATACTGAGTAAAGTTTTTTTTTCTGTGTAGGCAATGTATCATTTCAGAGGGACCATATAAGAAATCACCAACGTCTGTGACTACAGGACAAATGTGATGTACAACAACAACAACAAAAAAAAAAATAAATAAATAAATAAATAAATAAACGAATACTTTGAGATGCTGGTGTTATGTTCAACGAAAAAGTCTTTGGCTACCCTTTTCCCCATCACCATTACAGTTGCTTCCTACGGCTACGGATTCTTTAAGGCAAGTGCTGAATCGCCTCTGAATAGTTCTACCGCAACTTTGTTAAAATCTATGAAAATATAAATCATGTCTTACCTACAGATTTTTCCAGGTTTTGTACTAAACTCTAAGTTTTGTTTTGGTAACATCCGTCGTTATTCCTTCTTGTTTAATGCTTGTATAAACTAGTCCGGTGGTTATATTCAAGTGTTTACTATATTTAACTTCCGACTTTCGAATATAATGTTCAAATCGAAAGTGACAAGAAAATAAAAGGTCAAAACTAGGTTGGGGTTTTTTTTTTACATCAGAACGTATTTTACCCATGAAATTGATGCACAGTTTAAAATGTAATTTATAGTTTGATTAAAATTTCTCTGTTTTCATTTTGAGAAATTCCCACGGAAGAGGTCTATACTTGTTGTTAAATACGTGAGTGCTTTACGATAATGTAAACAAACAACTTGTCGATGAGAGAAAGAGGAGAATTATGTATGAATTGCAGCAATGTGATTAGTAGTGTGAGCTAGATGCCTACACAAATAATGACCCTCTTCTCGCTCTGTGCCAAACACTATGGATAATGACTCGGTAGCTTGTAATTAATCTCCTCCTATTTCTCTTAAATGCATTTAGATAATGCCACAGTTCTTTCCCCGGTCAAGAGAAGAAAGAATCACACAAATACAAACAAAGACATGCATACACCCGTTAAGTCACATAGTCATGGAAATTGAAACATCAACAAAACCACATTCTAAAGAAACAAATATCAAATATTTATTTACGTGTTTTGAAGAGATTATAATACCCGCCCCATTCTTTTCGATTAAAAAGCTGTAGAGTTTGTCGGTGTTTTTACGGTATTAGCAACGGTATTAACAATTCAGCCTTGCGATTAAATGCATAGATTAAGTAGACTCCTTCTCACTTGTTCTACCATTGTATGCAGTTTACACTGTATTATAGCACGTAAAAGTAATTTACCACGTTTGCCGAGGTTTGTCTTTGTCTGTATGTTTATGTTTGTCTGTCTGTTTGTCTGACTCTCTCTCTGCCTGTGCTTATAAATCGTGGAACATGATTAAGCTCTCTCTCTCTCTCTCTGTGTGTGCGCGCGCGTGTGCCCGCATTATACGTATATGTGCATGGATCAAAATATGGAGAGCATTGTACCAGGCAGATAGCGCCATTCTGTATTTGAGGGTATGAAGTAATATTAAACAGCTATAGATTAATCAATGCATAAGAAATAAGTAAATAAGTAAATATTAATGCTCACGAATTTGTAAATGAGTTTATTAGCATATGGTATGCATTAGTCAAATTACTCGACGCAACTAGTAATAAGTCTGTATTTCATTTTATTACCAGGTTTGTCTACTGTTGTGTACAAGAAACCAAGATAAAAATACGAGAGAGAATCCTCTGAAGTTCTCTGCACGACAAACTAGTATGGACCTGACTTTTGTGCATCTACTTGACTTCTCCGGATCATTTTGGCTTGATTTAGGGATTCACACTTAAAATCTCCCTACTTCTATCAGAAAAACATTTATGTCATGTCGCAATCCTATTTTCAAAACTTTCTACAGATAACACTCAATTGCCCAATGTTAGTAATGTAAATGAGAAAAGACTAGATATGATGGGGGATTTCGCAATGGACTTGAAACAAATTTTCAAGAAATTGAATAAATAAATAAACAAATAGATAAATAAAGATGACTATTCGTGGCAATGGCAGATCCGAACAGTGTTGAACTAATTTAAATTCATGGGTAGTTGGGATTTCTTCCGCTGTCAGATGTATATTTCGGACATTAAGGGTTCTCGATCCTTGAGTGACGTCATATATGTTCCGTCAGAAGGAGGGATGGGGGAAATAAAACTTTGTTGATTTGTCTTCGTAAAAAAAATAGCATGTATATCATAATCATAGTAATAGGTGAATTGTATGGTTTATGACTGATAGGTTCCGAGGTTGAGTCCTGTGTTATTCATCATTTTCTGTTGAGACAGTGAGACTCAGGTGAACTGTATGGTTAATGTCTGAAAGGTTCTGAGTTCGAGTATGGTATTCATCATTCCGATTGATACAGTGAGATTCATTAGGTGAATTGTATGACTTGTGACTGAAAGGTTCTGAGTTTGAATCCTATTTTGTTTATGATTTCTATTGAGACAGTGATATTCAGTAGGTGAACTGTATGAATGAAAAGTGCTATCAGTTCTTTGATGTTCATCATTTTCGTTATGAGTGGGAGACTAAGTAGGTGAGTTGTATGGCGTTTGACTGTAAGGTTCTGATTTTGAGATATATACTACAATGTAAGCGTATGACTCTATTTTCGTGTAAATAGGTAAAACAACTACAATGCTATATCATAAGTATCAAATGACCTTCTACCTTCTTTTTTTAAATTGTAAAATTCGGATGTGTAGGAAGTCACGAATAAGTGCAAATATTTCAGCATTTAATCTATTTACTTTAAAACCTTAGGAAATAAGTCAGTAAAATTTATGACACTGACACTTAACCTGTTTGCCTTGGGCTTAAGTATTGTATTTTTTAATTTAGCATCGCATAAAAACAAATACAACCAATATATTTTCATAGCACTATATCAAGCTTTACATTTACTTGCGTCTAAGTCCGGCGCACACAAACTTTCCGTCCTTGTCCAGGATATGTATCTTGTTGTTCACATAGTTGGTGATGAGGACGCGGCCACTGCTATCAGTGCTAGCTTTCCAAGGGTCGAATGGTTCGGTATCAGATCCGGTATACTCGTAACGTAAAATATGGTCTGTCCCAAAGCGAATACTTTGTGTTTCTCACGGTCGCACACATACATATCATCGTTGACAGCATTCACTGCTACTCTAACTGGGATTGTGAATAAGCTTTGATCAAACTCATGTATAATTTCCCCGGCCTTATTGTACTTGATTACTCGGTGTTCATTCCAAGGAAACGTAACCCTAACCGTAACCCTAACGATGACGTCACCATTAAGTAAGCAGCAGAGTCCACCCGGCGTGTACTGTGTAGATACTAAGGTAGTGAATCTCCATGACGTCGCCCCCTTTGACGCTGAAACAATACGCTTCTTGTCCCAGTCACCAAATAGGATGTCTCCCGATAAAGAAATCGTAACGTCATTGAACCTGGAGTCAGTGTTAATAGTGTCTTTCATTGTCCCGTGACAGTCCATTAGCTGAAGACGTGATTCACCGATCTTAACCCAGGCCAGACCGAATGATGTGGATTATCATACCCAGGACTGAAAGAGGATACTACGGCTGGTGTGGATAATAAGGTCAGATTACCGATCATTGTCATGATAATCTGATCATTGATTTGACCAAATTTAAAGCTTGGAGGTGAATGCCGGGTAAGTGTTGGGAGAGCTGCCATATCATCAAATTCAAGTGTGCAGTCCAACAAACGGATATCGTTACCTTCTTTTAAATCATCTAATTTGCTGATACTTGTTTGCACTTTCTCATATGCATCATTGATAGTCTCTTCTTGTGACTGTAGCAACGTTTCCGTTGAGTTCTTGATTTTCCGAAGTTCGTTGCGCACCTTTGACAAGTTCTTATCTATTGCTGCATGAATCCGGGCAGCATGGGCTAATACGTCATCGTCAATCTTCTGAAAGCGTGTTGTATAATCTTGCCTCATTTGTCTAGCTTCCTGGAGAAGTGTCCGCCATTTTTTCAAATTTTCTTTTAAGGGGCCGTCTAAGTTTTTTCTAACCTTTTCTTTCTTTGTACGTAGGGCGTTCTCTAAGGAGATAATCTTGTGTCCGTTATGTGACGTAATAACACATTCTGAGCAACATGTTTCCTTAGATTTCTCACACCAATGCATATACTTATGCCCAATATGTTTTACACACATTGTTTGTTCTTTTTGGGAGTAGGGTACATACTTGTGATGCGGCTTTTTCTTCTCATGCTTCTCTTTACACGTTGTACATAGAGGGTCGTCACAGTTCTGACATTGGTATTTTGCTGGGTTATCACAAAATTCACATGGCACTGCTTTTAGATAACCACTAGTTTCTGCCATAATTAGCAATGATCATCAAACTGTAACAAGAACAGAACAATAAATTATAACCTTGCTATAAATGAACTATTATTAATAGTCTATCTCACTGTGAAGTGGAAGGGTGGGGGAGGGGGGGGGGGGTGCGGTGGTGAGGCACGATTGGGAGAATAGATCATAGTAAATGATAAAGTGCAATTCTTATCAAACATCGCGTCAACTGCTGTTAATAAAATGTAGGGGGTAAATTTGGTATTCACTTAAAAATGACACAATAGACATTTCTGTATATAGTTTTGTTTTCTTTTTCTTTTCTTATTTTTTCATATATATTTTTTAATTTTAATTAGAGCTGTCCTAACTAACAAATACCCTCTGCGACAACAAAGTGGAGACAAGCAATTTTCATCTCTTTATGACAACCCATGAGGCATCCAAAGAACAGGCATAATAATCCTATTTACCATTATAGAAGTGTAAGGTCAAAGTTAAGGTCATAATAACCTAGTTTTGGTACATGACACATCTGCTTCCCATGCATCCACATGTAATATTTCTTCAACCTAAATGCTTTGCTTCAAAAGTTAAGCTTCGAACACGTAATAGCCCAGGTTTTACTATCAAAGAGGTCCAAATCCAAGGTCAAGGTCACAATAACTTAATTTTGGTACATGACACTTCCCATGCTTGTGGGAGCTTTCCTCTAGGTTTGTACATCCTTACCCCTCCCCTTTTTTTCATTTAAATGGCTTTAAATATAATAAAACTGAAATGCAAATCTCCTAAAGTTATAATCACACCACTTAGAGTACCTTCTGTGTCCACTCTTCATATACCTGGTATTTCTTGTATAAATTTATTCGGCACCACTAAAGTTTATATTTCTCCACTTAAAAGTGGTTTCCCTATTAAACGTTCTATTTCATTTTCAAAAACATTCACACCTATAGATTCTTACAGAGCTGTCAATTCTATTCACAGAGGGTATTCTAAGATTAATAAGTGCAACGCCAAGAAATGTCTTATTTGCCATCATTCAATCTGCAAGTCCAATATTGAATCTTCAGTTAATGGAGATACATATAACACCAAATTATATTGGACATAGATTGAAATACTGCCAATGTTATATATGTTATCACTTGAGAAGCGCTGGAGGATGTGGGGCTCAATATGTCGGGGAAATTTCTCAAACTTTGAAACGTTTTCGGAATCATTTCTATAAAATTCTTAATAACCACTTTAATAAATACCAACATAATATTAACAATGTGAAAATAACTCAGTAGAAAATATCTCTACATTACCAGGTGATACGACATCAGATATTAAAAAACGACTTTTGGAAGCCGAGCTCTACTGGATTAAACAATTACAAACCCCATACCCTCTTGGTCTCAACAACCGAATATATCGACAAGGTAATATTTCTTCTCATCAGAATAAGATCAATATTATTACATTAAGACATAATACTATTAGAAAACGTAGGTCACATGGTCGTCGCCCTAATCGTAACATCAGAAAACGTAATCGTTTAAATAGGTCATTAGACAATCTCCTATTTATGGCAAAGTAATAATAATAATTATAATAATGGCTGTCATGAACTTTTGCATGCACTATCCTTTATTCCGGTAAATAAATTGAAACCTATCCTGGACGAAACTGATCTTCGAAGTTTACGCAATTCTGATTGATATAAATTCAAATTGATTATTTTATTTTCATATAATAAACTCTTTCTTCATATTCCGTCTCTTCCACCCAAGCAGCAATTACTCAAAATTAAATTTATCAATAAAGGCTTTGATCTACTGAACATTTCTAATATTTTCCGTTATCATAGAGTCACATCTCAAATCCCCCGATATTTTGAGAATTTAGAACTTCCACTTATTTGTTACCAGCACAAAAAGCTTATAAGAAATCTTATTTTAAATTATGATACAGTTACATCTAATTCTGATATTTCAGACTCTATTTCTTCGTCGTGTTCTTGTGAAAATTCTAAATATGTTTATAAACCGGCAGGTCATATTATTACTGGTGACCTAAACTGTCTTTCGGACAAGAAATTGCTCACCCTTTTTGGAAAGGGACCTAAATATAGGTTACCGTCCAGGATAGATTTCAATAAATGCCATGACGTTATAGAGGATGCTTTAACTACATATTGTAAACGTTCGTGTAAAAAAGAACAGGCAAAGGTTCATGCTCTTAATGAGTGGAAATACGAGATTTTAAGAATTGTCGATATCCGTATTAAGAAATTTACGGAAATCCGCATTTATTTCAACAGCCTAATACATTGACGGCAAATTCTAGTAAAAAGAGGATAGCTGACTTACATGCTAAATATGTCTTCGTTTCTGCTGATAAAGCAGGTAATAACATAATAGTTGTTTGAAAACTATATTATATTGAAGTACTTAAAAACGAATTAAACTCCACTCATACATATGTGGAAAGCCCTACCTCAAAAGACAGCACCTTGCACGATCACCTCATGGCCATGCCCGACTTCAAAATTAAAACTGATAAATCTGATCCACCAACCATGTATTGGCTCCCAAAACTACATAAAAGTCCATATAAATCACGTTTCATATCTAATTCTAGCTACTGCTCTACTACGGTACCATCGAAACATATTACGTCTGCTCTAACTGCTATAAAATATCATATTATCAAATATTGTGATGTTGCATTCCATACTAGTAACATCAATTACTTTTGGTCAATTAAAAATTCTCATGAAGTTATAGACAAACTTCTTTCACAAAAATTTCAAAGCGACTCAAATTTCTACGCTTTATACATCTTTGCCTCATGATTTGATTAAAAGCAAGTCGCTGTCTCTTATACAATGGTGTTTTCACAGAGAATGTAAAACTTACATATGTACTTCCAATAACTCCGGATTCTTTTCCAACAAGCAATATACTTCATATAAATACTGGAATTGCAAGGAATTATGTAAAGCACTAGATTTTCTCATGAATAATATTTTTGTGCAATTTGATGGCAAGATATATCAACAAATACTTGGGATTCCTATTGGTACTAACTGCGCGCCTCTGATAGCAAGGCTATTTATTTATTGATATGAGAGGAATTTTATTGTTTCCATTAAAATCTCAAAACGTTTCGACCTCTTTGACAAAGTTAATAATACTTGCAGATATCTGGATGATATTTTGGTTATCGACAACACTGATATCGAACAATTTATATAAGAAATATACCCACCAGAGCTCAAATTGAATAAAGCTAATACTTGAGATAAATCTACACCTTTCGTAGATTGGAACATCAAAATTATCAACCACCTAATATATACTAATATTTATGATAAACGTGAGGATTTTGGATTTCCTATTGTAAATTGTCCTTACTTGGATGGCGATGTCCCTAGACTTCCATCATATGGTATCTATATATCTCAATTAGTTCGATTTGTCAGAGGCTCCACCGATGTTTTGGACTTTCATAAATGAAATTTACAAATTACTACTAAACTTTTTACTCAGGGTTACAGATATCATAATCTTAGAAAAACATTCGGCAAATTCTTTAGATCTTATTTAGAACTTCTATCTAAATTTGGAAATATTTATTTTCAACACTATGTATCCAATGGAATTTCCCATCCTAATTTTTACGGAGATCTCGTACTAAGGAAAATAAAAGGCTCCGGTAACGTTATTTTATCATGTAATAAAATAGTCAAACGTCTTCTAAATAGACAATATGACATTGAGATCATCAACAAGACTATAGGTCTTGTATTTGGCCCCTCTAGAGCCTTATGCAATCTTTTACTTGGATGTTGCACGCTGACTAACAGGGTGGTGGGGACTATATGACGGGCCTTGTCCAAACCTCTTTCAGAGAAGACATGGTCCTGAACCTCGTCCCCCTGACTGTTAGTCGGGACTCCTATAGATTTAGGGCCTTAGCTCGATTTCAGACTGGCAGAAGACGGTTTATCATGTTGATGTCGCATATATTTTTATATCATTATGTTTTTTACAATACCTTACATGTTTATATTTTTCTGACCTCTCAATATGCGATACCTGTTGACCCTTGTTCTTTACATGGAGGATTATTTATCAATTTTAAATGTACGTCCTTTGATTGTTCTGCGGTTAAGGTGAGTGGGAAGGTGGGCCCGTAAACCGGTTAACCACACCATTTGTTTAGTTTTTGTCAAATTAAATGACCGTCCTAAGTCGGTAACGTAATTGCACTACAATGAAATATTTTTTTGTAATGTGTTATATATGCTAGTATATTATTGATATTCATGTATTGTATAGCTCCATGGTGACTTCTGCCACATAACTGTGCCAGTAACTCCTCTTTATTTCATCCCCATCCCATGATGCATCCACATTTGTTTTGTCATGAGGAATAAGAAAATATGTGATTTAGGGGTGTGCATCTGAACCAGATTTGAGATAATTGAAGATTCCTGAATTTGGGAGAAGGGGGAGAGGTTGACTCTAAGGATCCACAACTTATGTAATTAAACTCCTCTTGTCATGAGGAATCAGAACATATATACTTTAGGGCTGGGAATCTGGAATATTTTAGAGATAAACAAGGTTTTACCATCGCGGAGGTAAATGGTCAAGGTCCAAATCAGTCACAGTGAGTTAATGCTTGACATTTGACCTGTGACCTTCGCTCAAGTTCATGACATACCCTTGGATCCTAAGTAACAATTCTATGACATATTATTGAACTCCGTGCACAGGGTAAGAAGTCATGGCCAATGTTTTACTTTCTGTATCTATTATAACCTTGACCTTTGACCCATGACCTTGGTTCAAATGCATAACATACCCGTAGATACTAACGCAACAATTCTGTGAAGTATTATTGAAATCCGTGCACAAGGTGAGAAGTTATGGCCTGGACAAGGTTTTAAGTCATGACACACTCATAGACTCTGAGGAACAATCTCAATCGTAACAACTCGTCCATTTCCGTACGCAAATACGACTCGTACGTACTACGCAGTCAGCCATTGGGACTACTTCCGATTGTTATGTAAACACACACGGCCATGATCAACATGTCTGTCATGTTTGCACTAAAATAGGCAATTATGCTTATTGCCTGCTTTTGTCTATATTTGTTTCTCTCTGAATGGGTGAACTAGTATGAATTTTTCATGTCGGAGTCTACACACGTGCACTGGTTAAATGTCACTTCGAATATCCTCTGATTCGTTTCCAATGCTCTAACATTTAAAATAAAAATGTGAAATTTGCTACGATTACTGAATTACCATTACGATTGTATAATATTTATCAAAACCGGTATTACATTTCATACGGAACTTCTCATATTCTAAATTACAAAAACAATGCTATGAACTTTTTTTCGCCTCACGCCTCAAGAGCTACTACGACGAAAGCCGAAGAATTGAAGCGATTTGGTATATATCGCTGCGCCGTGGGGATTCCGAGTCTATTTTTGTAAAAAATGGCGACGGTGTTCCGATTGGAACAAATCTGTGACATGTTATTGAAATCCGTGATTAGGGGAAAAAGTTATGGTATTTATGTCTTCCTGGACTGTTCAACATTGTTTCATAAACTGGACTAGAAATAGACCTGAATTTACAGTATTTTATTGTTGAATGTAATTTGTAAACTTCATAATATACATATTATCTATTATCACACATTGTAAGTCAAGAACAGATTGAGAAATTTGAAACTATTTTCAATTTCCAGCTAGATAAGTTCCCGAATAAATCCATACACACATCTTATATGACTATGTTCTTTTAACAATCAAGTGTCGAGTGTATACGCAAGCTCACATGCTTCTGTATACCGTTTCTTGATCTGCAGTCGCAATCGAGTCTCAGGTGGCTCTGTATACCGTATCTAGTGCTCTATGTATAAACAGGGCTCACGTGGTACTCTAGCCACTTTTTTGTGACATATGCATAAACGTAACCCACCTTGTTCTGTATCTCGTTTCCAGTGGCCAGTGTATAAACGAGGACCTCGTGGTTCTGTATTCCATTTGTGGTGATCTCGGTATAAACAAGACTCACGTGGTTCTGTAACCCACTTCTAGAGCCCAAATTTTAGACGTGTATTACTGTGTGGTTCTATATGGTTCTATATCCTGTTTTACCGCCCAGGGCGTAAATTAGGCCGATGGTGTTCTGAATCCCGATTCTAGTGATCGGTGTATGTCGATCGTAAAACGTCACCAGAATACACTAATTCTTGTCCAAAATGTTTGTTCAGAAAATGTGAGCAAAAGAATCAGTCGAATCGCTATTTATTCCTGAGATACTCCTGAAAACATGTCAAAGAAAGAGTATGTTTACATTATATTTTATATTATGGTCGAGCATTGTCTTGTACCGTGCATGTACCGTGGACATTGGATTTGGGCGCGTAAAGCCGCGGACACGCGTGGACACTGTCCCTGTATATCGGCCATATTGACCGCGTATATAGGTGGTCATTTACCTGTGTCTGCGCCGTCAGACGGTCAAACGTGGACACGAAATATGTCCCGGTAAATGGGTATGATAGTGCTAAAAAGGCAGCGATCTTATGATGATGCATATTGTGTTTGTTCAGTGAAGCATGAAAAATAACGAAATTAGACTTAAAGATATCTTGATTAATAATCATTTAACATCTTTTTAAATCTCCTCTGCTTGATTACACAATGAACGTTTGAAATGTATCTTAAGGTATTCTGCTGTTCTAAATATTTTTAAAACTAGAACGCATTTTTATATAAAAATTGAAAATATAGTGCGCACCTGGAGCACGGACGTATATGTTTTAGATATATACGTCCCTGTTTGGACGTATAACTACGTTCTTTATACCCGTATATCTACTTGTCGTAAAAGTGCATCAATGGTATTTGAATGAAATCGGTAAAGACAAGCTGATTGGTTATTGTACAGATACGTGTATAAGTGTGATTTAAAAGAGAAAACTGAAGACATCTGACAAAGCTGTATGACAAAAGTCACCAAGGACATGCACACAAAAAATGATTTATTATTCCGAGAGTGTGCCGAGTTTCTTTGTAATACCTATTTCGGACTCTTAATTAAAGAAGGCAACGATCCAAATTGAAGAGCGCAATTACTACTTGTGGGGTCAGTTCAGTAAAGCCGACTTTAAAATCAAATAAATTCATATTATATGTGATATTATATTCATTATTGATTGCTCTGATAAACATATTCAGATTTTGAAATATTTCATGCGATTACGATGAAATACACGATTGATTAATTCTGGTAAATATTAATACATATGGACATTGATCTTCATTCTATTTTATTCATTATTATTTTCTTTGGTCGGGTTTCTTCTTTTTTATGTATTCTTTTATCTTCCTGGTGAAGTGCAGGCAAACTTTTGAAAAATATTTATAATCTCAGAACAAAAGACAAAGCATGCGCACTGGAGTCGCAAGGGAAACTAGAGTGTCGGTCGTTTTCTTACCTAAACAGGAAAGAAAAGTATCTTTCAGAAACACCCCCCCCCCCCTTTTAAATTTCTTAGCTTCTTACATATTCCTGCCAGATATAGGGCCGTATGTATCTTATGATTTCATCGGATACGATCGTCTAATTCCGTGTATTAATCAGTGTCATAAGTCAAACCCTTATTCGCTACCAGGATGAAGTAGAACAATAGACTTCACACAACACGCGTGCTCCAGTCGTAAGGTTACCTGGACTAAGTGCCGTTTGACCTAAACAGAGAGGACCCCCCCCCCTTTTTTTTTTTATTGTTTTGTCTCGTTACATATTCTTGCCCAATACGATCGTATCTATTTTTTTTTTTTATTAATTTCACGGATACGATCATGCAATTATATATAAAAGATGATGACCCGACTGAACACTGAACCTTGAATGTTTTACATTAATACATACACAAATATATATTTTGGTTGTATTGAAAAAGTTTAAAATACGTTTGCAAACGATATCTCGTGCACAGCAGAGAGAGAGAGAAGGGGGGTTGGGGGGGGGGGGGGTTGACATGTCGTTACTTTAACTCGGTCGTTAGTTGGCGTCGATCTTTCACTTAAATTTTTTTTTTGCCCTGTAGGCTTACAGCACAATGCTTAGACTTGCAATAGGAAAATCGCCCATTGTATTGGCGAATAAGATATTTGACTGAAACATCGTACAGTTCTTCATACTCAACAAGTACAAATAAAAGAAGGGGGGGGGGGGTATTCATTTTTGGGTTTTCTCCCTTTGCCGGAGATATGGTTCTTAGATTTTGCTGTTGAGGGGGAGTAATAAATCACAAGAAATCTGATAATAATTAATTTTCAAATATAAAATAGTAATGCTAGTACACAATTTATTAATAAACACCCATATCTCGCTCTTTAAGAGTTACCGGTACTTGAAAGAAGTCTTTATCGACACTTAATTGTAAAAACATACTTTAACAGGTATTTTATAATCATTTTAATTAACCTTTCATGCAATGATTAAGATCATTACTTTTGCTTAAAATAGTTAATTACTTAATCAGAACACAAAAGAATTTCTTTGAAATTTTTTACGCGGAAATAAATAATCACGTAGTCAACAAATATTAAACAGTATTTCAATTTATTATGAATATTATGAACCTTTATTCAAATGATAACATTATTCAATAAAGATCGGTAGATTGGTTTTATTTGATAAGGCATTTATATTTTTAAAACCACATTTATTTGTCCTTAATATTGCCATCATGCATTATTATAAATGAATTACTTTGCATATAATAAGAGTGTAAATCGTGTGAGCAATTTGCATTTCTTTAACTTCAGATAGATTCTTCTAAATTCGTCTGTTAAATGAAGAATTACATGCATGTGGAAAAAACTTAACAGGCAAACATGTTACTTTTTCGGTTGACTGAACAAATACAATAAAACAACTCAAACAACGTAAAGGCTATTATCAGTGCCGTATGTAGTTCAACTCTGAAACCGGTCTTGTCTCAATCTGAAGCTATCTACTGGCGTGGTCATTGAAAAACGGTCATTTTTTTCTTTCCTTTTGTATTATTTAACGAAATATTTCATGATACATTTGCAAAATACCGGCCCATCTATGTAATATCCCTTACGTCCAGTGGGGGACAGGTTAATTAAAAGGTGTGAAAACCTTGTCCGTTTTGACCACCAGAGGACAAATACAGGTAAAAGGTGTGAAAAACTTGTCCGTTTTTGACCTCGCGAGGACAAGTACAGGTAGATGGCAAATTGTATTAGAAAGCATTAACGTGGACAGAAAAGTGGCCTCGCGAGGTGTCCACGGAGGACAGACGTGGACAGCCCCCCGTGGCAACGAGGATTTTCCAACTTCCACGCTACATGTACGGTATACTATAAATCGATCATTCTCCAATAAAATAAATTGGGTCCAAGAGACCCCGGGTTTGACATCTGCAATGAGCGCAAGTATCATCTCTTTCGTATAGAAGTCAAAACCGTGTCACGTGTCACGGTAGGGAGCTCTAGGTCAGGAGCCGACCACATTCTCAATTGAGCCACACCTCAGTTAACAAGTTCAGAGTTGATTTGGGACATGGGACCTCGATTTTCTCATCAGAAAGACAGCAGGCCGGTATAGTCACAGAGTTAGTCGAAACAGGACTTGTAGATCAGAAGTCTAACACCTGATCCACTGTATTACCTGATCCACTGTATTACCCGGCTCAGTTCACAAGTTCAATCCTGATATACACAGTAACGTTAAGGCACTCCACGACTTCATTGACATGATATAGTCTATACTGAAAACCGTATAAGAATTAGAATAAAGATTATTTCTGCAAAAATGGTAACAATGCAAATTGTTTAACAAGTTTAACTTTTCACACATTTGAATGTTATCCCTAGTTGTTTGCAATCACGTGAATGCTATGTATAGCACATATAGTATAAACAACAAACATTCAAAAAGGGGAAGGGTACATTGCCCAATTTGGTAATCAAATTTTGTTGTAAATAATAAACGGAAACCTATCAATAATACATGTATTTATAGCTGTGCCCAACTTATAAGAGGCGTGATTGCGTATAAATACTGCTATGGAATTGTTGATTGGTGTAGTCCTATAAGACATTGTCTAATTAAACTGAAATTCTGCTGATATTTTATAATCTAAAAGCTGGGCCCAGCAATTTCAAATAGATTTCATATAGATATATAACAGTCTTTATGTCAAATTACACAACAAACAGAGTTGAGGAAAACGTTGCACTACAGGGTTTTTCTTGGCATGTTGATTGTTGCAGTGTCTCCCGCTTCATATAGTGCACTGGGCCATAGTGACGTCACAATGACGTCATATTATGTTTTGGGGGGGTTTTCTGCAACATTATATAATTGTGTATTCCCTTAAAACAACTGCGTAGTGCTATTGTTTGCACAACAGTGTTAACAGCTGTTAATAAACTTTAGGAATTTACGTCCACACAATTATAACCTTTGAAGAATGTCTGTATCAATGTTAGTCTATTTTACTGTTATCGTGTTCAAAGCTCAAAGGTCAGATTTACGTCCACTCAACCACAAGTTTTAAAGAGATAGTACGATGTCTGAGTCAATGTTTGTCTATTTTAGCGAGGACAGCTGTGGTGATTTAATCTATTCAGTGTAAGAGTCTTTCCTAAAGATATGTTTTGATCACAATCGTGTGAAATCTTTAAGAAAATGTCCCCTTCCCCGCCAAGGCGAAACCGACAGTATGCGAATTTATGTTCATCAGTCTATTCGCACGATGAACATTCGTGGGCACCAACACTATTACGTGTTATCTTCGAATTCATCGTCTCCTCTCTTTTCTCTTTATTTTGACACTTTGAACATGAAATGTTTATTTTGCACATTTCAAATAATAATAAATATTAAATATTTCAAACTACAAATGTATAACGACGTGTTTTATGAAATAATTTTTATTCATACTTTCATTTACCCGAACTACGATCAAATCGAGTTGTCTAGGGATTCCTTTACAGTTTTCATTATAGTCCGAGATTCTTTGTCCTTTTCCCACGTTTGATATCGACGGTTTGTAGGAGAGGGTTATAGAGACGTTGTTCATCAGAAGTTTTTCACAATTTCTACAAACCGCCGATATCAATGGTGGGAGAGGGCAGGGAATCTTGGACTATTTCGAATGCAATACACTGTCGTTACTGAGAATTTAAGACGTATGTGGAAAACATCATAACCCAGCATGTAGCCTTCACTAAAGAGATTATGTGTTGAACGGAAAACTGTTGCTTTTAGTCCATCAGTCTCATCGCATAATTTGAATAAGCAGTCTAGTCAAAATACAAATCACTATAAAAAAAATTAAAAACATCTAACTGGAAAAGATGGACACTCCATGTAGTTGTGGATCCAGGATTTCCGCAACGGGGCCCCACATAAGTTTTAGCCAGACTACTCGGTCATTTTTGGTCAAATCTGGATTTTTACTTGTAAATGTGTGGCGGAATAAACCCTCACCCCTTCCTCCTTCTGAACCCAACACTGAATCACATAATGCAATCACCTTAAGAGCAGGTTTCTTTGTGCACTACCTTATTTTTATTCATTTGTAGTAACATAATTCAACCAACTTCATAAAAAATGAGGTCGAGTTGTCCTCAGTGTGATACATATATATCTCTACAACAAGATGTGAGTAGGAGTATCTACCAGGACCACAGGTCCTTTGATTTTTTTTAAACTAAACTTCATCAATTCTTTTATTTTTAACTAAACTTCATAAGTAAAGTTACTGTGCCGCATGTCCTCAGATAATGGTAATATTTGAATAATCGGGGAGATAAGAGATTTAAAGATACATCTCTACTATGATATTGAGTTACAAGTACATAGCTATAAATCAGATGAGTAAAGACCCTCAATGTGCTTAATCATTCAGAAGTATTCTTTCTGGACTGTTGGACATTATATTATAAACAGGAATTCAAATAAACGTCTATTGACAGTATTTTATTGTCCAATGTCCGGCAATTTGTAAAATTCATATACGATATATTAACCATTATCATACATTGTAAGTCATCAACAAACTGAGCAACTGGACACTTTTTCAATTTTGGGCGGCTAGACAAGATCCAAAATAAATCATCACGCATATCTGATTTGACTATTATAAACTTTTTCTGTATTTGATATCCTACAATTGTACTTTTATGGATCGATATTTTCCGTCACATTCGTTGGTATTTTACTATTTTCACTTGTCCTTTATACTCCCCGATCCAGGCGTTTCCCTCAATGTCTACATCAATAAACCCTGGTGCCTTCAGCCCAAGAGGTTGTAGATACCGGATAAACTGTCCGTCTTTGTCCAGGATATGTATCCTGTTATTCGTGGTGTCAGTGATGAGGACGCGGCCGCTGCTATCAGTGCTAACGTCCTCTGGGTGAAATGATGTGTTACCGTATTCCGTATATTCGTAACGTAAAGTATGGTCTGTCCCAAATGTTAATACTTTGTGTTTGTCACAGTCGCACACATACAGATCATCGCTGACAGCATTCACTGCTACTCCCAATGGGAATGTGA
Source organism: Pteria penguin (assembly GCA_035048485.1). Lineage (NCBI taxonomy): Eukaryota > Metazoa > Mollusca > Bivalvia > Pterioida > Pteriidae > Pteria > Pteria penguin. The sequence goes on along the minus strand of CM068593.1, from coordinate 1,462,573 downwards.
ATAAGCTCTGATCAAACTCATGTATAATGTCCCCCGCCTTATTATACTGGATGACTCGGTGTTCATCCCAAGGATACGTCACGACGACGTCACCATTACGAAAGCAGCAGATTCCGTACGGCGTGTACTGTGTAGATACTAACGTCGTGAATCTCCATGACGTCGTCCCCTTTGACGCTAACACAATACGCTTATGGTCGTAGTCACTAAACAGGATGTCTCCCAATAGAGTAACCGTGACGTCATTGAACCTGAAGTCAGTGCTGATAAGGTCTTTTCTTGTGCCGTGACGGTCCATGAGCTGCAGATGTTCCTTACCCGTCTCCACCCAGGCCAGTCCTGATGATGCTGTACAGGCGATGTATGGAGCAGTATTCCGAGGAACAAAAGAGGATACTACGACTGGTGTGGATAATAACACTGTACTGGTCAGGTTCCCGATCATTGTCATGATAGCCTGGTCATTGATTAGACCAGGCTTATAGCTTGGAGGTGAGTCCCGTGTAAGTGTTGGAAGAACTTCCATATTATCTGGTTTAAGTGTGCAGTCCAACAGACGGATATCGTTACCTTCTATTAAATCATCTAATTTGCTGATATTTGTTTGGAATTTCTCATATGCATCATAGATTGTCTGTTCTTGTGACTGAAGCAACGTTTCTGTTGATCTTTGGATTTTCCGGAGCTCGTTGCGCACCTTTGTCAAGTTCTCATCTACCGCTGCATGAATCCGGGCAGCATGTGCAACTACGTCATCCTCAATCATCTGAATGCTTGTTGTATAATCATGCCTCATTTGTCTAGCTTCCTGAAAAAGTGTCCGCCACTTTGTCAAACTTTCCTTAAAGGGACCGTACAAGATTTTTCTAACACTATCGTTCTTTGCACGGAGCGCCTCCCCCGTATTAATAATATCATGCCCTTTGTGTGATGTTATGGCACATTCTGGGCAGCATGGTTTCTTACATCTCTCACACCAATACATATATTTATGTCCACTGTGTTTCGGACACATTGTTTGTTTTTCTTTTTGGGAGTAGGGTACATACTTGTGATGCGGCTTTTTCTTCTCGTGCTTCTCTTTACACGTTGTACATAAAGGGTCGTCACAGTTCTGGCATTCGTAGTTTGCTGTGTTACCACAGAATTCACAAGCCACCGCTTTCAGGTATCCACAAGCTTCTGCCATTACTACTGATCATCAGACTATAGAATACAGAACAATACATTATAACTCTGCTATTCTTGAATTTTTAAAATAATAGTCTATTCACTGCGGAAGGAAAGGGGGGGGGGGGAGCGACTGGGAGGATAAGTCAAATATATATATTTATCTGTTTCCCATAGATATTTAGTGTTCACAAAGATAGTTATTTCCATTATTAATATTCAAAGATTGATACGATATTTATGATATATAGTAATACAATACAATATTATATAGAACAGAATATAATTGTACATGAAATATGGATATATTTGATAAAGCATTATAATGCCACATAATCACATTATTTGGGGGGGGGGTGTTTGGAGGTTTTTTTTTTTTTGGAAATGGAAATTTCCTTGAAAAGAAAATCCACCACGTTTTCTCCTCAAACGCCACTTTTGTAATGGAAAATTCTATGACATATTTTTTATATTGAAGAGAAGAAAAATTGCTATAAGATGAGGTTGGTTTTGGAGGATCAGAAAGGAGGGGGTGGGGGTGTTGAAGAGAACCCCATGATACATCCCAGCCTTTATGATATAGACAAGAAATATAAGTTCCATTGTTTTTACTTACAATGATTTAATAAGAGGTCACGATACAGTAAAATATGTCATTATTCAATGGCATATAAAATGGTCAAATATCGTAGTATTGGATAATGATACATCAGAGATATAGATATGAAAATTACTGGAATGAAAAATGCATTGACAAACGATATATTACCAGTTGGATTGTTGCTTCTTACGCCTATGGATTAAGACCTTTAAAAAGGCTTGATCGCCCCTGAATCCCTCTTCATTCCGTCAACTGTAGCTTAGATCAAATCTGCATCAATGTACCTGATGTCTTACCTTGTGGTAAGGTTCCGCCATTCTTCCTTTTTGTTCAATTAGTGTGTAATCTAGTCACGTTGTTATTATCAAGGCAGTATGTACTATTTTTAACATACGATGTTCGAATATAATTATCAAAAAGAAAGTGAGAAGACAATAAGAAGGGGCTAAAATGAAACTTGGTGGGATGATTTAAACTCACACGATATGTTACCCATGGAATTGATGCACATCAATATTGAATTTATCTGTTTTCGTTTTGAGAGATTCCCACCGAGCGTGGCTTCATACCCGTGTTTAAATACCTATGTGCTTCACGATAATGTACACAAACAACTTGCCACTGAGATTATCTATAGAGGGTGGTTATCTATGAATTACAGCAAAATGATGTGCAATGTATATTAGGGAATCGCATCCATATCTTCTTGTGTTGTACCAAACAATATGTGTTGCATGCGTAGCATTTCAAATCTCCCGTCACTTTTTCCTGTCTTTTTAATGTCCTGAAACAGTGTCCCATTCTTTTCGGATCCGAGGATGAAAGAAATCACACATATATACTCACACCTACACACACAAACATATACACACAAATATATATACTCACACCTACACACACAAACATACACACACATTGACGGAATGAGAAAATCGACAAAACCAAAACAAAACAAAAAAGAAAAAAGAAAAAGATTTAATTACGTGCTTTGAAGAGGTGATAAACCCCCACCCCTTTTCTTTTTAGATGTATACTCAAATTTGAGTTGTCGCAGTGATTTGACATTACAAATGCATACAATAAGTAGGCCTCTTTTCATTTGATCTACCATGGTCTGTAGTTCTTGTATCGCCCCCCCCCCCCCCCTTTCGCCGACTTGAAAGACATTTTCCTTTGTTTTTTTTTTTTCAAAAAAGCAGAATCTTTACTTTCGCAGTGCACGTAGCCCTTACCGGTGGTATAAACATGCCCCTGTTTACGTATGTTTGATAACAAATATAAATATTGAAATGATGTGGAGAAGGATGGAAAGAGGTTATCTGACACAACTGTGCGCAAAATCTGAATTGCCCACCATCAGTAATGTAAGTGAGAAAAGGCAAGATATCATGGACGACATTGAGATAAAGAAAGAAATTTGTAAAAAAAATCAGGCATGATAAAATCCACCATAGATACAAGCAGAATAAAACCGGCGGATGTAAAGAAGGCGCGGAAAAACTGCAGATTTGGAACACAAAGTGACTGAGTAGTTCTACTTATACTTAACCACACCATTTGTTTTGGTTTTTGTCAAATTAAATGACCGTCCTAAGTGGATATCGTAATTGCACTACAATCAAATATTTTTGCAATGTGTTATATGTTTTAGTATATTATTTATATTCATGTATTGTATAGCTCCCAGGTGACTTCTACATAACTGAGCCAGTAACTCCTCTTTTTTCTTCGACTTTCACAGGTCCCCCCCCCCCTTTTTTTTAATAAAATCTTGGATCCGCCACTGCAGGGTATCGGAAAATACATTGCTCACATAACAAAAAGATTCTACTTACAATTATATATTCCCCTTTAGCGGGCATTGTCCGGAAAAAACTAACAAAAATTCAAATATAAAAGGAGTGACAATGACAGTATGTGATGCATCGCAGAGAAATCTTATCTTGTTGCACCCATAGCAGAAATGCAGCGGCTACTTTGACACTGGTTCTTATTTGCACAATCTCTCTTCAAGGATACCGACGTGTCAGTTGATGAACTCGAACACAGCATGTCGAGGTCAATAATGAGGACACGAGAAACGAGTCAGCAGTTTCATTCGAACCCATTGTTATTATGTTGACAACAACTGCCTAGTGCAGTGACGGATAGTTTATATGATGCATAGTCCCTCTTTTATGAGACATAACGCCAACAAAACACTGGTCAAACTAGCTGGGATGTAGCTGGGATCTTTGGACCAGTAAGTTATCGGGCGTACCGGCCGGGATCTCTCAGATTAGAATATCACCAACCAGGATCTTTCTGACCAGTATGTCACTAATATGACCAGCCTGAGTCTTCCGGACCAGTGTGTCACTTGTCGTACCATCCGGGATCTCTTGGACCAGTGTGTCTCCAGTCAGACCAGCCGGGGTCTCTCATACCAGTATATCACTTGGCAGACCACCGAGCTCTCTCGGAGAGTATTACACTGGTCAGACCAGCGGGGAGCTTTCGGACCAGTATGTCCCTGGTCGGACCAGCTGGGATTTCTCGTACCAGTATATCATTGGCCAGACCACCAAGGGTGTCTCGAACCAATAGGTCACCGGCACCGGTCAAACTAGCCGGAATCTCTCAGACCAGTGTGTCAATGGTCGGATCTGCCGGGAGCTCTTGGACCAGTACGTCACCGAGTATGCTGGCTCTAGAACAGAGTGTAAATACTCATTCACTCACTCACATGTAACATAAAACTGAATAACACAGAAGACATCGCATCCTCCTGCACTCGATTTATCTAACATTGAGTTGACTTTCTTACAACGAGATTTATTTATTTATCTATATATTTTATTGATGAAAAAAAAAACTAGTTCTTAAATTGACAAGAAAGATTTAACTTCACTCTTAATATTGATACTTTCGTTCTGGTGCTATTGTCATATTTTGATTTTTCCCAAACCCAAATGAAATTATAAATAAATAAATTAATTAATTAATTAAGATGACACTCTGTGACAATGGCAGATCTGAAAAGTGTGGAACTAATTTAATTTCATAGGATACTTTGGAATTTTCCTCTGCCGGATGTATATTTCGGACATCAAGTTGGAAAGTCTCGATAAACATTTCTCATCTTCGTAAGTGCATTCTTATAATACCAAGTAAATTTTGAATAAAGTGGCCAACGTAAGAAAGCACCTGCTATTTTCGTATTTTACCTCTATTGTAAATTACGGATTCTGGCGAATTGATCCACAGCCGTCGACCTATTAAGACAATAGAATAAATATAACAATCCCCTTCTACAAATAAATAGAAAAATAAAATAAAATAAAGAAGTAAAAATAGATAAATAATGGTTATAATAAACTAAAACTAAATAGGAAAAATACACAATTTGTCCATCATAAATCAATACATAAGTGATTAACTAGATAAATAATTTCATTAATTGTACATACAACACAATATTAACGTTTATTCTATGAATCAAAATTATATCATCGCTGATACACTGTCACAGTTATGTAACACGACAACACATTGCAGTACATGTCTCAGTGTATAATTATATATGTACTTATCTAGAAAAAGGAAACTCCATTTAATCCTAAGGTATCCATCATTTTTACAATCTGATTAAAACCAGCTGTTTCTTCCGCATCTCTATTTGTCCCATTGCGTATAAAGATCTGGTAAAGCCCCGTAAGGGTTCACGTTCTGGTGACCTCTGCTGACGTCTCAGTCACAGAAACCGTTATTTCCTATAGCCAATCAGTGACTCGATTAGGCGCGTGATAGTGACGCAATATGTAACAAAAACTACCTTGTGGGTCACGCATGCTGTGGATGTTAATTACATCCCAAGGTTTTCACAGCCGCTCCACTAAAAATTCGACTTCACCAGAACGTGACCCCCTTACGGGGTTTTACCAGATCTTTATACGCAATGGGACAAATAGAGAAGCAGAATAAAAATATGGTTTAATAAGATTGTCATTTTTATGGAGACAAAGAGACTTATTAGGTGAATTGTATGACAGAAAGGTTCTGAGTTTGATCCATCATTTTTATCGAGATATTGAGATTCAGTATTTGAGTTGTACGGCTTGTGCCTGAAATGTTTTGAGATTGAGGTATATGGTATGCATCACTTCGATTGAGACAGTTAGACTCACTAGGTGTATGATTCCTACTGATGTGCAGCACGTTACAACCATTAAAATTTGACATCATAAGTATGAATTGTCACATCCTGTGATCTTCTACAATTAGTTGCAGTCCTTATCTTACATAAAGTGCACTTCAAGTTAATTTTATGACTGCGTGTCAACCTTACTTGGCGACAACAGAGAAAACTTGGATTCAAGTTTAGTAGTAGACTTGATTCCAAGTTTAGTAATAAACTTGTTTCCAACTTTACCCCAAGTGCACTTTTAGTTTAGTTTACTTTCTATATACATGTACATTTACTATATTTTTCTATTAAAACAATTTTTTTGTATATAAAATATGCAATTGTACATAATAAGACAATTATTTATATCGTGTTATACGAAACTGGAAAACTGTAATAAACAAACGTGAAAGGTAAACTTGGTGTCACTATACATAACTATACTATACATAAACTAATTGAAAATAAATAGATAAATAAAATTAGAAAGTAATCATGCTAGTACAAACTGACGAAGTTTTTTCATAAATTCCTTATGTCTACGCGATAATTTCCGTTGTTACATTACATATGAAATCCTTAATGCAGGGTGTCATTTTAACCTTACATTTAATACACGTTTTTATGGCGACATTCGCGGTAATTTAATTAGATCCATGTTATTGTCTCAGTCCGTACTGCATAGAGAATTACAAACATAGCATGTGAACGTGCGACTGGACCGAGCGCACGCGGGAATAAATCGCGTCAACGCGAATTCTCTCTCGTGTTAACGCAAGGAGTCCTACCACGTGTGCTAAGGCAGTCCTCGCGACCGCTTTCCGCGTTAACGTGTGTGTTCTGTTAGGACTGCACCCATCTTTAGTTAACTTGCAGACGGAAATACGTCATATCAAGAGCACTTGGCTAAAATTTATGACTGGTTTTTACGACGAAAAACTAAACTAAGTGCACTTGAATGTAAAGTTATGACTGCACCCAATTGTACCTTCCTTTTTACACAGTAAAATTCATATATGTACGAAATCATGAATAAGTGCAGAGAGTTCAGCATTTAATCTACTTACTCTAAAACTTTAGGAAGTAATCCAAAATCAGTAAAATGTATGACATTACTACTTTACCCGTCTGCAGGGGCTTTAAAGATGAGCTCTGGTGATTTATACATGTGTGACGTAATAAAAAAGGCCAACGGAAGGTGTTCAGCTTGAAGTATTGTACTGTTCAATTTAGCATGATTTAAAACAAAATACAATGTATTCTCATAGCATTATATAGCTCTGTACAATTCTCTGACAGACTGGTGAGCTTCTACACATCATGAAGGGTGATACTGTAGGCTCCACCAACCTACATCGGGCCTGTAAAGACAGCTTGTTCATGCTGATCTCGAGATTAACGACTACTCAACAAGGAAAGGAGTCACCAACAAAAAACTTCAGGTCAGTGTAATAGTATATATTACCTCAAGAGTAAGGTTTCCAGTGTTTTTGTCAACAGACGATGATGACGATGCCGATGACATCGGGGTATTACAATAGCTCTCCCAACATTCCACCCGACGAGCTTAAAATCAAGGATTTCTGTATATCTGGGGATCAGCCAGGTAGAAGGGAGGAGTAAATGATTTAATTATTATCAGTATGATAAATAATTGAAGATCCTTCGAATTCAGGGGACAGGAAATATAGGAGAGAGAAATAACTGACATGACTACTTATTAAAATATGATAATATCAATGATAATATAGAAGGGAGGAGTAGGTATCTCCTGATTGTGTAGCCACCCTTGCCATAAATACCAAAACATATCACTCTTTTACACATCAGGTGAAGGAGGATTCACACTGAATATAACGTTTCAGGACCACATATCATCAGGAAATGAAATTCCAAAGACGTACTTCAGTATTCTTTGTGCCAAGACCTTTCTTTATTTACCAACATTTTTCACCTTGTGACCTTGACCTTGATATTTGACCTACTTTTAAAAAATACTTTAACCTTGGTTATAATCTGTACGAGATGGAAGAGAGAAAAGAGTTTTTACTATTTCATGTATCTATTCCTCGTGACAAGACCTTTCATTACTTATCAATGTGTTTTACATTCTGATCTTGGCCTCGAAGATTGACTTATTTACAAAATCTTTTGCTCATTAAATGTGTTTGCCCCGTATTCTTCTGACAAATCTTGTATAATACCGTTGTAAGTATTCAAGTCACACTGGCTTTGTTTCATAATGTTGATTTAAACTAGAAATTGGTTGGTTGATTTTTATTTTACGTCGCTTTCAACATTTTTTTCCAGTTATAATGCGATATGGAAGCAGAAGGTAACTAACCTCTTAAACATAGTGGGGCAACCCAGCAATCGAACCCGGATCGTCGGCACCAAAAGCCTAGCGCTTAACCACTATACCAAGCCTGTCCCTGATTTGAATTATTAGAAATATGCAAGTAACAAATAAATGAATAATTAGAAAGGGTTAAACTGATATTATCTCTAAATATAATTATGCATATAATTTGAATAACAAAATAAAATTTTCTTGTAGATTTGAATTTCTGTGATAAAAACATGAATGACAATTCACCATAAAAATATGTTTTGAGAGACAAGATTATTTTTAAAACAGCCTCTTATTTTTCTACTTTCAGATCTGGGACCTCTAAATAGGTAGACCATTAGAAATGGAATCCGAAGAATCATGTTCTGCATTTGGTTCTATTAGACTGTGAAGAATAACGAATGGAACAGAAATATGAGCCTTTACCACCGAGGTCGATGTCTTCTACGTCACCATGAGCCATGATAAGGGAACCGTCGTTGCCCTCGTTGACAAGTTTCGATCACGAAATCTTATCATGTTGCATGTGGTACGCACAAAAATTCACCGAAATATGAGTTCCATAGACTCGATGTACAATCGTTTTGTCACGTTAGTCCAGTGTCTAAATTGCCTCTGCCTATCAAGCACAGTTTCTTATGATATTGAAATATCTATTATTAGAATCACTTAAAGGCAATTTCCGTAATTTACAATATTTTCATCATTATAATATCTACGATCCAGTATAAGTTTTATAGGGAAACGGGAAAAACAATTCAGAATAGTAACACTCTATTTATAAATATGCTTTGCATGAATTGCTTTAAGAATTAGTAGATTTTCAAAACAAAATTTCTATCACTATTTGTTAGCAGGCCTTTTGTATACAATACAAGATCTTTTTACTATTTGTTACCATGTTTTTGGTATATTGTATAAGAAACTTATTCTTTACTTGTCTGTTATATGGAACATATCGTGGAATACATACCTCCTATTTATTAACACACAAATTATCATTATCTTTTCAAGATTACCCAATGTATGTATTCCAAATATGGAACAAATTGCTATGCTCTGAAGAAAAATACTCCTATTAAAATGAGTTATAATATAGTTCTGGGTAATTTAGCAATAGTCACGAGGAAAATACTGCTAAAAATGAAATTTAACTATGAGTAATATTAACGAAAGTTTATTTCATTGATTCAGAAATTGTAATTGCAAAAGCTTATTATGGTAGAGAGATTACATTGAATCAAAAAGGAACATCTTTTGTTTTGTTTTTGTGGCGAGTTATGTGCCCTTAGTACATTTTCCCTGGGTTGTTGATGACTGCATATTGTATGTGCCATGGTACAATTTCACTGAAAGAAAAAAAAAGAAAAAGAGGAGTTACTGGCTCAGTTATGTGGCAGACGTCACCATAGTAGAATTTCACTGCAGAATACTCTGTTATATTAGGGGGAGATATTATTTATAGCCTGAAATCTATAGCAAAGTTTTCTTCTTAAGGTGCTGCTAAATTTATATATTTCATACCAGTTATTCATAGTTCATCTAATTTCTAAAGATGCAGAGTCAATGTCAAGGCAAATTAATTATTAGAGAAATGAAAAGTCAAGAATACTTGGTCCTATGAGAGATGATACATTGGTATAATATTATTGTCTTCATTTTAATGACATTTTTTTATCCTGTGTTAGTCCCCATACATCGTGTGTCTGAAATGACACTGTCTATACAGTGTTAGTCCGCATGCATCGTCTGTCTATAATGACACTGTCTATACAGTGTTAGTCCCTATACATCGTGTGTCTGTAATGACACTGTCTATACAGTGTTAGTCCCTATACATAGTGTCTCTGTAATGACACTGTCTATACAGTGTTAGTCCCCATACATCGTGTGTCTGTAATGACACTGTCTATACAGTATTAGTCCCCATACATCGTGTGTCTATATAGACACGGTATATACAGTGTAAGTCCCCATACATCATGTGTCTGTAATGACACTGTCTACACATTGTTACTCCCCATGCATCGTGTGTCTGTATAGACACTGTCTATACAGTGTTAGTCCCCATACATCGTGTGTCTGTAATGACACTGTCTATACAGTGTTAATCCCCATACATCGTGTGTCTGCAATGACACTGTCTATACAGTGTTAGTCCCCATACATCGTGTGTCTGTAATGACACTGTCTATACAGTGTTAGTAAATATACATGGTGTGTCTGTAATGACACTGTATGTTCAGTGTTAGTCCCCATATATCTAGTGTCTATACAGTGTCAGTCCCTATACATCGTGGGCCTGTAATGACACTGTCTATACAGTGTTAGTCCTCATACATCGTGTATCTGTAATGACACTGTCTATACAGTGTTAGTAAATATACATGGTGTGTCTGTAATGACACTGTATGTTCAGTGTTAGTCCCCATATGTCTTGTGTCTGTAATGACACTGTCTATACACTGTTAGTCCCCAAACATCGTGTGTGTTTGTAATGACACCACTGTCTATACAGTGTTAGTAACTATACATGGTGTGTCTGTAATGACACTGTATGTACAGTGTTAGTCCCCATACATCGTGTGTCTGTAATGACACTGTCTATACAGTGTCAGTCCCCATACATCGTGTGTGTGTAATGACACTGTCTATACAGTGTTATTCCCTATACAACGTGTGTCTGTAATGACACTGTCTATAGAGTGCTAGTCCCCATACATCGTGTGTCTGTAATGACACTATCTATACAGTGTCAGTCCCCATATATCGTGCGTGTGTAATGACACTGTATGTACAGTGTTAGTCCCCATACATCGTGTGTCTGTAATGACACTGTCTAAACAGTGTTAGTCCCTATACATCGTGTGTCTGTAATGACACTGTCTATACAGTGTTAGTCCCCAAAGATCGTGTCTCTGTAATGACACTGTCTATACAGTGTTAGTCACCAAAGACCGTCTTTCTGTAATGACACTGTCTATAAAGTGTTAGTCCCTATACATCGTGTGTCTGTAAAAAATGGCTTTACAGTGTTAGTCCCCAAACCTCGTGTGTCTATAATGACACTGTCTATACAGTGTTAGTCCCCATACATCGTGTGTCTGTAATGACACTGTCTATACAGTGTTAGTCCCTATACATCGTGTCTCTGTAATGACACTGTCTATACAGTGTTAGTCCCCATACAACGTGTGTGTGTAATGGCACTGTCTATACAGTGTTGGTCCCCATACAACGTGTGTCTGTCATGGCACTGTCTATACAGTATTCTTCCTCATACATCGTTTGTCTTTAATGGCACTCTGTACAGCGCTAGTCCCCATTCATCGTATGTCCGTGAATTTTAAACAAGTATCACAAAGTCACAGGATTCTATATGCTGTTTTATCGTCCAAGATATAAATGGTACTGACGTTGTCCTGTTTCAAGTGGTCAATCGTAAAACTTTGTCACAAGACCACACTACCTCTTGTCGAAAAAAAGTTTGTTTAGATAGTGTGATCATTCTACGGACAGAACTGTTCATGAGGGAAATACTCCTTAGTTCCTCTTTAGATCCTCCTTAAAATAAAAACAGAAATAGTATGTTTACTTTATATTTTAATTTTCATACATTTCTGTATGTTATGAGAAACAAAAATATTGTACGGCATCGTCATGTACACTAGAAATGTATCATTCTCCACTAAAAACGATTTGTTGTCGAGATATCCCGGGTTTGACAGCCGCCGTGTGCACACGATGTCATCTTTTCCATATAGAAGTCAAAACCGGTGACCATTGTCACGGTACACGTTGATATTTAACGTTCCCTCATTTTTCAGGTGAGTACGTTGCAAAGATTTAAATATGTATGCAATGCATCAGGCAAATGCCGTCACTATATACATGCAATAATAATCGTGCAACAAAGAATCAGACCAGGGGTGAGGTTGTTCTCAGTATCAATTTGAGTTTTGACAATGTTTTCTTGAAGTATCATCCGAAAGACAGGAAACCGGAGTGCCTATAGCGGTAGTCGAACCCGGGACCTCTAGGTCAGGAGCCGACCACATTACCTATTGAGACATACCGTCTCAGTTCACAAGTTAAGAGCTAATTCAGTGATGTCCACAGTATGACATGGGATCTTGGATTTCTCATCCGAAAGATAGCACGCCGGTATGCCCACGGCGTTAGTCGAACCCGAGACCTGTAGGAGCCGACCACCTGATCCACTGTACCACTCCGGGTCAGTTCAGAAGTCCAAAGCTGATATAGTGCTATTCTTAGCATAACATTGTGTTAACAGCTGTTAATAAAGTTTAAGGGGTAAATTTGGATTTCAATTAAAAATTATACATTTTGTTTTCTTTTTCTTTTCTTTTCTTTTCTTATTTTTTCCATCAGTTATTTTAGTTTAAATAAGAGCTGTCCTAACTGGTCAAATACCCCGCGACAACAAAGTGGAGACAAGGAATAATTCATCCCTTTATGGCATCCCATTGAGGCATCCGAAAAGCAGGTATAATAATCCAAGCTGGTATTTAGTATTACAGAGGTCTAAGGTCAAAGTGAAGGTCACAGTGACCTAGTTTTAGTACATGAACACATTCTCTTCCCATGCGTCCCATGTGTAAGATTTGATAAACCTAGGTGCTACGGTTCAAGAGTTATGCCCCGAACCCGAAGAGGCCCAGGTTTTATTATCAAAGCGGTCCAATGCCAGAATCAAGGTCAATACGACCTAATTTTGGAACATGACACAACCCCTTCCCATGATGCATCCATATTTCTTTTGTCATGCGGAATAAGATGCTATGTGGTTTAGGGGTGGGGATCTGAACCAGATTTGAAATAATTGAAGATTCTTGAAATGGGGGTGGGGTGGATGTTGGGGGGGGGGGGGTTGTGACCCTGAGGATTCCCAACTTATGCCATACAACTCGTCTTGTCATGAGGAATCAGGAAATTTAAACTTTAGGGCTGGGAATCCGAACTCTTTTTAAGATAATAATAAATATAGAACATATACACCATAAACAAGATTTTACCATCACGGAAGTCAAAGGTCAAGGTCAAAAACAAAATCACAGTGACCGAATTTTGGTACATAACACATTCCCCTCCTATGATGTATCCATAGAACAGGTATAACAAGATTATACCTATTGTGTCTATTGTTATCTTGTCCTTTGACCTATGAGGTCATAATACACCCTGAGATCCTAAGTAACAATTTTTATGAAATGTTATTGAAATCCATGCACAGGATGAGAAGTAATGTCTCGGACAAGGTTTGCTGGACAGACGGACAGACAGGCAGACGGACAGACCGACGGGGTGATTCCAACATACCCCCCTCCCCAACTTTGTTTGCAAGGGGTATAATTGTGCCACATTTCCCCTGATAATGACAACTTTGGATCATCCGGGGGATACTAAAATTTAATATGGTATTAAGTAACAGGTAAATAACTGTAAAACAGAGGAATAAACATACTCAATGTGCTTAATCAGTCTAATGCATTTTGTTTGTAACACACGATCTGATTAAAACACTGTAAGGGTATTCCGAAGGGAAGTGTCATAAAACAAAGAACAATTAACTCATATATTATCTTAATGTTACACTCCCTCCTCCCTCCCACTTATTTGAGAACATCTTATGTGATTATTTTTGTCGTTTTTAAATCAGTGTAAGACCCCCACCCCCTACTACATAATTTTCCTTTCCCTCTCCCCCACCCCCTCCTCTTTTTACCTCCTCTGTCCTCTCACCCTATCCGACACTTCATATATAACATCTTTGTTAATTAATATATGTATCATATCATATGTCTACATCAATAAACCCTGGTGCCTTCAGCCCAGGAGGTTGTAGATACCGGATAAACTTTCCGTCCTTGTTCAGGATGTGTATCCTGTTGTTCGTGGTGTCGGTGATAACTGCCCCACTGTACTGTGTAGATACTAAGGTCGTGAATCTCCATGACGTCACTCCCCTTGACGCTGACACAATACGGTTATCGTTGACGTCACTAAATAGGATGTCTCCCAATAGATTAACCGTGACGTTATTGAAGTCGAAGTCAGTGGTAATGGTATCTTTCACTGTGCCTTCACGGTCCATTAGCTGTAGACGTGAATCACCAGTTCTCACCCAGGCCAGACCTGATGATGTGGTACAGGCGATGAATGGATAATCATACCCAGGATTAAAAGAAGATATTACGAATGGTGTGGATAATAACGCTGTACTGGTCAGGTTCCCGATCATTGTTATGATAGTCTGGTCATTGATTATACCAGGATTATAGCTTGAAGGTGAATGCCGGGTAAGTGTTGGAAGAGCTGCCATATCATTTATCTTTTATCGCCCAAGATATAAATGGGGCTGACGTTGTTCTGAGTCCCGTTTCTAGTGGTCAATGTATGTCGACCGTAAAACGTTGTCACAAGACCACACCGCCTCTTGTTCAGATAATCAGATCATTCTACGGACAAAGCTGTAATGAGGGAGACATCAAAATTATCAACGACCTAATAAATACTAATATTTATGATAAACGTGAGGATTTTGGATTTCCTATTGTAAATTATCCTTACTTGGATGGCGATGTCCCTCGACTTCCATCGACTTTCATAAACGAAATTTACAAATTACTACTAAATTTTTAACTCAGGGTTACAGATATCACAAGCTAAGAACAACATTCGGCAAATTCTTCAGATCTTATTCAGAACTTCTATCTAAATTTGGAAATATTTCTTCTCAACACTATGTATCCAATAGAATTTCCCATTCTAATTTTTACGGTGATCTCGTATATAAATAAACTAAGGAAAGTAAAAGGCTCCGATAACGTTATTTTATCATGTAATAAAATAGTCAAATGTCTTTTAAATAGACAATATGACATTGAGATCATCAAAAAGACTATAGGTCTTGTATTTGGCCCCTCTACAGCCTTATGCAGACTTTTACTTGAACGTTGCACGCTGACTAACAGGGCGGTGGGGACTATATGACGGGCCTTGTCCAAACCTCTTTCAGAGGAAACATGGTCCTGAACCTCGTCCCCTCTGACTGTTAGTCGGGACTCCTACAGATCTAGGGTCTTAGCTCGCTTTCAGACTGGCAGAGTACGGTTTATCATGTTGATGTCGCATATATTTTTATACCATTATGTGTTTTACAATACCTTACGTGTTTATATTTTTATGACCTCTCAATATGCGATACCTGTTGACCCTTGTTCTTTACATGGAGGATTATTTATAAAACTTTAAATGTACGTCCTTTGATTGTTCTGCTGTTACGGTGAGTGGGAACGTGGGCCAGTAAACCGGTTAACCACACCATTTGGTTGGCTTTTGTCAAATTAAATGACCATCCTAAGTCGGTATCGTAATTGCATTACAATCAAATATTTTTGTAATGTGTTATATGTGCTAGTATATTATCTATATTCATGTATTGTATACCTCCATGGTGACTTCTGCCACATTACTGAGCTAGTAACTCCTCTTTTTACTTACTGTCCGCGCCACTCACTCTGGAAACTGGAAAATCTGGATTTTCAGTTATTCATCTTCAGAATAATTTCAAAAAGGCAAAACCATTTGATAGATCTTCTTTAGTCGTAACTTTTGGTGTATGCTATATGTTTGTATGAGAGAAGCGTTCATATTTTATAGAAAAATATCAATTTTAGATAGGGCGATTTCCATGTTAAATTTTGACGTAAAGTCACCAAGCTTTCCATAGAATCAGTGTTAAAGATCGGCGACGTCACGTCAAAATTAACATAGAAAACGCCTAATCTAAAATATTTTTTCCCTATAAAATACGAATGTTTCTTCGTACAATTATATAACATACACCAAAAGTTATGACTTAAAAAGATCTGTCGATTGATATTAATTTTGGAAAACTCTTTTAAAGATAAATAAGTGAAGATCTAGATTTTTCCGTTTACAAAGTGTGTGGCGCGGACAGTAGTTCCTTTTTACTTCTTCCTTAAATCTTTATAAAAAATGTTTACTTTATATTTTAGTTTTCACATATATCTGTATGTTATAAGAAACAAAAATATTGCAAAGGTAAGGCATCGTCATCTACAAAACTCAAAAGTATCATTCTCCACTAAAACGATTTGTGACCGAGAGATCCCGGGTTTGACACCAGCCGTGTGTACACGATGTCATCTTTTTCATATAGAAGTAAAAATCGGTGCCATTTGTCACGGTACACGTGGCATATTTAAAGTTATCTCATTGTCCAGGTGAGTACGTTGCAAAGATTTAATTTTCTATGCAATGTATCAGGCAGGTGCAGTCACTATATACATGCCATAATAATCGTGCAACAAAGAATCTGACAAGGGGTGGGGATATTCTCTAAATATAAATTTGAATTTGACACTGTTTTCTTGAGGCTCATCCGAAAAACAGAAAAAACCGGAGTGCCCATAGTGGCAGTCGAACCCGCCATCTCTAACCAGGAGCCGATCATATTATCTATTGAGCCACACCGTCTCAGTTTACAAGATCAGAGCTAATTCAGTGGTGTTCGTAGTGATCTCACAGTGTGACCTTGATGGGATCTTGATTTTCTCATCCGAAGGATAGCACGCCGGTATGCCCACGGCGTTAGTCGAACCCGGGACCTGCAGGACAGAAGCCGACCACCTGATCCACTGTACCACTCCGGCTCCACTGGACAAATTACCCCCTCCCCCCACCCCCTTCCCCGTCCTTGCGACAACAATGTGGAGACAAGCAATAATTCATCTCTTTATGACAACCTATGAGGCATTCATAGAGCAGGTATAATCCTAGATGCTATTTACTATTATAGAGGTCTAAGGTCAAAGTCAAGGTCACATTGACCTAGATTTTGTACATGACACATCCCCTCCCTATGCACCCACATGTAAGATTTGATAAACCTAGGTGCTATGGTTCAAAAATTATGCTCAGAACACGAAGTGGCCCAGGTTTTACTATCAAAGAGGTCGAAAGCCAAGGTCAAGGTCAAGGTCACAATGATCTAATTTTGGTACATCACACATCCTCTTCCCATGATGCATCCACATTTGTTTTGTCATAAGGAATAGGAAAATATATGGTTTAGGGGTGGGGATCTGAACCAGGTTTGAGATAATTGAAGATTTCTGAAATGGGAAAGGAGAGGGGGGGGGGGGGGGGGGTTGACCCTGACAATCCCCAACTTATGCCATACAACCGGTCTTGTCATGGGGAATCAGAAAATACATACATTAGGGGTGAGAATCTGAACTCTTTTTGAGATAAACAAGGTTTTACCATCAGGGAGGTCAAAGGTCAAGGTCAAAATCAAAGTCACAGTGATCTAATTTTGGTACACAACACATTGCCCCTATGATGCATTCAAAGAACGAGTAAAACAAGGTTATACCAATTGTGTCTATTGTGTCCTTGACTTTTGACCTATTACCTTTATTCAAGGTCATGACACGATTGGATCCTAAGTAACAATTCTGTGACATATTATTGATATTCGTGCACAGGGTGAAAGGTTATAGCCCGGACAATGTTTTAATTACTGTATCTACTATCACATTGACCTTTGACCTATGACCTTGGTTCAAGGTCATGACAAACTCTTCGATACTACGCAACAATTCTGTGAAATATTATTGAAATCCGTGCACAGGGTGAGAAGTTATGGCTCGGACAATAGAAGTTATGGCCCGGACAATGTTTGGTGGACAGATGGACAGACAGGGTGATTTCTATCCCCCCCCCCCCCCCTCCCACCAACTTTGTTTGCGGAGGTTATAATTACTGTGTCACATTTCCCCTGATAATGACAACTTTTGGATCATCAGGGAGATATATGAAATTTTAGTACGGTATTAAGTTATAGGATTGTTGAATTTTCTTCAATAAACTGGAAAAGAAATAGACGTGAAATGACAGTATTTTATTGTTAAATGTAATCTGTAAAATTCATAATATATATAAATGTATATATTGTCATACATTGTAAGTCAGCAACAGATTCAGAAATTGGAAACGATTTCAATTTGCGGCTAGATAAGTTCCAAAATAAATCAATACACACATCTTATATGACTATTATAAACTTTTTCTTTATTTGATATTTAAATACATTTGTAATTTTATGTTTTCCGTCACATTCATTGGTATTTCACTATTTTCACTTGTCCTTTATACTCCCCGATCCACGCGTTTCCCTCACTGTCTACATCAATAAACGCTGGTGCCGTCAATCCAGGAGGTTGTAGATACCGGATAAACTGTCCGTCCTTGTCCAGGATATGTATCCTGTTCCCCCAGTCGGCGATGAGGACGCGGCCACTGCTATCAGTACAGACATCCCTCACCGGGGAGAATGATGTGGTAACGGATCCTGTATACTGGTAACGTAGACTATGGTCTGTCCCAAATGTTAATACGCTGTGTTTGTCACAGTCACACACATACAGGTCATCATTGACAGCATTCACTGCTAGTCTCCATGGGAATGTGAATAAGCTCTGATCAAACTCATGTATAATGTCCCCGGCCTTATTGTACTGGATGACTCGGTGTTCATCTCGGGGATACGTCACGACGACGTCACCATTACGCAAGCAGCAGATTCCACACGGCGTGTACTGTGTAGATACGAACGTCGTGAATCTCCATGACGTCGCTCCCTTTGACGCTGACACAATACGCTTATTGCTGTAGTCACTAAATAGGATGTCTCCCGATAGAGTAACCGTGACGTCATTGAACCTGAAGTTAGTGCTGATGGTATCTATCACTGTGCCGTGACGGTCCATTAGTTGTAGACGTGTTTCACCAGTCCTCACCCAGGCCAGACCTGATGATGTGGTACAGGCGACGAACGGAGAATCATACCCAGGATTAATAGAGGATACCACGACTGGTTTGGATATTAACGCTGTAGTGGTTAGTTCCCCAATCATTGCCATCATATTCGGTTCGTTAATTTCACCAGGTTTATAGCTTGGAGGTGAGTGTCGGGTTAGTGTGGGAAGAGCTGCCATAACATCGAGTTCAAGTGTGCAGTCCAACAGACGGATATCGTTACCTTCCTTTAAATCATCTAATTTGCTGATACTTGTTTGGAATTTCTCATATGCATCATTTATAGTCTGTTCTTGTGACTGAAGCAACATTTCCGTTGTGTTTTGGATTTTCCGGAGCTCGTTGCGCACCTTTGTCAAGTTCTCATCTACCGCTGCATGAAGTCTGGCAGCATGAGTATCCAAGTCATTGTCAATCTTCTGAATGCTTGTTGTATAGTCTTGTCTCATTTGTCTAGCTTCCTGAAGAAGTATCCGCCATTTTGTCAAGCTTTCCTTAAAGGGACCTTTCAAGTTTTTTGTAACACTATCTTTCTTTGCACGGAGAGCATCCTCAATATTGATGATATCGTGTCCTTTGTGTGATGTTATGGCACATTCTGAGCAACATGGTTTCTTACATCTCTCACACCAATACATATATTTATGTCCACTGTGTTTCGGACACATTGTTTGTTCTTTTTGGGAGTAGGGTACATACTTGTGATGCGGCTTTTTCTTCTCGTGCTTCTCTTTACCACGTTGTACATAGAGGGTCATCACAGTTCTGGCATTGGTATTTTTGCTGGGTTATCACAGAATTCACAAGGAACCGCTTTTCAGGTAACCAGAAGCTTCTGCCATTACTACTGATCATTAAACTATAAAATATAATAATATAGAACAATAAATTATAACCCTGCTATAATTGAACTATTATTAATAGTCTATTTCACTGTGAAGGGGAAAGGGGGGGGGGGGGGTTGAGGCACGATTGGGAGAATAGATCATACATATCTATTTATATTTTTGCCATACATATCTCTGTTCACAAAAATAGTAATATCCATTATTAATATGCAAAAATTGCATACTATATTTATGATATATAGTAACACAATATAACATTATAAAGAGTAGAATATAACTGTACAATAAATCTAGATATATTCGAAAGAACATTATAATGTTACATACTTCCATGTTTTATACATGTATTTGATATCATTATTGATATAGAAGTTGTAAATTGTTTACAAATACCATCTTTCTTGTATAAAGAGTCTTCCCTACACACACACACACACCTACACACACCTACACACACACACACACACACACACACACACACACACACACACACACACAGAGGAAAGAAAACAACCACCGATGTTGCAATGGAAATTTCCATCAATAGGAAACCCACCACGTTTTCTCTTCAAACGCCACATTTACAATGGACAATTCTATGAATGTTTTTTTTTTC
>CM068593.1:1369454-1436954 GCA_035048485.1 Pteria penguin | reverse complement strand
ACTTTTTTGAAATAAAAAAAATCAAAAAAGGACGAATTTTTTTATGGAAGGACGACCCTTAAACGGAGAACGCCTAAATATCTGCTGCAACCACGACAGTGCCTTAACAGAGCTTGCTGTTCACAAAGGTGAGACGAATAACCAGCCAGGAACATCTCTCTCTCTCTCTCTCTCTCTCTGTCTCTCTCTCTCTCTCTCTCTCTCTATTCAATTACGCAACGTCTCAAAATCTGTTCAATAGATATCTCTCGTATACGGCACCTCAGCTGACATTGGCATATACATTATAAGATAAAAGCTTTCTTTAAATGAACAATTTACATCAAGTGCAGTGTCGTCAAATCTAGATTAAATACATCTATAACTTGCATTTTCCATGGTGGAACATTTCGTAATATATATAGACGTGCTTTACACGTTCCGTCGTTTGTGGTCTACAATTAGTAAACACATTAACCTCATGATTCCGAGCATTGTTTTGGCTGATACCAACAGGAATCCTTGATAAAATCCGATCCATGAATATGACAAAATATATTCCGTTTCCTGATTTGATCCATTTCAATGTTTCATGTTTTTGTACCGTTTTCGTGTTTGTACATATTTTAAACTTCTATGCTGTAAGTGTTATAAGGTGTGTAGTAAATATGTATAATATGGACATAAATCTGGACACAGTGTCGTGATAAATGTTATATCCGAGACCTTGGCGTGGGTTTTTGTAAACAATTGACCACGTGACACGATAACACCGTCTATGAAGAACCGTGATGACGTAGGCTATGGCTTCCTTGACCCTCCGTCATACATGAAAAGTGAAATGATAATTATTCTCTTCAAACCACACCTTTTTGTACGAAAACGGCCCACAAAATCTTTTAAATAAACCAGAAGATGCACTTTATGTGTTATATGCATATCCGTGTCGGCAGAGAAGGATCGGTAAACATTCTGATGCGAAACAAATTTTATTTTATGACTTGTACATCCTGGTCAAAAGTTAAACGATAAAACATTGTACTTCCGATTCATACTCCATTCTGCTATCCATAGCAACCGTTTAGATTTTCAGTCAAGGTAAAAAAAAAACCTCGTGACTTGCAATCTGAATCCAATTATATCTTTCATGCTCCATGGCAAGTCGCTTTGGAAGATCTCAACACTGCCTATAAGAGGTCATCTCAGAATGACCTTACTCAAGGTAAATGTAACTGGTTCTACACTCCGAAAAACACAATGCAAAATCCACAACGTAAACAGTCTCTACTACTTTGACTTCACTCACGTCAGCGCGCCAAATTGTTAGCATCTTTTTCACGTCATTGGCGTGTATCGGCGGTATACAGAGTTTCAGTCTACAGCATGCCATTGCTGGGCAGTAATCATAGTGTTTTGAATGTTTGTCGGATCTCCTGACTTCTACAATCATCGCTATGTAGTTCAGAGAATATATTCATCACCCTCATGAAGGCTTCGGACGAAACGTTGTAAAGATCATTGAATTACAGTTTTTAAGAAATTTATAGGCGTGTGCATGATTCATGTGGAAGTCTGTCCTCTACCGTAAATGCAAAGAAACAAAGGGGTCGTCGAGGTTGCAATGGAACTAATGCTTGAAAGCTAACGCGCAGATCGCACAAATTCGTTACGTGCGTGGCGTTCCACAAGAGTTTCGTGTCTTGACGACATACGCAATATGTATGAAGGTGTATTTTCTATGGTCAGTGAATGCTATAATACAATCTAGGGTCTTAGGTCGCTTTCAGACTGGCAGAGCACGGCTTATCATGTTGATGTCGCATATATTTTTATATCATTATGTGTTTTACAATACCTTACGTGTTTATATTTTTATGACCTCTCAATATGCGATACCTGTTGACCCTTGTACTTTACATGGAGGATCATTTATAAATTTTTAAATGTACGTCCTTTAATTGTTCTGCTGTTACGGTGAGTGATAATGTGGGCCCGTAGACCGGTTAACCACACCATTTGTTTGACTTTTGTCAAATTAAACGACAGTCCTAAGTCGGTATCGTAAATGCACTACAATCAAATATTTTTGTAATGTGTTATATGTTCTAGTATATTATTTATATTCATGTATTGTATAGCTCCATGGTGACTTCTGCCACATAACTGAGCCAGTAACTCCCCATTTTTCTTTATTATTTGTACTTCCTGTTTTGAGTGATTCAATCCTAAAACAGAGTAATTGAGAAAGACCCATGTCTCTTCTGGTAGCTTGGATAGTAGTAAGGTGTGATTTAAAAACAAAACAGTCCAGTTCAGTGACAGTGGAAGGACAGTCAGACAAATTTAACCTCAAAAGAGCTGTCGACAAATTACTGTTTTGGAGTTGATGTCAAAGATTGGCCGTCTTTTCTTCCTTGCTTCTTGGTAGTAGATTTGGTCGTTTGTTCAACATCCTGCACTCGCATAAGATATACAACATAGATCCAAGCCACTCCTTGTTTCGTGAAAAATTCTAGTGAGCATTAAATTCTTATTACTCCTGTCACGCCCTTCGATTATTCGTCTGTTAATTTCAATGGGCTCTATTAATCGTCGTTCGCCAACTGTGGGATTCGAACCTAGGGCTTCTAGTTCAAGAGCACCCACTTAGATATACTGGCTTAATTCGCAAGTTCAAAGATAATTTAGTAATTGTACGTCATGAAATTATGTGAAACAATCTCTAAACTAAGGAGTATCTCCCTCATGCATAGCCCTGTCCTTAGATTGATTCTTTGGTTCACTTTTTCTGTCATTTTGGTTTCAATACTGCTCTTCAGAAATTTATATAAGAGAATTCCAATCATTCGTACACGAGCATCACTGAAGAGACATAAGTTGTCGAAATGCGCATCTGGTGCACAAAATGAAAAGTTATATATGTTTTGTATTTATTATAACCTCTAGGCTGGTGTCACTTCCGGTGGACTGATAGGTCCCGAAGGCATCATGTCTAGTTTTCAGTGCTTTTGTACTGATAGTCTACTTTTTAGTGCTTTTGTGTAGACTTGAAATATATGCTTAAAATTTTCCGCCATGAAATTATGTAAATCACTCTAAAACGTAGGAGTATCTCCCTCATGCATAGCTCTGTCCTTAGATTGATTCTTTGGTTCACTTCGGTCAGTTTGGTTTCAATGTTGTTCTTCAAATATTTATATAATATAAGAATCCCAACCAATCGGTCATGAGCATCACTGAAGAGACATAAGTTGTCGAAAGGCGCATCTGGTGCACAAAATTACAGCGTATATACGTTCTAATGTTTATTGCTTTTACTCGCTGTTTTACATTGGGTTCAAGAATTGTTTCATCTTACATTCATGGAGGAAATTAAAAGGTATATATGTTTTATATCCATTAGTACTACCAGCATAGCGTTGCATAAGCAGCTGTTAATAACGTTTGGGGGAGAAATTAAGATTTCGGTTAAAACGTGAAACAAACAATTTGTTTTCTTTATAAATTTCCCCCTCTCTCTCTCTCTCTCTATTTGGGGGGGATTAAACTTTTTTAAACAATCATTTTAAAAGTTTGATTACGGTACTGCATTTTTTTTTCTGATAAACACATTTCTTGTATTATCAGAGAAATGTGCAAATTTTACAAGTTTACCTCTACTTAAGTGCAAATTCGCCAGTATTCTCGAATTATACCACTTTTGTGCATCGGTCAAAGATTCATCACATCTGTATAGCAGGTATAGAAACAACCCCTTTAAGTAAATTAAAAGATAAGTATAAATAAGAAACCCTTGAAAGTAGGATATATTTAATTGAATAAATTTAGGGCACGTTGTTGTGCACCAGTTGATTACCCATGGCAACTGGTGACTTCAAAAACATGTGCATGCTCACTGTCTTGCCAGCAGCCGATCTCATACTTTTTAAACCCATGACCCGACATCAGAAATGACCCGCAAAACTCACGAATTTTCGTAAATTGACCCGATATGGTAGGATTTTCATATCCGCTACAATTTGTTTTCATAATACAACGTTCTCCTCATGTAGCTGTTTTCGATCAGGCCTTATTATTCATCTGGATGTCTATACTTGAGTTTTGTTCGACACGCCCAAACCTTCTGTAGTGGTTTGATTATTACACTTAAGCTTAGGTTTACAACACTGAGGAATATAATATGGAGGACCTTTGATTTTAAATAAGCTTGATCGCAAACACTCATTCCGTACGTTGGATAATTTTTTTTTTCTTTCTTCTTTTTTGTCACCTACCAAATTTAGTGTCCTAAACTTGGCAGATTCGCTAACGGAGAACAAAATGTGTAAAAACATGAGACAAAGCGTTCAATCAGCAACCACTATTTTTCGTATTGCATTTTCTTCAAGATGTTTTCAAAACTGGCCAAGAGATATCACATTTTATCGAAGTTGGCCCAAAAATCATTAATGTTTTTGTTTGTTTGGTTGGTTGGTTTTTAGTGAAAGAGTTTTCTCCCTGGCAGAAAACTCCATATGGAATTTTTATTAGAGATAAAAACAGAAACGCTTTGCTCTTTACTTCCTTGCAAGTATAATACGGACTATAACAGTTTTCAATTCAAACAAGATTCTTCTTCGTCAGAGTCAGAGATCCCTCCACCTTCTGGTGTGCTGCTCATATTTTATCTAGATCTTTTTAAATGTGATTATATAAAATAAAAGAATTTAATCAGTTATACTTTTTCCTTTACGTTTGTTTGTGTGTGTGTGTTTGTGTGTGTGTGTGTGTGTAGGTGTGTGTGTGTGTGATCAAGGTTGTCACATGTTTAATCTCATAAGTAATGAGAATATATTCATTATGAACCTGCTTTTGAGAATCAAAGTAGGATCATAACCCAGTTTTTAGTAAGAATAGGTTGAGAGGTATGCAAGCAATTGTTCAGAAGTCTAAACGTAATTTGTGCAGTTTTTGAAAGAAGTGTTGGTCATAAATCCTGTAGACATGGAATACTGTAAAACTGAAAAGGTCACCACAGAAGTATCTCATGGTAAGCGAGGCATAAGAGCCGGAGACACTGCGGAATTTGCCTTGACAATGCCTGTGCTGCTACATTACCTTACGGCATGACTGCGGCTGCTGAAGGATTTGCATGCAGCTGTGCCAAGGCAAAAGACAAGTATATACTGTTGCAGAAAACCCGCCAAAACATAACACGACGTCGTTGTGACGTCACTATGATTCGTGAATGATATGAAGCGGGCTAAACTGCAACAATCAGCATGCCAAGAAAAATGCTTTGATGTAACCTCTTACTCAACCCTATTTGTTGTGTAATTTCACATAAAGAATGTTCTATATCTATTTTAAATTCTTCTTGCTTGGCCGAACTTTTAGATTTTAAAGTATCTAAAGAAAGAAAAAAGAGGAGTTACTGGCTCAGTTATGTGGCAGAAGTCACCATGGAGCTATACAATTAATTAGACCATTTATTGTAAAATGACACCATTCGGCAATTTCAACCCAGTATTTACACACAATTACACCTCTAATAAAATAGGCACAGCTATAAATATCATTGATAGTCTTTGATTTATTCTTTACAACAAAATGTAATTACCAAATTCGGCAACAAACACTTGCACTTTTTGAATGTTTGTTCCTAATACAATATATGCTATATGCTATATAAACATTTTACCGGATTTTCTTTTCTTTTTTTATATTATTATTATTTGCATAGAAATCTTTACTTGAAATTTTTTACGCGGTTTTCACTTACACTATAAAATCGTGGAAGGCCTTTACATTACTGCGCAGTGGAAATAGAAGTTATTGTTTTTTGTAAATTGGAACAAGTGGGATTGTGGCTTAGAACAGATCCTTCGTAACGGTGACCACTAGTGTATATGATGTGTTGCAGCTCAAATGTCAATAATATCAATTTGCAGGTCAATAACTCTATCAACTGAATATTCATATGCATTTCTATGTTATGCATTCATATCTTTCGTCACATTCATTGGTATTTTATTATTTTCACTTCCCCCTGTCTTTCCCCAACCCACGCATTTCCTTCACTATCTACGTCAATGTACATGACATCCTTCAATCCAGGAGGATCTAAATACCGTATAAACTTTCCGTCCTTGTCCAGGATATGTATCCTGTTGTTTTTATGGTCAGTAATCAGGACGCCGCCACTGCTATCAGTACAGACGTCTACGGGGTCGAATGATTCGGTATCGGACCCTGTATACTCGTAACGTAAACTATGGTCTGTCCCAAATGTTAATACTTTGTGTTTGTCACGGTCACACACATACAGGTCATCGTTGACGGCATTCACTGCTACTCTGATTGGGAGTGTGAATAAGCTTTGATCAAACTCATGTATAATGCCGCCCGCCTTATTGTAATGGATGACTCGTTGATCGTAAGAATACGTCACGACGATGTCACCATTCCGTAAGCAGCAGACTCCACGCGGCACGTACCCCGTAGATACTAACGTCGTGAATCTCCATGACTTCCTTCCCTTTGACGCTGACGCAATACGGTAATTGTCTACGTCACTAAATAGGATGTCTCCCAAAAATGTAACGGTGAAATCAATAAAATCGAAGTCAGTATTAATAATGTTTTTCTTTTTGCCGTGACGGTCCATTAGCTGTAGACGGGTATCATCAGTCACTACCCAGGCCAGACCTGATGATGTGGTACAGGCGGTGTTAGGATGTATATACCCAGGATTAAAAGAGGATAACAATGCTGTAGGGGTCCTGTGTGATTGTAATAAAGGGCTGGGTGTTACATCAACTGTGTTTATTGCTTGATCATCATTTAAACTCTGTATTGTAGTGCTCAGGTTTCCAATCATTGTTATGATAGTCTGGTCATTGATTTGACCAGGTTTATAGCTTGGAAGTGAGTGCCGGGTAAGTGTTGGAAGAGCTGCCATATCATCGAGTTCAAGTGTGCAGTCCAATAGACGGATGTCGTTACCTTCTTTTAAATCCTCTAATTTGCTGATACTTGTTTGGAATTTCTTATATGCGTCATTGATAGTTTGTTCTTGTGACTGAAGCAACGTTTCCGTTGAGTTTTGGATTTTTAGAAGCTTGTTGCGCACTTTTGTTAAGTTCTCATCTACCGCTGCATGAATTCTGGCAGCATGGGCAACTACGTCATCGTCAATCTTCTGAATGCTTCTTGTATAATCTTGCCTCATTTGTCTAGCTTCCTGGTGAAATGTCTGCCATTTTGCCAAATTTTCTTTAAAGGGACCGTTTAGGTTTTTTCTAACACTTTCGCTTTTTGCACGTAGCGCGTTCTGTAAAGAGATAATTTTGTGTCCGTTATGTGACGTAATGACACATTCTGGGCAGCATTGTTTCTTACATTCCTCACACCAATACATATATTTATGCTCAACGTGTTTTACACATATTGTTCGTTCTTTCTGGGAGTGGGGTACATATTTGTGATGCGGCTTTTTCTTTTCATGCTTCTCTTTACACGTTGTACATAGTGGGTCGTCACAGTTCTGGCATTGGTATTTTGCTGGTTTATCACAGAATTCACAGGTCACCGCTTTTAGGTAACCATCTGCCATTAGTACTGATGATCAAACTGTAAAATACACAACAAAAATATAGGCATTGTTATTAAATTATTATTGACAATAAATTTCATTGCGGAACTAGGGGGGTGGGGATGGGGGTGTAAGCATAAATCATAAATATATATTTATATTTTGTATATTTCGTATTTACATAAGTCGTAATTTCCATTGTTAAGTACAAAGATTTATACGATATTTTTTATGTAAATAATACAATTGTACTATGTAAATAAAATCTAAATATATGATGTATAATTATACATTTTTATAAAATATAAATATGAATATGACAAGAATAACACTTGAATTAACATATTTAGTAGAGATGCACTTTAATAAGTTTAGTTTGTAGTCTTTCAGAAAACCCCTACAAATTCTGATTTACGCCATACCTGTGTTGTGATAGGGACAGGCGTTTATGATCTGTTATATGAGCCCATTTAAACTGCCTACTTTATAAAGCTCTTTACTATTGATGTTTGCCGAATATGCTAGAGGCCATATAGGAGGTTACAAACGCATGGGGTAATCGTAAAATTGTAATGTATAACAAAAATAAACGAATATTTCGTAGTGTCGAAGTTAAGTTTTATCCAAAAAAAAATCTTTAGTACCCCTCTCCCTCCCGTCCCCATTAGTGGCATTATCTTTGCTTACTACCCGTACAGATTAATGCTCTTTTAATAAAGAAGGCAGAATCGCCTCTGACTCCCTTTTCTTTATTTCCTCAATCGTAGCATCGATAATATCTATACTAATTATGTCTTACCTGCAGATATTTCTCGGTTTTTTGTATCAACTTCCAGGTTTGCAGAGAGATTCCGTCTTTCTTCCTTCGTGTTCAATGGGCGTGTAAACCGGATATTATCAAGTGATCTGAGTGCCTTCTATTTTTAACTTGAATATAATTTAATCCAAAAGTGAGAAAAGAATGAGACTCAAATGAGCTTTGGTGTATAGGTTTAAAACCAGATTTTAAATGATATACACTAAGATAAGTTAAAGATAAATAAGAATTTATCTGTTATCGTTCTGAGAGATTCCCGTGGAACAGCTCTATACACGTGTTTAGATAATTATGTGCTTCGCGGTTATGTACACAAACAACTTGTCAATGAGAGTATCTAGAGAAGGGAGGGGAGGGATATAAATAAATGACACATTTTTTTTATAAATCGAAGGAATGAGAAAATCCACAAGCAAGCGAACAGATTTATCATCATCTGTAAAGAGGTTGTAACCCTTTGTAAGACCCCCTCCCCCCTCTTTCCCACTTTTTTTTATTTATTGTTTTTTCTTTTCTTTTTTTTTTTTTTTCGTTTGAAAGTTATAGAGTCAAAGCCGTGCTATCTCAGTGCCTTGCAGGGGTATTAACAATTACAATAAGTAACTATTTTCATTTTGTTACATGTACCATAGTGTGAATTTTTTGTCCCCCATTTAAAAACATTTCATTTGTTCGGGCAGAAATGCAGAATCCCTGTTTTCGCCGAGTAAGTAGCCTTTTCCAGTTGTGTAAACAAACCGCTGTTTATCTAAGCTTACTCATAGATATAAATATTGAAATGATATAGAAAATAATAGACACAGAATATCTGGCAAAAACTATTTGGTAAACGTCGCCACGGAGATACAAATCAAAACTCTACACTGTATCATAGCAAGTACTGAATTATGAGTCTGGTAGTGGTCGGCCCCCCCCCCCCCCCTCTCTCTCTCTCTCTCTCTCTCTCTCTCTCTCTCTCTTCTCATGAATAATGGAGCATGATCATCCGACCTCTACATTGATTTATTCCAACTATAGAGATATGTGTGCGCAAAATGCGTATAGCTGCATGGACCAAAATTGAAAGAGCACAGTACCGAATACCGGTATTGGAGATTAATCGATGTTTAAAAAGAAGTATATATAAATAGAAAATGAATTTATCAGCGTAAGTAATGCATAAGGGAAGAAAGAAAAGTTATTGACTCAATTGTATGACAGAATTCCCTTACCGAAAAGTCAATATCTTATGTAATGATTTAAAAAAAAACGTATAAGGACAGAAATTTTCGATTATATATGCAGTTTCAATACTGACTAGAAATGGTCATTTAATAAGACAATAGTCAATCAATCAGTGTGGTTAAATGGTTTATGGACCCACCTTTAAATGACTTAAAACAGCCAGTAAGAAGATTCTACTGTAGTTTGGTACAAAGTCTGTCTATCTTTGTGGACAACAGCACAAGATAAAATGTCAGAGAAAATCGTCTAAAATTGTCAGCGCGACAGAGTAGTATGAATCTCACTAATGTACATCTACTCGACTTCTTGGGGTCATTTTCGTTCTAATTCTCCCTACTCCTCAAATGTATTCATGTCATGTCGCAACCCCATCCCTTTCTTTTTGTTTTTTGATTTTTAATCTCCACAGATAATTCTCGATTGTCCACTATTAGTAATGCAAATGAGAAAAAGCAAGTTATAATGGCAGACTTTACGATGCAAAATCCACCATTGGTACGCAACATAATAATAGTGTATGGGAAAGATATCACCAGAGAGTAAAACACTTCGATTACAAATTAATTAATCTCCGTTAGCTTGCAACCTACGTTTAAAACTTAAAATAGTGATTTTATTTGCACTCATAGCATATGTGTTCCTTGTTTTATTACTTTACGTATAAAGCGCATTGTAGAGAAATCTTGTCCTGTTTCATGATAGCAACAATTTGATACTGAGTCTTGTTTGTACAGTACTACATAAATGATGACGACATGTCATGACTGGAACCCAGAATGTCGCGGACAATAGTAATGGCAACATCAGGAATAGCAACAGAAGTGACGGGTCTTTTATTTAGCACCTATTTTTATTGGAAGAAGGGGGGGGGGCAGAAAGTCAGGAGTCTGATTTTAATGCATGCTGATTATGATGACAACTGATTAGTGCAGTGACGTGGCGGATCTTGTATGTGCAAAACGTCACTCTTTTATGAGAAAAAAAAAAAAAAACACACAACAAAACAAAAAAAAAAAAAAAAAAAAAAACCAAAACAAAACAAAACGCTAACGAATCTCTTGTCGAACCAGCCAGTATCTGTTGGACTAGTATGTCACCAGTCAGACCACCCAGGAACTCTCAGACCAGTATGTCACAGGCCAGTCTAGCCAAAACCTCTCAGGTCAGCGGGGATGTCTTGAATAAGTATGTTGGCTCTGGAACAGATGTAAATATATATATAGAAATTTGCGGATATGAAATTATAATTCTGAATGAAATGCTCTATGTAATCATATCACTCACTCTCTCATTCACTCACTCACTCACTCATTCATTCATATAACTGAATATCACAGAAAACGTCCCCCCCCCCCTTCTTACACTGGAAGCCGGGGTGGCCTAGTGGATAAGGTGCTCGACTCGTGATGAGAGGTCAAGGGTTCAACTCCAGACCTGGACACACCTGTGTTCTGTCTTTCGGATGAGACAGTAAAAACCAAGATTCCGTGTTACGGTAGGCGTGGCACGTAAAAGATCCCTCACTGCTTCGGGTGGGTCCATTGCAAAGGTCTAAATTTGTATGCAATGCATAAGGCAGATGCCGTCACCATATACGTGAAACAATCGTGAGTGACGTAAAACAATAATCCATCAATCAATCCTCTTGCACTAAATTTATATACCATGGAGTTGTCTTTCTTACAACGTGAATGCATTACAAATATGGTGTAGCAAGGTATACATACACCTTAAATCAATGTTAACCAAAATGTGTGAGATTATGTAATGTAAGTTAGTATGACAGAGTTAAATGATAGGTTAGGTGTGTACCTATTGCACCCGACGACGAGATAGTAGTGTCTGGATCAAGGGCGGC
The DNA here is from genome assembly GCA_035048485.1 of Pteria penguin. Lineage (NCBI taxonomy): Eukaryota > Metazoa > Mollusca > Bivalvia > Pterioida > Pteriidae > Pteria > Pteria penguin. Next base: position 1,425,503 of record CM068593.1, on the reverse strand, counting down.
ACTATTAGACTAGAGTAGAATGAAGAACGAAACAGAAATATGTGCATTCACTACCGTTGTCGATGTCTTCTACGTCATGTTACAGGCGGTACGCACAGGTTTCGTCGACAGATCAGCTCCTAAGACTTGATGTATAATTGTTTGTCGCATTGTTCAAATGTCTAAAATACCTTTGCCTATCAAGCACTGTTTTCTTATGATGTAGACATATTTCTAATAATAAATTTTAAACGACAATTTTAGTAATCTTTAAAGGAGCATGGTCCGATTGAAGTCGGGAAAAGTATAAAACAAATGTAAACGGGTTTCTTAAACTGCAATCGATTGCTAGTATATTATTATAAATCTCGGTAAGAAAAGCCTTTGTATTGTAGTACGCCTATGCTGGGTTTGTTTGGTTTTGAATAATGCATCAGTAAAATTAAATTTAGAGATTCGTTAAAATAATTTTACTTCAAAACACCGTACAAAAATGCAAGATATGCTTTATTTATTTTCTCTTCCCTTTCTTTTTTCTAATTCACAACTCATCACATTTTATATACATTAATGCTAATAAGGCTTATAGAAGGGACCGTATAGAAGTACGCGAGGCCGCGATCGCACGGCCGGAGGGCATCGCAGGGGGTGTCAGTGTTTTTCAGAGTTTTTCAGTGGCGTCAGAGTTTTTCAGAGTTTTGCAGAGTTTTTCAGGGTCGTCAGTGTTTTTCAGAGTTTTTCAGGGTAGACTTCAGAGTTTTTCAGTGTTTATCAGGGCTGTCAGAGTTTTTCAGTGTTTTTCAGGCAGACTTCAGTGTTTTTCAGAGTTTTTCAGGGTGTTGCAGAGTTTTGCAGTGAAAAACGGGATTCTCAGGGGTTTTTGGACCCAGTAGTGATTTTCGACCACACTTTTGCTTTTCTCGTGCTCGTATTCCTCCATGTGAACCATTTTTGTTGTTTTCTACAGTGAATATCCGCAAACGCGCATGATTATGGGCGGAGCATCGCCTTATTTGGGGAATTGATACCAGCCGAATTTAATTCGACTCAATTACCTTTATTCTACGAAAAGTTGAGGGATTTTAGTTTTAAATTTTGCAATTAACAAATTTATAATTTATACAATACAGGAAAAATAAGATATTGCCATAATTTTTCCTTTTCATGCTAAACTTGTCCAGTCTCGGACTATATCCCTTTAATATTCTCACCATGATAATCTGTACGATACAACTAAGTAATTGAACGGAAAAGAGGAAAATAATTCAGAACGGTATCATTTTATTCATAAGTTGTCATTAGCATGCATTGCTATAAAAGTTAATAGCTTTTCAAATTTAAGTGTCTTTTACTTTTTGCTGGTATGCCTTTGGTATATTATGTAAAATACGAAATTAACTGATGTGAGATGACTATGGCACTAACAAAAAATGTACCACAGTGCACAGTCACGGACCCTTGAAATTCAGGGGTGAGACCAGGTGCCCGGGAGGAGTGAGCGTCTCCTATTTGGCTAGTCACACCCGCCGTGAATGCCCTCACACACAGACGAAACAAAAATAATTCAGCACTGTATTTAAACATAAATGTGAACAAATTTCACACCGGCTATTTATAGCCTTATGTGTCTTGGAACTTGGGAAAATCAGCGCTGTGTCAAATACGATGCACTCGTTTCCACAGGTAATCTGATTGGAAGAAATCAAGTTCGATATCAAATAAAACTGATCTTTATTTAAGCAAAGCTGGACAGAGAGTGTATTTTCAACATACGAAGGTATAAACACAATATAATGCAGTGTACATATAAATAGAATGTACCGGAACCCTGTAGACTAAGTTTATCAAGAAAACGTTATCAAATGAATAAAAACTTTTAAGAGAAAAAAGCTTACCAGGTATATCATGATTCGACTGTCGATCTAAATGAAAAATGAAAATAGTAAAGAAATAAAGTAGTTTTGGGTTTCGCAGCCAAATTTCTAACATTTATATTATTGTAAACAAATTACTTTTCTGCTTCCAAAGACTAAAGAGTTCCGAATGCGCGGGAAATTTGAATAAACAAAATACACTGCTTACAAAGATAGCATATTATATGTTTCGATTAAAAGGGAATGTTACATTAATATAAGAGAATAAGATAATACTGAAATAATTCTAATATAAATTATCTGTATCTTTAATGGTTATGCGGTATATTTATTCCAAATATTGAACAAAATCTGTTTTGATGTAAGATATTTCTGTCCAAAATGCATTTTTTATGTATTTTTATGTAAAATATTCATGTTCAACTTGCATAATACAGTCTTGAATAACAGAGCAATATTTAATGTGGACAACTACAAATAAAAATGAAATTGATTAACAGTAACAATAATGAAAGTATATTTCAATGATTCAGAAATTCTGATTATGGTTGAAAGATGTTTTAGTTGAATTAAAAAGGAACATCTTTTGTTGTGTTGTTGTAGCGAGTTATCTGACCTTAGTACATTTTCCCTGGGTTGTTGATGATTGCATATTTATGAGCCATAGTAGAATTTCATTGACGACTACTCTTTTATGTTAGGGAGAATAATTATTTAGTTTGAAATCTATAGCATTGTTTTCTCTAATGAAATGTTTAAAGTGCTGCTACAAATAAATATATCACACACGTTCTTTACAGTGTATCTGATATATTGAGCCGCAATTCCCATGCAAGATCATTATCACAAAAATAAGGATTCAAGGATAAATCTCTCATGAGAGCGATAATGGAAGTGTTATCTAATTATAATAATAGAAAGATACTATCTATATAACATTCCGTCCTATACACATTGTGATTGTAATGAAAAGGTCTATACTGTGTTAGTCCCAATATATCGTGTTTCTGTAATGACACTGCCTATACAGTGTTACTCCCCATACACCGTGTGTCTGTAATGCCAATGTCTTTATTGTGTTATTCCCTATACACCGTGTGTTTGTAATGACAGTGTCTATACGTTGTTATTCCCTATACCTCGTGTGTCTGTAATGACACTGTCTACACAGTGTTCCTCCCCATACCTCGTGTGTCTGTAATGACAGTGTCTATACAGTGGTAGTCAACATACATTGTGCCTCTGTAATGTGAAGTATTTCTGTGATGTCTTAATGTTTTCGGGAGCCATGACGGATGTCGCTACCTAAACATCTAGTGGCCGGTTTTAAAACGAAGCACACGTGCTTTTGTATCCCGTCTCTAGAGTTTAAGGTATATACGAGTCCGGGGTGGTCCTGTATCCTCTTTCTATAGGTCAAGGTATAGACGAGTCTCCAGTGTTCCTCTAACCCGTTTATAGTGAGGAATTTATAAACGAGACCCGAATGGCTAAGTATCACCTGTCCAGTGGCAATGTATACACTAGGCCCATGTGTCTCTGTATCTCGTGTCTACTGCTCAATGTATTAACGAGGACCACGTGGATTTGTTTCCCATTTCTTGTGCTCATACTTTAAACGAGTATTAAAAGCTCACGTGGTTCTATATTCTGTTTTGATGGCCAAGACCTAAATGAGGCTGACTCTGTTCTGAATCCCATTTCTAGTGGTCAATGCATGTCGACCAAAAAGAAGAAAAAAATTGTCACAAGACCATATTGCACCTTGTCGACTTGTATATTGTGTGCACATTTTAATTCACTATCAGGAAATGTGTATGTTATGATTTTATGTACTAGATCTCAACAATTTATATCACTTCACTGTGGCTGATGACGGAATCATTGGATTTCTATAAATTATACATATTTGAAGAACAGTGTTTACACCAGGGGGTGGAAGGGGGCAGAAAATTCATCAATCTAAAGACAGAGCTATGCAGAAGGCAGATACTACTTAGGTACTCTTTAGAACTGTGTCTTAGAGACACAGGGTTCGACACCCGTCGTGTGCACACAGTGTAACGTATTTCATATAGAATTCAAAACCGATGTCGCGTGTCACGGTAAGCGTGACACATTTAGAGTTCCTTCGATGTTCAGGTGAGTGAATTGCATAGAACAAAATTTGTATGCAATGTATTAGGCAGATGCCCTCACTATATATTTGTAATATTCTCCTGCAGCACCAAGTCACGAGATTATCACGTGAGAGATACAATGTAAAGATGATGGATAAATCCAAACCACAAATCCAAAAATCATGAAACCATAGGACATACAAAATCAGTGAAAATGAAAAACAAATGGAAAATAACAAAATATGTCTACTTGAAGAGCATATGTGAACCCCTGTGATGGAGTGAGATCAGGTGCCCGGGGAGAGTGAGCATCTCCTGCTTGCTAGCAACACCCGTCACATATACCCCGTAGAAAGAGTCAAATCGTGTGAATTCCATATGTATCTATATATGGAGAAGTCGAAGTAGGTAACCTTCTAGTATAGAAGGTGTCAAATCTGTGTAAAGTGATCGGAATCGGTCTCAGTCCAGAATATCATTTAAAAGTCTGGATAACGAGATATCATATGGAGTAATAAGAGTCTCGTAACGACCGTAGAACTTCCTCAGTGACGATGCTAGTCTAGCACATATATAACCCTGGTTGAGCAGCTTAACTGAAAGTCGCCTAGCCCTCAGAACAAAGTCATTGTAATTTGAACATGCTCTGGAATAACGTATTAACTGAGATATGAATACGCCGTATGCGGGCGATGATGGAATGTTGCTACTTATGAAAGGAAATTTTGTGATAGCGAAATTGAAATCGTCACGTTTGTCATAGAGTGAGGTGTTCAATTGACCATTAATGTCGAAAGACAACATAATATCTAAATACGAAGTAGAATTACTAGTTTCTTACACGTAGATCATTTTGCGACAAACCCAGTACAGTTAAGACGTAACATATTCAGTAAGAACAAGAGTAGCATTGAATTTTCAGTAATAATCAGGATTTTACTTTAAATGATCAATTCTATAATGATTGGACTAAATAATATTCAGGACTTCACATATAACATTTAAAATTTAATGGGATTTATTCAGAAAATTGTCGGAACCAATGTTGAATCGATTGGCCAAAGAACTAGGAGTGACAAGTAGTAACAAGAACGATGACAAAATATTTAAGGATAACAATACTCTGAATAAAAACTTCTGTGTAGTAGAAACTCTAAATAAATACCTTGAAAAAACTACAGACATTAGAATTGGTTCTCTGTCTTTTTATTGAAACAGTAAAACCTCATCACGCTGTCTCCAAAGACACTCTATCTCAGTGGTTGAGATATATTTTAGAGAAGGCGGGTGTAGATATTTCTGTATATAAAGGACATAGTGCGTGCACTGCTGCTACTAGTACTGCTTTCAATGCAAGTGTCCTATTAAAGCCATTATGGATAAAACTGGATGGACGAGTGCAAAAACATTTGGAAAATTTTATGAGAAACGTATTATCAGGAATTGCCTATTTGATATTTGATATTTGATTTGATATATAATTATCTATTCTTACACAAGATTGTTAGAAGTATTTTGTGCAATGTATATATACATATAGACATAAAGTAAGCAAATTGCTGATTTGAATGTGTTTTGATTAATGTGGTAATATCATGCTTTAAACCTCTCACGTGATAACCTCGTGACTTGGTGCTGAAGGAAAATTAATGAATAAAAGGACACTTACCTGTAAGGTGAACTTTGATTGGAATTCTCCGCAGCACCAAGGGATATGGGGTTTATTACGTGCCCTTCCTTTTCCCTCCCTATTATACGCCTGTGGATATGATATTTCCACACGTTACGTTAAAACTGATCAGGATGTAAGATTGCATCTCACACATGATAACCTCACGTACTTTTCTGCTTCGGAGAACTACAATCAAAGTTCAGGCAAGTCTCCTTTAATTTATTAAATAATCGTGCAAGAATCTGAAAAGAGGATGGGATTTTCTCCAAATATACATTTGAGTTTTGACACTATCATCTTGAAAGAAAAAAGAGGAGTCACCGGCCCAGCCACGCGGCAGAAGCCACCATGGAGCCACACAACACATGAATATAAACAACACAATAGAACATTTAACACATTACAAGCGTCTCATCCGAAAGAGAAGACATCGGAGTGCACATGGCGGTAGTCGAACCCAGGACCTTTAGATCGGGAGCTGACAACACCATTCACTGTACCACGTTGTCTAAGTTCATAGTTCAGAGCTAATTTAGTGATGTTTCTAATATCAGTATAACCCTTTGTTCACAGTGTGATGCTGGATGGCGATTTTCATTGTCTGATCCGAAAGACAGCACGCCGGAATTCCTACGATTTTAGTATTTATTTATTTTTCTTCTTTTTCGTCAATTATCTTCGTTTATTTACTGTGCCATATTTTCTTTGATAATGGCAATTTTTGGATTACTAGGGAGATATGAGATATTACAATAAATCTTTACTATGGTATCAAGTTACAATAAATAAGTGTAAAAACAGAGGAATAAACACACTCAATGTTTTTAATCCATCAGAAGTATTTCTTCCCTGATTGTTGGACACTGTTTAATAAACAAGAAATCAAATTGAATTGACCGGGTTTTGTTGAATGTCCAGTAAGATAAACTTACTTTTCATAAATGTCCGATAAAGCAAGAGATTGAGAAATTGGGAACTATTTCAATTTGGGACTAAATTAATTTACTAATTAGTACCAAAAATAAATCATTATACATCATCTGATATATAGTATACACTTTTTCTGTATTTGATATTCAGATCCATTTGTATCTTTTGCAGCTATAGTTGAGGTTTCATTCATTGGTATTTTATTATTTTCACTTGTCCTCCATCTCGTTCCCAGATCCACGCGTTTCCCTCACTGTTGACATCAATGTACAATGGCTCCTTCAATCCAGGAGGTTGTAGATACCGAATCAAGTTTCCGTCTATGTCCAGGATATGTATTCTGTTCTTTTCAGTGTCTGTGATGAGGACGCGGCCACTCCTATCAGTACAGATATCCCCCGGGTCGAATGATTTGGTATCGGATTCTGTATATCCGTCACATAAACTATGGTATGTCCCAAATCTTAAAACTGTTTGTTTGTGACTGTCAAACGCATACAAAGCATCGTTGACAGCATTCACTGCTAGCCAAACTGGGGATGTGAATACGCTTTCATCAAACTCATGCATGATGTCCCCCGCACTATTGCACTGGATGACTCGATGTTCATTCCAAGGATGCGTCACGATGATGTCACCATTATGCAAGCAGCAGATTCCACACGGCGTGTACTGTGTAGATACCAACGTGTTAAATCTCCATGACATCACTCTCTTTGACGCTAACATAATACGTTTATTTTCTACATCACTGAATAGGATATCTCCCAATAGAGTAACCGTGATGTCATTGAACCCGAAGTCAGTGCTAACAGTATCTTTCACTGTGCCGTGACGGTCCATTTGCTTTATACATGTATCACCAGTCTTCACCCAGGCCAGACCTGATGATGCAGTGCAGGCGATGAATGGATACTTATACTCTGGATTAAAAGTGGACACTACGGATGGCGTGGATAATAACGCTATAGTGGTCGAAGGTGATTGTGATAAAGATTGGGTTAGCGTTGGAGGAGCTGCCATATCATCGAGTTCAACTGGTTAGTCAAGCAGACGGATATCGAAACCTTCTTTTAAACCATCTAATTTGCTAATACTTGTTTTGAAACTTTCTTTAAAAAGGCCGTCTGAGTCCAAATGATATAGAAAACTTATATTATAAAATTATTAATATATAATTAGTGTATTTCTGTGAGGGAGGGTTTATGGAGGCGAAAGGAAGAATAAATTATGAATATTATTGATAGTCTTTTACACTGGAGGAGGGGGTTATAACGGGGAAGTGAGGGGGGCGATTGTGAGAATAATCATAAATATATATATTCATAGGTTTGTCACAGATATCTAACCTTTGCATAAATCATAATTTCCATTATTAATATATGATTGATTGAATATTGTTTTACGTCACTCCACGATTATTTCACTTACATGCCTGATGCGTTTCATACAAAGTTAGACCTTCCTTTGCAACGGACGAAGCAGTCAGGGAACTTATTGCAACAATAAATTGGACAATCAGACAACGGAGGGGGAGGGATGAAGCCAACCCCGTGATACATATCAGACAATATGATGTTGAAAAGAAATATGCATATCTATATACATTCATTTGATAAGAGGATATGAAAGAATAAAAATACAATACAATTCAATGGGAAATGAAATTGTCAAATATAATAGCATTAGAAAAGTATACATCTTTAGAAAATATAAATATGAAAATGATATGAATGGAAAATGCAAATGCAATGACATACGAAGAATCACCAGTTGAATTGGGTAAGACACTTTTAGTACAAATGTACTTAAAATAAGCACCATTCAGTTTGTATAGTAAATATAGAACATATGTACCTTTTAAGTTTGTGTACCATATGTACATTTCGACAACTTATGTCTTTTCAGTGATGCTCGTGGCCGAATGATTGGAATTCTCAAAATATATGAAAATATGAAGAGCAGTGTTGAAGCTAAAATGACCGAAAATTGAACCAAAGTATCTATCTAAGGACAGAGCTATGCATGAGGGAGATATTCCTTAGTTTTAGAGTGATTTACTTAGTTTGATAACTGAAAATTTGAAGTATATATTTCATATCAGTACAAAAGCACTGCAAACTAGACTTATAATGCCCTCGGGTACTATCAGTCCACCAGCAGTGACACCGGCCTAGTGGTTATAATAAATATAGAACATATACATGTATACCTTTTAATTTTGTGTACCATATGCGCATTTCGACAACTTCTGTCTCTTCGGTGATGCTCGTGGCCGAATGATTGGAATTCTCAAAATATATAAAAATATGAAGAGCAGATGGAAGAAACAACAGTAAAGGAAAAGAAAAAGAAGAAAAAAAAAAGGAATACATTAAACAGTTGACCTTTATATTTATTTATTTATTTATTTTACTTATTTATTTATTTGCTTTTTTTTTTTTTTGTTTATTTTTTTTTTTTTTTTTTTTTTTTGTTTTTGCTTTTTTTTTTTTTTTTTTTTTCCCAGCGAAAATGAGTTAAGCAACTCCTGCCCTTTCCCCTTACTGTTGTTTCTTACATCTCCGGATTTCAACTTAAAAATGGCTTAATCGTCATTCAATCCCTCTTTATGACGTCAACTATATTAATCTACCTCATGTCTTACCTTAAGATTTTCCCAGCTTTTGCGTTGAGATTCCGTCCTTCTTCATTCTTGCTCAGTGGGCGTATTATCCACTCACGTGGTTATTATCAAGATAGTATTTACTATTTTAACTCACGTCGTCCGAATATATTCTTCAAACGAAATGTGAAAAGACAAGACGGGGCTAAAATGAATCTTGGTGGGTTAACGTAAATTCACACGATATTTTACCCATGGAATTGATGCACATCAATATGAATTAAAACAGACTTTATCTGTTTTCGATCTGGGGATTTCCCGGGGAACAGGTCTATACTCCTGTGTAAATACCTATGACCTACACGATAACTTGTCAATGAGAGTATCTAAACAAAGGGGGACGAGATGCTATATATGGATTACAACAAAATTCTTTCCAGTGTATATGAGGAAACCTCATGCATATACAAATAGTATACCTCTTCTTGAGCTGTGCCAAGCACTATGTATTATTCCGTAGATTTTCAGCAGTGTCCCATTAGATTCCGATCGAAAGAAATCACACATTAACAGACATACTCACACCTACACACATAGGAAGGACTGAGAAAATTAACAAAACCAAAATAAAGAAGCAAATAGATTTATCTACGAGTTTTAAAGAGAGGTAATAAACCTCCCATCCACTTTTTTTTCTTTCTTCTTTTCTTTTAATTTCTAAAGTTGCATTGTCTCAGTGATATGCAGGGCTATCAACAAATGATATTTACAAGTGCATATAATGAATAGCCCTCTTTTATTTTGATATACCTTAGTGGAAAGTTTTCGTATCGACCGCCACCCCCACCCCCCTTTTTTATTTAAAATGGCGCATTCCTTTGTTCGGGCAAAAATGCAGAATCACTTATTTCTCGGTGTATGTAGCCTTTACCAGCTTACTGACAAACATAGTAATTTAAATAATGCAGAAAAGAATATAAAAAAAGATATCTGAGCCAACTATTCGGGAAAAGTCGCCACGGAGATGCAGAGAAAAGATGTAACCTGTATTATAGTACGTACTAGGTCTGGTAGTGCTGCACCTCTCTCTTTCTCTCTCTCTCTTCCTGTCTCTCTGTCTTGCTCTTTCTGTACCTTAGACACACATACACATACCCCCCCCCCCCCCTTCTTTCTCTCTCTGTCTGTTTCTGAATCGTGGAACATGATCAAGCAATAGTTCTTTCGATTCCTTTGAACCATTGGAGACGTATGCATGTAAAGATGATGGATAAATCCAAACCACAAGTCCAAAAATCATGAAACCATAGGACATACAAAATCAGTGAAAATGAAAAACAAATGGAAAATAACAAAATATGTCTACTTGAAGAGCATATGTGAACCCCTGTGATGGAGTGAGATCAGGTGCCCGGGGAGAGTGAGCATCTCCTGCTTGCTAGCAACACCCGTCACATATACCCCGTAGAAAGAGTCAAATCGTGTGAATTCCATATGTATTTATATATGGAGAAGTCGAAGTAGGTAACCTTCTAGTATAGAAGGTGTCAAATCTGTGTAAAGTGGTCGGAATCGGTCTCAGTCCAGAATATCATTTAAAAGTCTGGATAACGAGATATCATATGGAGTAATAAGAGTCTTGTAACGACCGTAGAACTTCCTCAGTGACGATGCTAGTCTAGCACATATATAACCCTGGTTGAGCAGCTTAACTGAAAGTCGTCTAGCCCTCAGAACAAAGTCATTGTAATTTGAACATGCTCTGGAATAACGTATTAACTGAGATATGAATACGCCGTATGCGGGCGATGATGGAATGTTGCTACTTATGAAAGGAAAGTTTGTGATAGCGAAATTGAAGTCGTCACGTTTGTCATAGAGTGAGATGTTCAATTGACCATTAATGTCGAAAGTCAACATAATATCTAGATACGAAATAAAATTATTACTTTCATTACTTACATTTCACTTGGATAGATGATGCTAAGGTAATCCGCAAATGAAGGATTATTAATTGAAAGCAAGTCATCTATATATCTGTAAGTAAAATTGAAGCCAAGAGCCAATTGTTTTTTTCCTTGCGAAAGCAAAGACTGAATGAACTCAGCTTCGTATGAGTAAAGGAATATGTCAGCCAGCAGCGGAGCACAGTTAGTGCCCATTGGAATGCCGACAATTTATTGAAAGACCTTACCTCCAAACACCACAAAAATGTTTTCGATAAGAAAGTTCAACATCTGGATGACAGCTGTTTCAGTGTATTTATTTTTGGAATCATAATTTTCCCTAACAAAGTAAGTTTTATCGTGGCCTATTACTATATATTTGAATTTGCGGCTTCCGTTTTTACTAGTAAATGCATTTTGAATAATTTCCGCTAATCTGTCTTTTAATTTCTGATGAGGGATCGTTGTGTACAGAGTCGAAAAGTCAAAAGACTTGATGGGGTGAATTTTGGTAAAACTTTTTGATTTTAGATGTTCTAACAACTCTTTTGAATCTTTAAGGATCCACATTTGATTAATTCCACTTCTGGAATATACTGTTTCACAATATCTATGAAGGCCAGATTTAATTTCTGATAATATTTTTGTGTATAATAATTACAAACGAATTTCTTTAATGGAACGGCTATTTTGACACTTGACTTTCTTTGTACCGTTCTACGTGAAAAATACCCCCATATCGGTAATTGGACCCAGCATGTCTTAGACAATCATGATAACAGAATCAGAAATAGTCGGAGTAGTGACGTGTCTATATAAAGACATGTTTTGAAAGGGATATTAGGGGTTGATGCAGAAACGATTCAGCAGTCGGATTTGAAATGTAAAGATTTCTAGAAACCCTAGATTTCTGCTGCGGAATAGTTTGAACCCGATAATTGGCATCTACTCGAATTAGCCGAATACTTTTGGGTAGGTTTAGGGATTCCAACTCGTGCTCACCTTATTTCTGACTGAAAAGCATTTATTGTATGTCGCAACCCCTTTTTATCTCAAATCTCAATAGGTACATCTGAATTATTCACCAACAGAAATGCAGTTGAGACAAATTTATAGAAAAAACCGGGTGTGTCAAATTCGACCACAGCTACAACCAGAATAACAAGGTATGGAAACGACATGAAAAACATTACCAAAGCTTCGATTACAAAGTACTTACTCCTAATTAGCGCTCATCGTTGATAAAACCATCACAAATCTCAAATATAACAGTAGTGATTTGGCGTTAACGTGATTTATTCCCGCATGAGCTAGGTATAGTCGCACGTTCACTTGCCTATAACTGTAATTTTCTATACAGTGGTAGAGATAGAGGAAGTACAATGGATCTCATTAAATTACTTCGAATGTCGCCATAAATACTTTATTAAATGTAATGTTAAAATGACACCCCGCATTGAAGGTTTCATATGCAATATAACAAATGCAATTACCACGAAGGCATGCAAAATGGTATTTGTTAAAAACTTCGTCAGATTATACGATAAAAAAACTGACATGATTACTTTCTAATTTTATCTTATCTATTTATTTTAAATTATTTTATTTATCTATTTATTTGTTTTGTGTTTATTTATTTATTTATGATTAATTATGTGGTTATCTCTTCAAGCACGTTAACGAGACAGTCAAGCGGGTCAACGCGGTCTCAAATTAAATTCACGTTGAAATCTGCCTGAACGCAAACGCGTGTGTTCAGTATTGCTGAGCGAACAAGGAAAGCAAACCTCCGGTTAACGCGACGTTATCATAATGTTATGTTAGGACTTCACCTCACGGTTGAATTTATGACACTGACACTTAACCTGTATGTCGGGTGCTTAAGTATTGTATTGTATTGTGTTCAATATAGCATGACATAAAGCAAAATACAATTAGTCTGTAAAATGCATCTTAGTTCCGTTATATATCTCTGTACATTTCTCTGACAACCTGGAGGGATTATACGTCTGATGAAGGCTGATACTGTAAACTCCATGAACTTTCATCTGGGCTGTAACGAGCTCTTGGATTCGAGAATATAACGACTACTCCACAAGGAATAGAATCACCAACAAAAAAACTACAGGCCGGTATAATAGTATACCTTACTTCAAGAGTGTAAGAATCCAAGAGGCCTGAAGTAGTTTTAAGGGTTATTAATTTTCTAGTGATATGTGGTCGTGAAACGTTATGTCCAGTGTGAATCCCCCTTCATTTAATGTGTAAAAGAGTAATGTTTTCATATTAATGGCAAGCACAATGGCTGCACAATCAGGACATACTTACTTTTCCCTTTTACCATATTGTTCTAAATGGTCAAATCACTCACTTCTGCCTGCTACCTGGTCTGCCCCTTCTTATTTTCAGGGTTTCGTGAGTCATATCGAAAAATTATTTTGAAGTCAATTTAATTAACAGAATAATATTTTCTTGTAGATCTGAATTTTTGTGATAAAATATGAAACACTTAAAACAATTCACCATAAAACATCTGCGTAAAAAGATGATTGTTAAAAAAACTCTACTTTTTATATTTTAGATCTGGGACTACTCAACAAGCAGATCAGTGAATGAATTAAAAATACCAGTAAGTAATAAGAAACACATTTTGTTTAAAATGTTTTTTTTTTTTTTCTTTACACCGGTAAGAATAGTTTGCAGGCGAAGTAATGGTTGACCTAAATCATTTGCAAGAGGATTCATTCCATTCAACTCTAAGTAGAAATATCTAATACCACTCAAATATAATTTAATCGTAGAATATGCTAATTGAAGATTTTCTGCACAATGAGCAATGAATTTAATAAGAAGCTGTTCTGAAATTGAAGGCAAATTGGATGAGTTACATTTAATGTGTAAACCACGTACTAACGAAAATTTAACATAAGCGTCTAAACCAACTTTCTATTGAGATTCAGTTCTAGTAGAAATTGAATAATTCCACAATTCCTGCACTACGCAATCCAAAGAACGTCCTTCAACGGAGGGCATGGTTTTCTTTTTTTGTCTACATTTGGTGCCAAATGTCGGAATCTTGACATCTGTAAACGAGATAAACTATCAGCAATACAATTTTTAACGCCGGGCACATATTCACTTAAAATTGCGAAATTGTAGTATGCTGCACACCGGGTAAGTCTTTTCATTAATTTTATAATAATTGGTTCTTTAGAACGACCTTTGTCAATGATATTTACGGTAGCCTGGTTATCACAATGGAACACAATTCGTTTCCCACTCCATTGCTTTCCCCATATAACACATGCTACAACTATAGGGTAGAGCTATAGAAAAGCCATAGAGAGTGTAGCATCCATGATTGTTGGAAAGTCTAATGGCCATTTTTCACAAAACCATGAGCCATTAAAGTAACCCCCATACCCAATAGTAGAAGAGTAATCTGTAAAAAGTTGCATGGTTGGCGCAGACACTTTCTTGTCATCATAGAACATAGATATTCAATTCCAGTTGTCAAGAAACTTTAGCCACATTTTCAGGTCTGCTTTACATTCCTTATTCAAGTGTACATGGTGATAACTTTCTTTGATAGTAGACATGAGTTTATACAAATAAGACACGAATGATCTCCCTAGTAAAATAACCCGTGTGGCGAAATTCAAATGACCTAATAAGCATTCTAGGTCTTTTCTAGTACAGCTTTTCATTTGCAGTATATTTCTAATGTAAGAAGAAATTCGTGCTAATTTGTCAGTTGGTAATTTAGCTTGCATGTCTACGGTATTAAGAATGATTCCTAAATATTCTAGTTCATATGTAGAACCAACAGTTTCTTTTGTGACAAGGGTAAGTTAAGTCTATGAAAGATTGTGCACAACAAAGCTAATGTTCTTTCACCACATGCGTCTGGTTTGTCAATTGTCAAGAAATCATCTAATAAGTGTAGAATGTTATTTATGCCATTATTGTTCTTCGCAATCCAACATATAGTATTTGATAGACAATCGAAGAATTTTGGGCTTGACCGACAGCCGAATGGTAGTCGCACATAATGATTATACATATTTTTCCACTTGAAACAAAACAAATACCATTGCTTGGAAGATATAGGGATTTGTTTGAATGCATCTGTCATATCAGTTTTACACATAATACTCCTCTTCCCAAACTGTTGAATAATTTCGATGGCATTGTCTATTTCCACGTAAGATAAAGAACACTGGTCTTTATCTATAAGGTCATTAACACTAGGATTATCTTGATTGTGAGGAGAAGATTAATCAAATATCAAACGCTGTTTGCCTGAATATTTGTGTGTAGCTATGCCCAATAAGCTAACTCGAAAAGTTTCAAAAGGCGGTTGAGAAAAAGGGCCTTTTACGTATCCATTTTCTAATTCCAGCTTTAAAAGTCAACTACTTTAGGATTTCTTTTGGCAGTTAAAGAAGTTTTGCACTCATGAGTTTTAAACACACCATTTGTTTGGCTTTTGTCAAATTAAATGACCGTCCTAAGTCGGTATCGTAATTGCACTACAATCAAATATTTTTGTAATGTGTTATACGTTCTAGTATATTATTTATATTCATGTATTGTATAGCTCCATGGTGACTTCTGCCACATAACTGAGCCAGTAACTCCTCTTTTTTCTTTAATCTCATCATCTGTGACCAACGTGTCAAAGTCGTTTTCTAAATAGGAACATAGATACTGAACAAATTCAGGATCCGGATGATGAGTCAGTTCTGCTTGAAGTCTTTCAATATTGATATTAGTTAATGGTACATTTGGTCATTTACTAGTAATGACTGATTTTTGAGAGTCATTTTTCTTTTTGTGAAAATCTGTTTTTGCACTGGTATTTGTTTGACATGATAGTTTACCATGACTTTGAGATTTGCATGATTTGCATACGTGGGAGTATTTACAATATGATTGGTTGCAACCTCTGGTAGAATTAAAATTGTTGCAAATTTATTCTCCATCATGGTATCTAACATCGCGATCATGAATGTCAACAGGATTATTGCGATTGTTTTGAGCTTGGAGATGAAGTGAGCGATATACTATGCGTCTTTTGTGTGGGCACATGACTTTTGTATGGATATTCGAACCACAGTTATCACACGAGTTGACCGATGAACCTGCACAGGCAAGTGATCTCAATTCTGGGTCACCTTTAGCCCAGTCGATTTTATATTGTGCTCCAAAAGCATAACAGCACACTTACTGGAGAATAATTGGTGATATTCATAAAATCTTTCTGGCCTAATGTTTGCAGTTTCAATCATATGCGAAAGATATGTGAATAATTCTTCAGACCTATTTGGGTGCACGCTACACATGATCTTCTTGTACCTTCCGAATGCCACAATAAATTCATCTATAGTTAGATTCCTAACTAAATGGTCGTCGTTCTCTTTCATCTTCTTAGCTGATGGTGACACATAATTAGGTATCAAAAGAATAAATTGACATTCTTACCTGCCAAAATATCGGCACGAATTTGGGGAGAAACCATTTGTACCGTGGGTATACTGATCGCTGGTACACCCATAGAACTTGAAGACATTGCTGTATTTAAATTAAATGCAGGTTGTTCTCCCGACGGCCTTTGGGATTCCCTTAAAGTGGAAATTGCCTCCTGGCATAGCTGTAGAGTGCTTATGATGACAGAGTAAGTCATAGAAACACTAGCTCTAGAACTTGACGGTTGAGTTGAAACGGGAATTCTGAGTCAGAATGGACACGGAACGGATCGGGATCCCGGACATTCGGTCCCTGGATATTTGCTGTTGAAGCGGTAGTACTACAAGTAGAAACCTGAGGAGACGATAAATTATCCAAGTCTTGAGTAACCACAGAGTCTATGAATTCTACAGAATCTGTTTGATTGTTAAGCGCGGTACGGTGCACACTGTTCTCCAGGCTTCTGTGACCAACATTGTCCAAATAAATGCGTTTTAATGCACTGTGACTTAGCGGCACGTTAATGTTAATTCCCAACACGCTACAGTCCAGTTTGAAGGATTTTCCGATTGTTCGTCCGTATTCACCGATAAGTTTCTTTTAGATCTAGATCGTTGACCCGTAGCCATGTTGATAAGTCAAAGTTCGAAGTTCAAAGGCACATAATATAACGGTTAAAATGCACAATGTGGAAAGATTTCCATAAAACTATGCGGCAACGTCAGATGAATTATATCCGTGAAAAAGAGAACATGATGATTAGATATAAGAATATGATGGATGATGATTGTCTGATTACAAATGAATCCCACGCAAAAGAAAAACAATGACGGTGAACTGAAAACGAGGCTGATCTAAAAATAACTAAGAGATGAGAGGGTATCAAGGGGTAATCAAAACCAAGATACAATTCAGTTAACTAAGCTATATAAATCCTAAAATATGGTAATATAACGTGAGTTATATAAACAAAGATTATTAATATAATCTACATGTATTCGATCAGAACGATTTGGAAATGCTACGTCTATAATTGTTTGGGATTTATTAGGCAATCAAGCCGTCAAAGAAATGAAGTATGATGCACCAGTAGGAAATAACGATTATATCAATTTCTTAAAACTTTCACAAAATGATAAATACTGCGTAGCAGGATTTACAAACACTTTCGACAATCATGCAGAATTTGTGGTATTCGACATGGGCCAAACTAGTTATAATGTAAATGATCCAGGTTTGCTGCGTCTGGATGCCAATCCAGATCACATTGTTATATTACCACGTGATGAGGCTGTTACAGGGTAACGTAATAGAGATTTGGTCGTGTGGAGTTTTCGTACAGCCCAATCCCGCCACTAACTGTTATCTGGGTCAGGGGTTCATGCACACAGTAAAGAGGTCAAGGTCGTAGTGTTATTTGCGGACAATAGATGTATGGTGTCGGTTTGGATATACAAAGTGAGAGGCAAATCAATGCGTTATCAGGTAACACAGATGAGGTCCGATATTTCAACATTTCCAATGTAGTAACTCTAGACAGCGGTAAATTTACAGGGTGGTCAAGACTTCAACTTTCTGCCCCTTCTTTTTCAATCTTATCTCTGTTACATATACCAAATTAATTTGTATAAAACAAAACCAAAAAAAAAAAGCCCATTGCAATGTTGATGCTAGATGTCAACATCCTACTTCGTAGTTTAAAACACGAGTCAACAAAATTATAAAAAAAAAGATGAATAAATAAAATAAGATAAACATTGGAGAACTGAAAAAGGGAGTTGCCAGATATACATGCATATATTATTATAATGTTTTCCAAAAATGTGTTAGGGAATGTAATATTAGATTTTGTATGACAGTCTGAGACCGAGATAAATGAGGTGTTTATGACGGGTTTGGTGTGTAGCTATTTCACCCGACAACGAGATAGAAGTGTCTGGATCAAGGGGACGGCAGTATTAGACTGTGGAAAATAAAGACTGGAACAGAAATCTGTGCCTTCACCACCGGTGTCGATGTCTTCTACGTCACCATGAGCCATGATAAGGGAACTATTGTTGACCTCGGTGAGAGTTTGTGGCCCGAAAACTGATCATGTTGCAAGTGGTACGCACAAAATTTCGACGGCAGATCAGTTTTTAAGACTTGATGTACAATTGTTTGTCTCATAATTTCAATGTCTTAATTGCCTCTGCCTATCAAGCACAGTTTTCTAATGATACATGTATATTCACAATATTTACTACAATTCATTGTGATAATTATTTAACAACAATTTTAGTAATTTACAATGTTCTCACCATTATAATTTCTACAATACAAATTAAGTATTGAATGGAAAAAGGAGAACAATGCAGAATAGTAACATTTTATTCATAAAGTTTGCTTAGCATGCACTGCTATAAGAATTAATAGCTTTTCAAACTACAATGTATTTCACCACTCGTCAGCATGCCTTTTGTATTTTGTGTAAGAACTTTATTTCACTTGTCTGTCCTAGGGGATATAACATATAATACATGCCGCCTATTGAATGACACATAAATTATCAGTATTTTATAAGGTTGCGCAGTATATTTATTCCAAATATGGAACATAAATCTATGATCTGAAGAAAGATATTCCTGTACAACATACATAATAATCATTTTATGGATAATGTAGCAAACATTAATGAGGAGACGGGAAGACAAAAATGAAATTTGAATAATGAAAGTGTATTTCAATGATTCAGAAATTGTAATTGCAAAACCTGAATATAGATTGAAAGATATTTACAATGACTCAAAAAAGAACATCATTTGCTTTGTTGTGGTAGCGAGTTATCTGCCTTTAGTGCATTTACCCTGGGCTGTTGATGCTAGCCATTATGGAATACTCTATTATGTTAGGGAGAGATATTATTTATACTTTGAAATCTATAGCAATGTTTTCTCGTGAAATGTTTAAAGTGCTTCTAAAATAAATATATCAAACCAGTTACTTTTAGTGTATTTGATTTATTGAGCCGCAGTATCAATTCCCATGCGAGATTAGCCTTTAAAAAATGAGGATTCCAAGATAAATGGCTCATGTGAGCGTTCTGCAAGTGTTATCTCATTGTCCTGATATAAAGACACTATGTATGTAATTTTCGTCCCATACATCGTGTGTCTGTAATGACACTCTCTATATGGTGTTAGTCTCCATACATCGTCTGTAAAAATAGACATGGTCTCATCTCGAAGATCAGGTGGTATAGCCATATATGTTAGGCAGGAATTATACCCATTCGTAAAGCCTGTTGAATCAACATGTAACAGTATTTTATGTATATCTATAAAAGGTGAGCTGCTTAAACATGACGATGGTATGCTATTAGGAACAATATATATACAACCAGAAAATTCTAGATGCTCTTCCCCGGATATATTCACTAAAATTGAAAATGATCTAATATCTTCTAGAAATAAACATAAATATGTATCTTTTCTTGGAGATTTTGATAGTAGATCTTCTAACTTTTTGTTGATGTATCTGAATATGATGATTATGAATATATATTTTCAAATAATATACACTTACTAGACAATATGAGAATATCCGCCGCCAGAATTTCATGTGACGATGTAATTAATTCATACGGGCATCATTTATTGGACTTGTGTAAACTTAGTAATTTGTTTATTCTAAATGGTAGAATTGGTGATGATCAAAATATTGGGAGTTTCACATGTAAAAACACACGTGTTATTGACTATTGTTTAGCTTATGTTGATTTCATCACCTTCGTATCTAATTTTTGTATATTACCATTCACCACTATCTTATCCGATGTACACAACGCATGTCGAATTGAAATGTGATAAAGAATTGGTTAATGATATACATTATGATGTATATAATACTAACGAGGTGGTGACTGTATGTAAATGGCATGATGACTTGAGATATGAGTTCAGTCAAGAAGTAACTGATTGTATAAATAAAATAAATATTATAGTTGACAAGTTAGTGTCTGTCAGTACTGATGTTGTAAACAGCGACTTTTGTCGATGAAATAACTGATAATATTTCAAACATTCTTGTCTCAACTGCAAAACAAGTATTTGGTGAAAAAGTTGAAAACAATGATTCTGCAAGAAAATATAACTTTAAAAAACCATGGTTCACAAAATATTGCAAAAAGGCACTACAAAATTACAGGAAAACAAAAAGAATGTATAAAAAATATGGTGGTGATATATTCAAAAATGATTTATATGAAAAAGAAAAACTATATATACACACTTTAAAGAAGTCAGCAAACATAGAGCTGCGGTAAAAGCTAAACTTGGCACATTGAGGTCTAAAACCCAAAAGAGTATTGGAAGATCATCAATAGGAATAATGTAAATTCAAAATCGAGTGTGCAAGTGTGAATGAACAAGTGACTCCAGATTATGTTAGGTCTCTTGAAGAAATGGATTTATTGTCAACTGTAAATTCTAATATTAATGAACCTATTTCTGAGGATGAAGTACTGAAATGTGTGAAATCATTGAAGCGAAACAAATCATGTGGTGTAGATTATATATATAATGAATATATATGATACAATGTTGCCAGTATATACTGCTTTGTTTCATATAATTGGGTCGCCCCTTATCAGGGCGAACCATTGTTACAGTAGAGATCAGACTTTCGGAACCTTGTCTCTTCCTCTCCCAGTAAAGTAAAAAACGAAAGGCTCCGAATAATTAAGATTTACCTCTTTACTATTCGTTCAACACATGCGCTACCACATGTAGTTCTCATGATCATGATTCAGTACTATGTTTTGAGGTTGAATTTTGTAATTCGTTTAGCACATTAAATGTTGACAGTATTAGTAAATGATTAAATAGTACTAGGTGAAACGAAGAGTATCATTCTTCTTTAATGCGTTTGAATTTTAGTACAAAGCATATGGAAATTCCCCAGAATGTTTGTTGTGTTTTTTAATGCTATAAATAGTAGCCGAGACGGAGAGAGGTGAATTTGACAGCTAGCTGACAGTTGGAAGAGTTCTCGATAAATAGTAAGTGTTTTATCAATTCTTTTTGATACAATGTGTATTTGTTATATACTAGTATTTGTTTTGCTGTAGAAATTATTTATAATTGTTTTTTAATGTTGCAAGACGTGTAAATTTTGCACCGTACGGCTAGTTCATTGTTAAAAACACTAAATCAAGAGAACCTTTACTTAAAGGTCCAAAATACAGAGAACCCAGATCATTCACATGGGACCAAAATTTTGAGAATATTATGTTGCGAGGAATATGCCACACGATGGGCAAAAATAGAAGAAGTACAGGTCGACACTCTTTGGGAATGGATAAAATCTATTGCAGCACTGCTGAGATCACAAATTAAAAAATTACAAGGTTCTGTAAACACCAGATTCGAATCTATTTTTAAAGATCCTGATGTTGTCAGAGAACTTACCTTCCTCCAAAAACATTATATCATTACACCAGCAGATAAAGCATCTAATAATTATACATTTACTTGTCAGAAATATTATTTTGACAGCCTAGTGAAAGAATTAGGATTAAATTCAGCTCCAGGAAATGCTACTTATACTCTCACGAACTTTTCGGTTTCGGAAGTACTTGAGAATCATAAATCTGTCCTCAATACGTTTGGTATTGACACAAATAAATTAAATTTAGAACTTCCATATTTGTACTGCATTCCAAAAAATGCACAAAAATCCTTACAAACAACGCTTTATCGCTGGTTCCTCGACGTGTTCCACAAAATCTGTATCGATGCTACTCACAGAAATTTTATCAGAAATTAAATCTGGCCTTCATAGATATTGCGAAACAATATATTCCAGGAGTGGAATTAATCAAATGTGGATCCTTAAAAATTCAAAAGAGTTGTTATAACATCTAAAATCAAAAAGTTTTACTAAAATTCACTCCATCAAGTCTTTTTACTTTTCGGCTCTTTACACAACGATCCCTCATCAGAAATTAAAAGACAGATTAGCGGAAATTATTCAAAATGCATTTACTACTGAAAACGGAAGCCGCAAATTCAAATATATAGTTATAGGACATGATAAAACTTACTTTGTTAGGGAAAATTCTGATTCCAAAAATAAATACACTGAAACAGTTGTCATCCAGATGTTTTGGACTTTCTTATCGATAACATTTTTGTGGTGTTTGGAGGAAAGGTTTTTCAACAAATTGTCGGCATCCCAATGGGCACTAACTGTGCTCCGCTTTTGGCTGACACATTCCTTTACTCATACGAAGCTGAATTCATTCAGTCTTTGCTTTAGCAAGGAAGAAAACCAATTGGCTCTTGGCTTCAATTTTACTTACAGATATATAGTTGACTTGCTTTCAATTAATAATCCTTCATTCGCAGATTACCTTAGCATCATCAAAGAAACCACAGAAAGTCGTAATTCTACTTCGTATTTAGATATTATGTTGTCTTTCGACATTAATGGTGAATTGAACACCTCACTCTAATGCAAACGTGACAATTTCGCTATCACAAACTTTCCTTTCATAAGTAGCAACATTCCATCATCGCCCGCATACGGCGAATTCATATCTCAGTTAATACGTTATTCCAGAGCATGTTCAAATTACAATGACTTTGTTCTGAGGGCTAGGCGACTTTCAGTTAAGCTGCTCAACTAGGGTTATATATGTGCTAGTCTAGCAACGTCATTGAGGAAGTTCTACCGTCGTTACGAGACTCTTATTACTCCATATGACAGCTCGTTATCCAGACTTTTAAATGATATTCTGGACTGAGACCGATTCCGATTATTTTACACAGATTTGACACCTTCTAAACTAGAAGGTTACCTACTTTGACTTCTCCATATATAAATACATATGGAATTTACACGATTTGACTCTTTCTACTGGGTATATGTGACAGGTGTTGCTAGCAAGCACGAGATGCTCACTCTCCCCGGGCCCCTGATCTCACCCCATCACAGGGGTTCACATATGCTCTTCAAGTAGACATCTTTTGTTATTTTCCACTTGTTTTTCATTTTCACTGATTTTTGTATGTCCTCTGGATTTTTAGACTTATGGTTTGGATTTACCCGTCATCTTTACGTCACTACAACGCATTGCAGAATACAGTAGTCGGTAGGCCTTTGATTACACGCTACGGTACTCTAACGCCGTCGAGGTTGGCTATATTTGTCTTTTTAATGTTGTATGACTTGTAGATTTTGAACCGGAGGCCCAGTTCACAACAACGTATTGAAGTACGCAATTATTGTTCATTGTTACTCCTCTTTTTTCGACATTAGATAACGACTAGGGCGTCATTATTTCTTAATTAACTGTTTCAATAAAAATTAAGTCAGCATGTACAAGTATACATGTCATGTTCATGCAGACAGGATCATTTTTGTATGTTGTGGCAGTAATAATAAAGCCATTATCTTCAATTTTCCAAGATGAAATGCAACAGATTTTAATAGAACTATTAGAAGAGTTCTGGGTTTTTGAATTCCAGATTAACAAGTAATATTTGTATTCAAATCATTTTGCTATAAAAGTGTGCAAAGCCATTTCATATTTAATTGGTCATTCTCAAAGTTGGACATCCGGGTATTTATAACCAGCATTCAAAACATTCGGGGTAAAGCATAAAGCTCCTCAAGTAAACATATTTTGTTATTTTCCATTTGTTTTGGTTTGGATTTATTCATCATCTTTACATAGGACTTTAAAATAGAGAACAATGAACATTCCGGTAGGAATTTTTGTAAAAAGGAATTAAAATATTTTGTCATTCAAGCAAGTAAATTTTGAATCCATGTTATACACATTTCCGATCGTATTTTATAAGAAACCCCCTTTAGAATTGATACAGAAGAGCATAAAGTTGTATTAATCCAACTAATGATAAACCCCGAGTTTTACCCCAAGTGACATATTCAGACTCCTCGGGCATCTACGTAGACCAATGGAGACAGTGACCTCACACCGACGTCGAGAATAATACTTCTTCCATTATGTAGTGTACTCAAAGTTTGAGCCTTATACTTCATATACTGGGTACTAATAGTATCTACTTTGCAAATTTTCTGTAACCATACTATCAATAAAGCTGTAGAATAATTGGTATAAAGTGCATAAAGAATATATGTTATGTAGAGTTCTCAGAACTTTCTGCACCAGTGGCGGATCCAGGGGGTTAATGGGGTTCGGAAAAAAACCCTTCAGATAGGGCAATATGTTAAATTTATGCGAAATTTGCACAGTTTCTTGAAAATGTTGGTTAAACCCCCTCATCCTGGATAAAAACCTCAGATGAGCTCCTGGATCCGCCACTGTGCACATAAGATTGTGGTATGTCTAGTTAGATTATTAATCCTTATCAAAATCTTCTTCAGGATAAGTGAACAAACAATGTCATGGTAAATAACAAACCTAGTACCTGTGAGAAATATCATCAAAGATGAGACAACAATGTGGAGGGAGGCTGTTATTGCAGATGTCAGACTTTGAGAATATATACATGTAGTAGTAACATGTATTGTGGCTTATACTTACCTGGGTGAGGTCACACTCTCAACAACACAGTAGTCAGCTGTGCAGGTAAGAATGAGACATATTAGATAGATATGTTTTAACTTTTTAGTTTGTCATCATTTGACAAAGTTCACTTGATTGTGGCTGAACATACATACTTCTCTATGCATAACAACACAATGACATTATCTCTTAAAGTTAGATGTTTTTGTAATTGTATTTTTGTCATGTTTAAGTTCCCGGTTGGGGTCTATATTTTTATTTTTTATCATACATGTTGGATATTACACGTTGTTCCATGAATATGGATTATGAATAGTTTTCGAAGTTTCTCAAATCAGTAGAAAATATTGCGTTTTCAATCAACAGAGCTGCATACATGATGTCTGATTATAAAGGATGAATAATTCATTTACATTAATTTGAGTTTGTTCAATTTTCAGAAAACATCTGCACCAGAAATGAAGAAGATAGTAGAACTTACAAGAATATGCAAGGGAGATACGGATAAAAAAAAAATTTAGCCATTGAAATGGGTACAGTTATCTGCGAAAACCAGATTTTTGAAAAACACTTTGACCGCTATTTTGAAGCTCTTAATGAAAAATTTCTTTGCACCTCAACATTTGTATAGAAGGATGACGGAGTTGCCAAGTTCATTGATAAAAAAAGTTAGATACAATAGATTCAAAGTATAACAAATTCTGGATTCAGTTCATTTTCAGTGGACAGTTATATCACTTCACATATTTCAAGCATAATATGATATTTGAAATACACAAGAACTCAGTGACTTATATTAATTCAAACATATTGAATTACTTGAAAAGAACACGAGAACAGTGCCATAATTTGCGAAATATATATATACAAATATCAAACATTACCTTTTTAAATATCATCATGTAAAGGATATCGGATAATGTTTCCCTTGTGGTCTCTTAATAAAGACATTGTCTGCATCTGATTGTACAACTTCTGATGATGTCAGTAATTTGTTATTACTCATAGAAAAGAATGTTGGTACCTTTCCAGTTTCCTAAGTGACATTATCAGTTGAGGTTTTCTGTTTTATTGAGCATGTTTTAATTTTGATATGTCGTAGAATTACCATTTGAACTTGTGAATAACATGCACATAACTTTCTTTTAACATCATAGTATTTATGTTCCCAAAAAATTTCGGGGGAAGCATGTAGTCATTGTCGTGTCTGTCCGTCCGTCCGTCGGAGCTCATATCTCCTATACCTTTCATCAGAATTTGACCACACTTCACCAAAATGTAATTTAGGTTGAGGGCTTTTGGACAAAGGTCACTCAAGGTCATCTCTGAAAGGTCAAGGTCACTTATTAACTATGACTTAAAATTCCATGAAATACTTATATCTCCTACCCTTTTCGTCAGAATTTGATCATACTTCACAAAAATGTTAATTAAGTTAAGTGCCTATGGACAAAGGTCACTCAAGGTCAATACTGAAAGGTTAAGGTTACAATAAAGAGTTTTATTTCATAACTAATTAAGGTCAAACTTACTCATTTTAGTTTAAGATACTGTGATCACTTGTTGTTCTACAGTTGACTCAATTGGATATCCATATGATACACTGAGATTTGAAATCGTCACCAATTAATACAATGATTTCCTATGTATTGAGTCATTTAATACATTTTGAACTTGCCAAGCTTAATACTTAAAAAGTCTTTTTCTTCGACAAAAATTATTTTTCACCAAGGTCAACTTATTAACACCATAGTTTCCCTGTTTTATATCATACTGTTTCAAAAATTTAAATGTATTGTATCGGTACTTGTTTGTAGAATAAAATGTTAAAATGAAAGTCAATCTTGTGTCTTAGTCATAAAACTCAACTTGAATTAATTGTATAGAATGGATACAATGAACAGACACAAACACAAGAGCAACGTATCAATGTTGCTTTGTAATTGCTACACTACAAATTGCTCAATCCTTTACCCAGTTGCAACTATCAGTGCATTTGGCAAATGACTTGGTACACCTAAGTTGAATGTAACTGAACTGTGACACATGTTTACACAAATTCATCGTCCATCTGTTCTTCTTTCCTAATTACTGTAGCTCTTCGCGACCCTCAGGACTTTAAGTCCTTTGATTTTTGACAGTGGTGTTGTACCAAGTAATTGGTTACTAGGAAATATTGTTACAATTTATAAAAATAAAGGTGATGTCAATGATCCTAAACTACCGACCAATTTAACGTATTAGTTGTGTTGGTAAATTATTTACTTCTATAGTTAACCAAATGTTGACTTCCTTTGCTGACAGTGCAGAAATTCTTTTGGAAAATTAAGCTGGTTTTAGAAAACATTACTTTATTGATCATATATTTTCTTATATAGCCAAATTGAAATGTTTAAATATAGATGGTAAAAGATGTATTGTGCATTCATAGATTTCGAAAAGGCGTTTGATTCGGTATGGAAATTGGAATTATGGAACAAAATTTTAAATAATTCAGTTAATGGGAAATGCTGCAGTTTTATTGTTAATATGTATAAAGGAATTAAAGCAAGAATTAAGGTAGATAATATTTTTTTCAGAATGTTTTCCGTGTGCCAAAGGGGTAAGACAAGGGGAAAATTTGTCCCCTTTTTATTTTCAATATTTTTGAATGACCTTGAACAATTCCTCTCAACGCATGTGTCAAAAGGGCTAGAATCAGTCTCTACACTATATCAAAATGAATTTAATACTTGTCTTAAATTGATTTTGCCATTATATGCTGACGACACTGTCATGCTATCTGAGTCTAAAGATGATTTACAACACCAACTGAATATTTTTGTGACTACTGCTCATTCTGGCATTTGAAAGTTTATAAAGCAAAAACCAAAGTTATGGTATTTGGCAGGGGGAGACAACCCAGAGATTTAAAATTTATGTATAGCGGGTCTGAAATTGAAATTGTAACTGATTTTCAGTATCTAGGTGTATTATTTTCAAGAACCGGAGCTTTTCGGAATCATATTAAATACTCATATGTTAAAGCTATGAAAGCTATGTACAGTATCATTTCTAAATGCAGAAATCACAATCTACCAATTAATTGTCAATTAGATTTATTTGACAAAATTGTTAAACCAATTTAATTATACAGGTGTTTACAGTTTGTTTTGTCAAGAGGAATAAGAAGATATGTGGTTTAGGGGTGGAAATCTGAACCAGATTTGAGAGAACTGAAGATTCTAGAAATGGGGATGGGGTGGTGGGTGACCCTGACGATCCCCAGCTTATGCTATACAACTCGTCTTGTTATGAGGAATCAGAAAATATATACTAAAGGGCGGGGAATCTGAACTCTTTTTGAGATATGCAAGGTTTTACCATCACGGAGGTCAAAGGTCAAGGTCAAAATCAAAGTCACAGTGACCTAATACTTCAACTTTGACTTGTGACCTTTGTTCAAGGCCAAGACACACCCTTGTATCCTAAATAACAATTCTATGAAATATTATTGAAATCTGTGCACAGTCTGAGAAGTTCTGGACAGGACAATGTTTTATTTACTGTATCTACTATGACCTTGACATTTGACCTATGACCTTTGTTCAAATGTATCACGTACCCGTAGATACTACGCAACAATTCTATGAAATATTATTGAAATCAGTGCACAGGGTGAGAAGTTATGGCCTGGACAAGGTATTAATTATTGACTTGACTTGACTTTTGACCTTGGTTTTAAGTCATGACACATTCATGGACTCTAAGCAACGATTTTGTGAAATATTATTGAAATCCGTGCTTAGGGGAAGAAGTTATGGTCCAGACAAAATTTTAAATATTGTGTCTATGTTTGCTGGACAGATAGACAGACAGGGTGATTCCTATGTACCCCCAATTTTGTTTGCGGGGTTTATAATTACTGTGCCACATTTCCCCTGACAATGACAACTTTTGGATGATCAGGAAGATATGAAATTTTAGTGTGGTTTTAAGTTAAAGGTAAATAACTGTAAAAACAGATGAATAAACACACTCAATGTGCTCAATCAGCCATAAGTATTTCTTCCTGGACTGTTGAACTTTGTTTAATAAACTGGAGTTGAAAAAGACGTGAATTGACAGTATTCTTGAATGTAACTTTTTCTTTATTTGGTATTCAAATACATTTGTAATTTTATGATTCTATATTTTCCGTCACATTCATTGGTATTTCACTATTTTCACTTGTCCTTTATACTCCCCGATCCACGCATTTCCCTCGCTGTCTACATCAATGTACCGTGGTGCCGTCAATCCAGGAGGTTGTAGATACCGGATAAACTGTCCGTCCTTGTCCAGGATATGTATCCTGTTGTTACTCTCGTCGGCGATGAGGACGCGACCACTGCTATCAGTACAGACGTCCCACGGGCCGAATGATTCGGTATCGGATCCTGTATACTCGTAACGTAGACTGTGGTCTGTCCCAAATGTTAATACTTTGTGTTTGCCATGGTCACACACATACAGATCATCGTTGATATCATTCACTGCTACTCCCCATGGGAATGTGAATAAGCTTTGATCAAACTCATGTATAATGTCCCCCGCCATATTGTACTGGATGACTCGGTGTTCATCCCAAGGATACGTCACGACGACGTCACCATTACGCAAGCAGCAGATTCCACACGGTCTGTACTGTGTAGATACCAACCTCGTAAATCTCCATGACCTCGCCACCTTTGACGCTGACAGAATACGCTTTAAGTCACTGAACAGGATGCCTTCCAATAGAGAAATCGTGACGTCATCAAACCCAAAGTAGGTGCTAATGATATCTTTTCCTGTGCCGTGACGGTCCATTAGCTGTACACGTCTTCTACCGGTCTTCACCCAGGCCAGACCGGATGATGTGGTACAGGCGATGACTGGAAAATCATACCCAGGATTAAAAGAGGATATTAGGACTTGTGAGGAAGGGGTTAGGTTACCGATCATTGTCATCATGATATGTTCTTTGATTTCACCAGGTTTATAGCTTGGAGGTGAATGTCGGATGAGTGTTGGAAGAGCTGCCATATCATCGACTTCAAGTGTGCAGTCCAACAGACGGATGTCGTTACCTTCTTTTAAATCATCTAATTTGTTGATACTTTCCTGGAACTTCTCATATGCATCATTGATGGTCTGTTCTTGTGCCTGAAGCCACGTTTCCCATGAGCTTTGGATTTTCCGGAGCTCGTTGCGCACCTTTGTCAAGTTCTCATCTACCGCTGCATGGATCCGAGCAGCTTGGGCAACTACTTCATCGTCAATCTTCTGAATGTTTGTTGTATAATCTTGTCTAATTTTTCTAGCTTCCTGGACAAGTGTTCGCCATTTTGTCAACCTTTCTTTTAAGGGACCGTCTAAGTTTTGTCTAACCCTTTCTTTCTTTGTACTTATGGCGTTCTCTAAGGAGATAATCTTGTGTACGTTATGTGACGTAATGGCACAATCTGGGCAGCATGGTTCCTTACATTTCTCACACCAATACATATATCTATGCCCAATATGTTTTACACACATTGTTTGTTCTTTTTGGGAGTAAGGTACATACTTGTGATGCGGTTTTTTCTTCTCATGCTTCTCTTTACACGTTGTACATAGAGGGTCATCACAGTTCTGGCAATAAAATTTGGCTGGGTTATCACAGTATTCACAAGGTACCGCTTTCTGGTAACCACTAAGTTCTGCCATTACTATTGATCATAAAACTGTAAAATAGAGAACAATAAATTATAACCCTGCTATTAACCCTGAATTCTTATTAATAGTCTATTTTACTGTTAAGGGGAAAGGAGGGGGGGGGGGCACGATTGGAAGAATAGATCATAAAAATTTAGTATTTACAAAAATAGTAATTTCCATTATTAATATGCAAAGGTTGATACGATATGTATGATATATAGTAATACATTGAAACATGAAATACAATACAATATTATATAGAACAGAAGATAATTGTACATAAAATTTAGATAAATTCGAGTCACATCTCACATCTTTTATATTTGATACCATTATTGATATAAAGGTTAGGGTTAGGGATTCCAAATACCATCAATGTTTTTCTATAAAAAGTACCCCCCCCCCCCTTCCCCCCAAAAAGTCCACCACTTTTCCAATGGAAATTTCCATGAAAAGAAAACCCACCACATCTGATCCTCAAACGCCACATTTGCAATTGAAAATTTTATAATTTTGTTTTGTGCTTTAATATGAGGTTGGTTTTGGAGAATGAGAAAGGAAGGAGGAAGGGGGGGGGGGGGAGGGGGGCTGTGGCAAATTGCGTGATACATCCCAGCCGATATGATGTAGACAAGAAATATAATTCCATTATGTACATACAGTGGTTTATTTATAGGTCACAATACAATCAAAATATGATATGATTTAATGGGATATAAAATGGTCAAATATCATAGTATTAGATAAGTGTACATCAGATATATAAATATGAAAATTACTTGAATGAAAAATGCATTGCCATATGAAGGGTTACCAGTTGGACTTGATAGGATACGTTTAATACATATGTATTTAAAACTTAATATCTGAAACGTTGAGTTGGTAGTATAATAAATAGCCCCTACAAATTCTAATTTAAGTCACACGAATGTACTAGTAGAACAAATCCAATGTTAAAAATCAATCAATCAATCAATCAACCAACAATGATGAGTTGACTTTTTTCAGGAAAAATGTTGCTTACAAACTCTTAACCCCCCCCCCCCCCCTCCCCCCCTCACACACACTTTCCCCATTACTGTCTTACGCCTATGAATTTAAATCTTTAAAAGAGCTGCATTTCCACTTAAACCCCCTTTTATTCCGTCAACTGTACCATTATTTAAATCTATATTAATGTACATCATGTCTTACCTACAGATTTTCTCATGTTTTGTGGTGATATTTCGTCTCTCTTCCTTCTTGTTCAATGGACGTATAATCTAGTCACATGGTTATTATTAAGATAATATCTATTTTTATCTTCGCCGTTCGAATATAATTATCAAACCGAAAGTGAGAAGACAATAAGAAGGGGCTAAAATGAACCATGGTGGGCTGATTTAAATTCACACGGTATTTTACCAATGAAACTGATGCACAGCAA
This sequence comes from Pteria penguin, assembly GCA_035048485.1. NCBI lineage: Eukaryota > Metazoa > Mollusca > Bivalvia > Pterioida > Pteriidae > Pteria > Pteria penguin. The sequence goes on along the minus strand of CM068593.1, from coordinate 1,393,252 downwards.
TATTAGTTAAAACCTAACAAGAATTTATCTCTTTTCTTTCGAGAGATTCCCGCGGAACGCGTCTATACTACTGTTGAATACCTACGTGTTTCATGATAATGTACAAAAACAACTTGTCACTTGAATGTCAGCAATGTTTACCACATGTAAATACAAATGGTAAACCTCTTCTTGTACTGTGCGATGCATTGACTCCACAGCTTTTCAATCGCAACCCCCCCCCCCCCCCACACACACACACACACACACATTTTTTTCTCCTCTCTTAAATGCCCTGAAACAATGTCCTATTCCTCTCCGATCCAAGGATGAAAGAGATAACACACACATATATACTCACACCTACATACACAGGAAGGAACGAGAAATCAACAAAACCATAACTGTCAAGCAAATAGACTTATCTACGTGTTTTGAAGAGAGGTTAAAGCCCCCACCTTTTTTCATTTTAATTGGTAGAGTAAAACTTGTGCAGTCTTTGTGATATGCAAGGCGATTAATAATTGACATTTACAAGTACATGTAATACGTAGCTCACTTTTATTTGATCTATCGTGGTGTCCAGTTTTCATGTCCATCCGTCTCCCATTTGAAAGATATTTTTGTTTCTTCGTTCAGATATGTAAGTGTAAGTAGCCCTTACCGTCTGTATAAAGAAACAGCTGTTTAAGTATCTTTAATGACAAATGTGAAAATATTATAGTTATATAGAAAAGAATGGAAACAAGATGTCTGACGCAACTAATGGGGAAAAGCCGCCACGGAAATGCAAAGAAAAAATCTGCACTATATTATCGTACGTACTAGGTCTGTTAGTGATTTCTCCCCTTCTGTCTCTCTCTCTCTCTCTCTCTCTCTCTCTCTCCCTCTCTCTCTCTCTCTCGTGCACAAGGGAAGAAGTAATGACCCGGACAATCTTATACCAATCTTGTCTATTGTGACCTTGACCTTTGACCCATGACCTTTGGTTATGATGCACCCTTGGATCCTAAGCAACAAATCTATGAAATATTATCAACATCCGTGCACAGGGTAAGAAGTTATGGCCAAAACAATGTTTTGAGTATTGCGTATATAATGACCTTCACCATTAACCTATGACCTTGATTTAAGGTCTTCACACACTCTTGAACCCTTACCAAACAATGTGTGAAATATTTTTGAAATCCCTGTACAAAGGAAGAAGTTATCGCACAGACAAGGTTTTATATCTTGTATCTACCTAGGCCATGGTCTTGGTCATCAACAGATTGAATAATTGAAATTATTTAAGTTTGGGACTAGATAAGTTCCCAATTAAATCATTACGCACATCAAATATGACTATTATAAACCCTTTTCTGTATTTGATATTCATATACAATTGAATTTTATGGATTGATATTTTCCGTCATATTCACCCGTGTTTCATTATTCTCACTTATCTATTACACTCCCCGATCCACGCGTTTCCCTCCGTGTCTACATCAATATACCATGGCCTTGTCAATAAAGGGGTTGTAGAAACTGGATAAACTTTCCGTCCTTGTCCAGGATATGCATTCTGTTGTTCTCAATGTCAATGATGAGGACAAGGCCACTGCTATCATTACAGACGCCCCCGGGGAGGAATGATTCTGTATTGAATCCTGTATACTCGTAAAGCACATTATTGTCTGTCCTAAATGTAAACAATTTGTAAAATGTTAATACTTTGAGATTGTCACGGTCACACACATACAGGTCATCGTTGACAGCATTCACTGCTACTCTACCTGGGAATGTGAACAAGCTTTGATCAAACTCATGTATAATGTCCCCCGCCATATTGTACTGGATGATTCGGTGGTCATTCTGTGGATACGTCAACATTACGTAGGCAGCAGATTCCAGACGGCCTGTGCTGTGTAGATACTAACATTGTGAATCTCCATGACGTCGCCACCTTGACGCTGATACAATACAGCTATTGTTGATGTAGTAAATAGGAGGTCTCCCATTGGAGTTAAAGTGACGTCATCGGACATAACGTCAGTGCTACTGGTGTCTTTCACTGTGCGTGACGGTCCATTAGCTGTAGACATGTATCACCAGTCTTCAGCCAGGCCAGACCTGATGGTGTGGTACAGGCAATGGGTGGATAATCATACCTTGCATTAAAAGAGGACAATACGGATGGTGTGTAATAACGCTGTAGGGGTCGGGGTGACTGTTAAACGAGTAGGTCTTACATCCTCTGTACTTCTTGTTTGATCCTTATTTATACTCTGTATTGTAGTGGTTAAGTTCCCAATTATGACCATGACGGTCTCATTCTTGATTTGACCAGCTTTAGAGCTTGGTTGTGAGTGTCTGGTAAGTGTTGGAATGTAACGGTGAAATCAATGAAATGAAAGTCAGTATTAATAATGTTTTTCTTTTTGCCGTGGCGGTCCATCAGCCGTAGACGGGTACCATCAGTCACCACCCAGGCCAGACCTGATGATGTGGTACAGGCGATGTTAGGATGTATATACCCAGGATTAAAAGAGGATAACAATGCTGTAGGGATCCTGAGTGATTGTAATAAAGGTGTTACATCAACTGTGTTTATTGCTTGATCATCATTTAAACCCTGCATTGTAGTGGTCAGGTTTCCAATCATGGTCACGATAGTCTGATCATTGATTTGACCAGGGTTATAGCTTGGAGGTGAGTGCTGGATGAGCGTTGGAATTGCTGACATATCATCCAGTTCAAGTGTGCAATCCAAAAGACGGATATCGTTACCGTCTTTTAAATCATCTAATTTGCTGATACGTGTTTAGAATTTCTCATATGCCTCATTGATAGTCTGTTCTTGTGACTGAAGCAACGTTTCCGTTGAGTTCTGGATTTTCCGGAGCTCGTTGGGCACCTTTGTCAAGTTCTCATCTACCGCTGCATGAATCCGGGCAGCATCGGCAACTAAGTCCTCGTCAATCTTCTGAATGCTTGTTGTATAATCTTTCCTCATTGGTCTGGCCTCCTGAAGAAGTGTCCGCCATTTTGTCAAACTTTCCTTAAAGAAGCCCTGCAAGTTTCTTCTAACTCTATCTTTCCTTGCACGGAGCGAGACCTCAATATTGTGATGATATTATACATTCTGAGCAGTATGGTTACTTAAATTTCTCACACCAGTAAGTATATTTATGTCCACTGTGCTTTACACACATTGTTTGTTCTTTCTGGGAGTAGGGTACATACTTGTTATGCTTCTTCTTACACGTTGTACATAGAGGGTCATCACAGTTCTGGCATCGGTATTTTGCTGGGTTACAACAGAATTCACACAGCACAGCTTTTAGGAAACCACAAGCTTCTGTCATTACTATTGATCATCAAACTGTAAAATAGAGAATATTGAATTTTAACCCTGCTATTATTGATTTATTATTAATTGTCTATTTCACTGTGAAAAAAAGGGGGGGGGGGGTTGAGTCATGATTGGGGGAATAGATCATAAATATCTATTTTTATTTTTGCCATAGATATTTCGTGTTTACAAAAATAGTAATTTTCATTATTAATTTGCAAAGATTGATACGATATTTATGATATATTTTAATACAGTACAATATTATATTGATCAAAATGTAACTGTGCATTAAATCTAGATATACGAAAGTGCAATTTAATGCTACTGACTCACATGTTTTATAATTGATATTATTATCCATACAAAGGTTGTAAATTGTTTCCAAAATACAACGATTTATTGGTTTTGACAAAAAAGGTTGCTTTTTGACAAGTGTGTGTGTGTGTGTTGGGGGGGGGGGGGATGCTGTGAATCCCATGATACATCCTAGCCTGTATGATGTTGACTAAATATGTAATTTCCATCATTTACATACAATGGTTTATTGATAAGTCAGAATACAATAAAATATGATACAATTTAATGGGATACAAAATGGTCAAATATCATAGTATTAGATAAGTATACATTAGAAATATAAATATAGAAATCCGTATGACATACGAACTATTACCAGTTGGACTAGGTAGGATACTTTTAGAACAGATGTAGTGATGGGTGCAGTCCTAACATAACATGCACGTTAACGCGAAAAGGGGTCACGAGGACCGCTGTAGCACAAGCGCTAGGACTGCTCGACCGGACGCGCGTGCGCTCCTTGCGTTAATGCGGGAGGGAATTCGCGTTAACGCGATTTATTCCCGCGTGCGCTCGGTCCAGTCGCACGTTCGAATGTATATATTTGTAATTCTCTATGCAGTACGAATGAAGAAAATAAAATGGATCTAATTAAATTACTGCGAATGTCGCCATAAAAACGTGTATTAAATGTAATGTTAAAATGACAACTTGCATGAAGGATTTCATATGTAATATAACAAAGGAAAATCTCGGGTAGACATGCAATAAGGTATTTATGAAAAACCTTCGTCAGTTTATATTAACATGATTACTTTCGTTTAATTATTTATTTATTTTGAATTAGTTTGTTTATGTATTTATTTCTTACTTGTTTATTCATTTATAACTAATTTATTTGTGTATTTATATGTATTTTTTCTTTCTGTGTTTATTATTATTATCTTTATTAATTTTAATTTCATCATCTTCATCATCATCATTATTATTATTATTATTATTATTATTATTATTATTATTATTATTATTATTATTATCCTAAAATAGAAATAAATTCATTAAATTCAATGTTCGGAAATTGCGTGCAATATTTTTAGAATTCATCAATTTACTCGGAAGGGTTTTGTTTAATTCTAAATATTTTACTTACGCATTATTATGTTTTTATATTTACATATACAATGTATATATCGAATCCCCTTCAAACATTTCTATATGAACATGTTAATACAAGTTTTAAGTTGTAGGCAAGCGAACGTAGCTGTCAAGCGCGTTAACGCTGCAGTTCAGCGCGTTCACGCGGTCTCAAAATTAAGTTCACGTGGAAATCTGCATTAATGCAAACGCGTGTGCTCAGCAATCCTGAGCGCACGAGGAAAGCAAACTTCACGTTAACGCGACGTTAACATAATGGTATGTTAGGACTGCACCTCACTGTACTTAAAACGTAAAATCTGAAACGTTTAGTTTGTAGCCCCCTACAAATTATAAGTCATGCGCCTATGATAATGAAACAAAAACAGATGAATACTTGCTGAGTTGAGTTTCTTTCAGCCTAAAAGGTGTTTAGCAACTCCTGAACACCCTACCCCCTTCTTCCTTTCCCCATTTCTAGTGCTTCTTAAGCTTACGGTTTACAACTTAAATAAAACTGAATCGCCTCTAAATCCCTTTTTATTCCATCAGCTGTAGCTTTGATTAAATCTATATTAATGTACAGCAGGTCTTACAGATTTTCCCAGGTTTTGTGGTAAATTCCGTCCTTCTTCCTTCTTGATCAATGGCGTATAGTCTAGTTACGTGGTAAAATAAAGATAGTATCTACTGTTTTTACCTCATGACGTTCGAATATATTCAATCAAATCAAAAGTGAGAAGACAAGAAGGGGCTAAAATAAACCTTGGTGGAGTGAATTTATATTCACACGGTACTTTACCCATGGAATTGATGCACATCAATATTAGTTAAAAAATAATAAGACTCGTTTTGGGAGATTCCCACGGAACGTGTCTATACTCATGTTTATATACCTACGTGCTTCATCATACTGTATGAATTACAGCGATGTGATTTCCAGTGTATATTAGGGAATCACATGCATATAGTACCAACCACTATGTATGACTCCATAGCTTTTTCAGCCCCTTTTTTTCTCTCTAATGCCCTGAAACAGTGAGAAAATCAACAAAACAAAAACAAACAGGAAGAGAGGTTATAAACATCTCACCTACCCAGTTTTATTTGTAGAATGAAACTTGTGCTGTCTCGGTGCTATGCAGGGCTATTAACAATTTGAGATTACAAATGTATACAATAGCCCTTTTTCCATTTGATCTACCATAGTGTAGTTATCTTGTACACTCCTCTCCCACTTAAAAGGCATTTTCTTTTATTTGTTCAGAAATGCAGCCCTTACTAGCTGTATAAACAAGCCGCTGTTTACGTATGTTTGATGACAAGTAAAACACTGAAATGACGTGGAGAAAAATGGGAAGAATACATCGGACACAACTGTGCCTCAAAATCTGAAACAAATTTGTAAGAAAATCAGGTTTGACAACATCCACTACAGAAGAAAAAAGAGGAGTTACCGGCTAAGTTATGTGGCAGAAGTCACCATGGAGCTATACAACACATGAATATAAATAATATAATAGAACATTTAACACATTACAAAAAATATTTGATTGTAGTGCAATTACGATACCGACTTAGGACGGTCATTTCATTTGACAAAAGCCAAACAAATGGTGTGGTTAAACAGTTTACGGGCCCACCTTCCCACTCACCGTAACAGCAGAACAATCAAAAGACGTACATTTAAAAATTTATAAATAATCCTCCATGTAAAGAACAAGGGTCAACAGGTATCGCATATTGAGAGGTCATAAAAATATAAACACGTAAGGTATTGTAAAAAACATAATGGTATAAAAATATTTGCGACATCAACATGATAAACCGTGCTCTGCCTGTCTGAAAGCGAGCTAAGACCCTAGATCTGTAGGAGTCCCGACTAACAGTCAGAGGGGACGAGGTTCAGGACCATGTCTCCTCTGAAAGAGGTTTGGACAAGGCCCGTCATATAGTCCCCACCGCCCTGTTAGTCAGCGTGCAACGTTCAAGTAAAAGTCTGCATAAGGCTGTAGAGGGGCCAAATACAAGACCTATAGTCTTTTTGATGATCTCAATATCATATTGTCTATTTAGGAGACGTTTGACTATTTTATTACGTGATAAAATAACGTTATCGGAGCCTTTTACTTTCCTTAGTTTATATACGAGATCACCGTAAAAATTAGGATGGGAAATTCCATTGGATACATACTGTTGAAAAGAAATATTTCCAAATTTAGATAGAAGTTCTGAATAAGATCTGAAGAATTTGCCGAATGTTTTTCTTAGCTTGTGATATCTGTAACCCTGAGTTAAAAGTTTAGTAGTAATTTGTAAATTTCGTTTATGAAAGTCCAAAACATCGGTGCAGCCTCTGACAAATCGAACTAATTGAGATATATAGATACCATATGATGGGAGTCGAGGGACATCGCCATCCAAGTAAGGGAAATTTACAATAGGAAATCCAAAATCCTCACGTTTATCATAAATATTAGTATATATTAGTTTGTTGATAATTTTGATGTTTAAATCTTAGAAAGGTGTAGATTTATCTCAAGTATTAGCTTTATTCAATGTGAGCTCTGGTGGATATATTTCTGATATAAATTGTTCGAATTCAGGGTTGTCGATAACCAAAATGTCATCCAGATATCTGCAAGTATTATTAAATTTGTCAATGAGGTCAAAACGTTTAGATTTTTGAATAGAAACCATAAAATCCCTCTCATAACAATTAAGAAATAAATCTGCTATCAGAGGCGCGCAGTTAGTACCCATAGGAATCCCAACTATTTGTTGATATATCTTGCCATCAAATTGCACAAAAATATTATTCATGAGAAAATCTAGTGCTTTACATAATTCCTTGCAAGACCAGTATTTATATAAAGTATATTGTTTGTTGGAAAAGAATCCAGAGTTATTGGAGGTACATATGTACGTTTTAGATTCTCTGTGAAAACACCATTGTATAAGAGACAGCAACATGCTTTTAATCAAATCATGAGGCAGATATGTATAAAGTGTAGAAAAATCAAATGTAGAAATTTGAGTCGCTTTGAAATTTAGCGAAAGAAGTTTGTCTATAACTTCCTGAGAATTTTTAATCGACCAAAAGTAATTGATGTTACTATTATGAAATGCGACATCACAATATTTGATAATATGATCTTTTATAGCAGTTAGAGCAGACGTAATATGTTTAGATAGTACCGTAGTAGAGCAGTGGCTAGAATTAGATATGAAACGTGATTTATATGGACTTTTATGTAGTTTTGGGAGCCAATACATGGTTAGTAGATCAGATTTATCAGTTTTAATTTTGAAGTCGGACATGGTCATGAGGTGATCGTGCAAGGTGCTCTCTTTTGAGGTAGGGCTTTCCACATATGTATGAGTGGAGTTTAATTCGTTTTTAAGTACTTCAATATAATATAGTTTTCAAACAACTATTATGTTATTACCTGCTTTATCAGCGGGAACAAAGACATATTTAGCATGTAAGTCAGCTATCTTCTTTTTAATAGAATTTGTCGTCAATGTATTAGGCTGTTGAAATAAATGCGGATTTTCCGTAAAGTTCTTAATACGGATATCGACAATTCTTAAAATCTCGAATTTCCAATCATTAAGAGCATGAACCTTTACCTGTTCTTTTTTACACCAACGTTTACAATATGTAGTTAAAGCATCTTCTATAACGTCACGGCATTTATTGAAATCTATCCTGGACGGTAACCTATATTTAGGTCCTTTTCCAAAAAGGGTGCGCAATTTCTTGTCCGAAATACAGTTTAGGTCACCAGTAATAACATGACCTGCCGGCTTATAAACATATTTAGAATTTTCACAAGAACACGACGAAGGAATAGAGTCTGAAACATTAGGGTTAGATGTAACTTTATTATAATTTAAAATAAGATTTCTTATAGGTTTTTTGTACTGGTAACAAATAAGTGGAGGTTCTAAATTCAACTAGAATAATAATAGGTTCAACTAAAATAACAAAGCCGTGCTGGATTCAGAGGTGGGGGTGGGGGGGGGGGGGGGGGCGGGGGCAGGTCTTCCCTTTTCACCATATATTTACAAGTTAAACACCAGATATGACACCAAAATTAACAAAAACTTCAAATATAAAAATAGTGATTCTCTAACTTCCATTTATTTTATTACTTTACGGACATCATGACAGTATCAGATGCAGAAATCTTATCCTGTTGCACGGACTCACCCACACCAGATACTGAATTGCTACCTTGAAAATTGGTTTTGCACAGTCCCATATGAAGGATACTGACGTGTCAGTTGATGGATTTGAACCCAGAATGTCTCGGTCAATAATGAGGACAGCATTAGGAATAGCCAGAGAAGCGACGGGTCTTTATACAGCATCTCTATTTTTTAAATGGCGAAAGATAAAGGAAGAGGGGGGGGGGGGGAGGGGGCAGAGAGAAACAAGTCAGCAGTTTCATTCGAACCCAAGTCTATTATGATAACAGCAACTGCCTGGTACAGTGACGGATCTTTTATGTGACACATGGTCACTATTTTATGAGACAAAATGCCAAAGAATCACTGGACCAGTAAGTCATCAGGCGTAACAACCGGGATCTCTCAGACAAGAATGACACCGGTCAGACCAGCTGGAATCTCTCGGACTAATATGCCAATGGTCAGAGCAGCCATGATCTGTCGTACTAGTATGTCACTGGTCAGACCAGCTGGATCTCTCGGACCTGTATGTCACCGATCATTTTAGCCGGCTCTCTTGGACCAGTATGTCACTGGTCATACCAGTCGGGATCTCTCGGACCAGTATATCACTGGTCAGACCAACCGGGATCTTTAGGACTAGTATGTCGCGGGTCAGACCAGCCGGATCTCTCAGAACAGCATGTCAGTGGTCAGATCATCCGGGATGTCTCGGACCAGTATATTGGTTAGTTGATTTGTGTTTTACGTCGCCTTCAACAATGTTTTGCAGTTATATCGCGACATGGAAGCTGGAGGTAACCAACCTCATAAACATAGTGGCGCAATCCGAGAATCGAATCTGGATCGTCTGCGCCGCAAGCTAACCGCTTAATTACTACAGCGAGTATGCTGACTGTGGAACAGATGTAAATCTGTGTAGAGATTTGAGGATTTGAAACTATAATGCTTTATGTGATAATATTAGCTCACATCCTCATTCAAAATTCACTCACTCACTCACTCATTCACTCACTCACTCACTCACTCACTTGTATGATATCACTGAATAACACAGAAGACGTCACATCCTCTAGCACTGGATTTATCTAGCATCGAGTTCACTTTCATACAACGAGATTTCTTTATTTATCTATATATTTTATTGATTTACAGCTTTTGAAAAAAAAAAACCAAACAAACAAACAAACAAAACAAAATCTAGTTCTAAAATTAACAAGAAGGATTATACTTAAACTTGGATATTAACACTTCGTTCTGATGCTATTATCATATTTCAATTTTTTATTAACTATCCCCAAATGAAATTAGAAATAAATAAATAGATAGATAAATATTACATTTTATGGCCATGGCAGATCTGAACAGTTTTGAGGTAATTTAATAGGTAGTTTAGATTTTTCATATGCCGGATGTATATTTCGGACCTTAAATTGGAAGATGGGTCTCGATAAACATTTCACATTTTCGTTATTGCATTCCTATACAGCCTAGTATTGTGTGTATGTGGTGGCCAAAGTTAGAAAGCACCTGCTATTTTCGTATTTTACCTCTATTGTAAATCACAGATTCTGGGGAATTGATCCCCAGCCCCTCGACCTATAAAGATAATAGGATAAATATAATAATCGCCTTTTACATGTACAAATAAATTAATGAATAAAATACCGAAATAGAAATAAATAAATAATGGTTATGATAAAGTAAAACTAAATAAGGAAACTGTACACAATTTCTCAATCATAAATCAATACATAAGTGATTAACTAGATAAATAATTTGATCAATTGTACATAAAACAGAATATTATCGTTTATTCCATGGATTAAGATTAATTCATCCCTGATACACCATCAGTGTTATGTAAGATGATAACACATTCCAGTACATTCCCAGTATCTTATCATATATGTACGTATGTAGAGAAAGGGAATTCCATTTAACCCGATGGTATCCATCATTTTTATTGATACAGCGAGACTCACTAGGTGAAATATATGACTTGTGACTGAAAGGTTCGGAATTTGAGTACTATGGTATCCATCATTTTTATTGAGATAATGAGACTCAGTATGTGACTCAGTATGTGAATTGTATTGCTTCTGACTGAAAGATTTTGTGTTTGAGTCATCATTTTTATTGAGACAGTGTGACTCAGCATGTGAATTGTATGGCTTCTGACTGAAAGATTTTGTGTTTGAAACATGATATTCATCATTTCCATTGTAAGAGTGACACTCAGTATGTGAGTTGTATGGCTTGTGACTGTAATGTTCTGAGTTTGAGATAAATGGTATGCATGAATTCGATTGAGACAGTTAGACACAGTAGGTGTATGGGTCCTACTTACGTGCAACACGTTAAAACAGTTAAAATGTGACATCATAGGTATAAATTGTCACGACATGTGATCTTCTACCTTCCTTTTTACATTGTAAAATTCATATGTGTACGAAGTCATGAATAAGTGCAGGGAGTTCAGCATTTAATCTACTTACTTTAAAACTTTAGGAAGTAATCCAAAGTCAGTAAAATGTATGACATTACTACTTAACCCGTCTGTCGGGGCCTTGACGTTGAGCTCTGATTATTTATACATGGGTGACGTAATGAAAAATAATAATAATAATAATGGGGGAAGGGAAACTGTTCAGCTTGAAGTATGGTACTGTTTAATTTAGCATGACTTAAAACAAAATACAATCAATGTATTTTCATAGCAATATATAGCTCCGTACATTTCTCTGACAGACTGGAGAGCTTATACGCATCACAAAAGGTGATACTGTAGGCTACACCAACCTCCATCTTGCCTGTAACAACCGCCTGTTAGTCTGCGCCGTCCATGCTGATCTCGGAATTAACGACTTCTCACCCAACAAGGAAAGGAGTCACAAACAAAAACTTCAGGTCTTTATACTAGTATACATTACCCTAAGACAGTAAGGTTCCAAAGGCGTCTGAAATACGTCTTTGAAATTTCATTTTCGGATAATAATGATCTTGAAACATTATGTTCAGTTTGAATCCTTCTTCACCTGATGTGTAAAAGAGTGACAAGTTTCGGTATTTATGGCAAGTGTGGCTACACTACCTATTACTACCTTTTATATTATCATTGATATTATCATATTGTTATAAGAAGTCATGTCACTTATTTCTCTCTCCTATATTTCCTGTCCCCTGAATTCGAAGGATCTGCAATTATTTATGATACTGATAGTAATTAAATTATTTACTCCTCCGTTCTACCTGGCTGATCCCCAGATTTACAGAAATCCTTGATTTTAGCTCGTCGGGAGAGCTATTGTAATACCCCAAGGACATCACAGTCTGTTGACAAAAACATTAACCTAGATCATTAATATTAGAGACAGGGCTATAATATTTCACATATGTATTCTTTGTACCAAGACCTTTCTTTCTTTACCAACATTTTTCACCTTGTGACATTGACCTTGATATTTGACCTACTTAAAAAAAAATTTAACCTTGGTTATAATCAGTACAAAATTGAAGAGAGAAGAGAGTTTTACTATTTCATGTATCTATTCCTCGTGACAAGACCTTTCATTACTTTTCAATGTGTTTTACAGTTTGACCTTGGCCTCGAAGATTGACTTACAAAAACGTTTGCTCATTAAATTTGTTTGCCCTGTTTTCTTCTGACAACTCTTGTATTATACTTTTGTAAGTAATTAAGTCACGATGGCTTTGTTTCTTAACGTTGATTTAAACTATAAAGTGGTTGGCTGATTTTTATTTTACGTCGCTTTCAACAATTTTTCAGTTATAACACGACATGGAAGCAGAAGGTAAACAACCTCTTACACATAGCTCGATGTACAATTGTTTTCATGTCAATCTAGTGTCTTAATTGTCTCTGCCTATCAAGCACAGTTTTCTTATGATAGAGAAATATCTATTATTAGAACTAATTAAAGGCAATTTCCGTCATTTGCAATATTTTTATCATTATAATATCTACGATTCAATATAAGTTTTGAACCGAAAAGGGGAAAACAATTCAGAACAGTAACATTTTATTTATAAATATGCTTTGCATGAATTCCTTTAAGAATTAATAGTTTTTCAAAACAAAATTTCTATTTGTTAGCAAGTGTTTCGTATACAGTACAAGACTTTGTCAGTATTTGTTACCATGTTTTTGGTTTATTCATAAGAAACTTTTATTTTAATTGTCTCTCATATGACATATCGTTGAATACATACCACCTATTTATTGACACACCAATTATCATTATTATTATCTTTTAAGATTACACAATGTATGTATTCCAAATATGGACCAAAAAGCTATGTTTTCAAGAAGAATACTCCTATTAAACATGCATAATAATATATTTATGGGTAATGTAACAAATCTTCATGAGGAGAAATGCTGATAAAAATGAAATTTAACTATGAGAAAATTTAACGAATGTTTATTTCAGTGATTTAGAAATAGTAATTGCAAAAGCTAATTATGGTTGAAAGATGTTTACATTGGATTAAAGAGGAACATCTTTTGTTTTGTTGTTGTAGCGAGTTATCTGCCCTTAGTTAATTTACCATGAATTGTTGATGACTGCATACTGTATGTGCCATGGTAGATTTCACTGAAGAAGGGAGAGATTTTATTTATAGTTGGAAATCTATAGCCATGTTTTCTTCTTAAGGTGCCGGTAAATTTATATATTTCATACCAGTTATTCATAGTTCATCTAATTTCTGAAAGCTTCAGTGTAAATGTCAAGGCAAATTAATTATCAGAAAAATGAAAAGTCGAGGATACATGGTCATATGAGAGATGATAGACTGGTATAATATTATTGTCTTCATTTTAATGACATTTTTCATCCTGTGTTAGTCCCCGTAGATGGCGTGTCTGTAAGAAAAAAGAGGAGTTACTGGCTCAGTTATGTGGCAGAAGTCACCATGGAGCTATACAATACATGAATATAAATAATATATTAGCACATATAACCCATTACAAAAATATTTGTTTGTAGTGCAATTACGATACCGACTTAGGACGGTAATTTAATTTGACAAAAGCCAAACAAATGGTGTGGTTAACCGGTTTACGGGCCCATCTTCCCACTCACCGTAACAGCAGAACAATCAAATACGTCTATACAGTGTTAGTCCCCATACATCGTGTGTCTGTAATGGCACTGTCTATAGAGTGTTAGTCCCCATACATCGTGTGTCTGTAATGGCACTGTCTATACAGTGTTATTCCCCATACATCGTGTGTCAGTAATGACACTGCCTATACAGTGTCAGTCTCCGTACATCGTGTGTCTGCATTGACACTGACTATACAGTGGTAGTCCCCGTTCACCATGTGTCTGTAATGCCTCTGTCTATACAGAGGTATTCCCCATACATCGTGTACAGTTAGGTGCAGTCCTAACCTTACATAAAGTGCACTTCGAGTTAACTTTATGACTGCTTTTCAAGTTTGCTTGGCGAAAACAGAGTAAACTTGGAATCAAGTTTGGTAGTAAACTTGATTCCAAGTTTAGTAGTAAACTTTATTCCAAGTTTACTCCAAGTGCACTTAAAGTTTAGTTTACTTTTTAAATACATGTAAATTTACCATATTTTTCTATTAAAACAATCTTTTTATATAAAATATGCAATTGTAAATAATAAGACAATTATTTCTATCATATTATACGAAACTGGATAATTGTAATAAACAAACGCGAAAAGTAAACTTGGTGTCACGTGATAGTAAACTTAAAGACGGAATTACTTTAAACTAAACTTGTTATCAAGTGCACTTGACTAAACTTTATGACTGGTTTTCAGGACGAAAAACTAAACTTGAAGTGCACTTGTCAAGTGCACTTTAATATACGGTTAGGACTGCACCCAACTGTATCTGTCATGTGAAGCATTTCTGTGCTTATTTTTTATGTTCTTCAAAGCATCAAGTGTCGAGTATATAAACAAGAACACGTGCTTCTGTATCCCGTTTCTTGATCTGAAGTCGTAATCGAGTCTCAGGTGGCTCTGTATACAGTTTCTAGTACTCTTGGTATAAAGAGGGCTCACGTGGTCCTCTAGCCCTTTTTTGTGACCTATGCATCAACGAGACCCACCTTACTCTGTATCTCGTTTCCAGTGGCCAGTGTATAAGAGGCCCTCGTGGTTCTGTATTCCATTTCTGGTGAACTAAGTATAAACAAGACTCACGTGGTTCTGTAACCCACTTCTATTGCATTACCGTGTGGTTGTATGTGGTTCTATATCCTGTTATACCGGCCAAGGCGTAAATTAGGCCGATGTCGTTCTGAATCCTGATTCTAGTGATCGGTGTATGTCGATCGTAAAACGTCACCAGACCACACTAATTCTTGTCCAAAATGTTTGTTCAGAAAATGTGAGCTTATGAATCAGTCGAATCGTTAGTTACGCCTTAGATAATCCTGAAAACATGTCAAAGAAAGAGTATGTTTACATTATATTTCATATTATGAGAAACGAAAATATTGCAAAGGTACAGCATTGTCATATACACTACAAATCGATCATTCTCCACTAAAATACATTGGGTCAAAGGGACCCCGGTTTTGATATCTGCAATGAGCGCAAGGTGTCATCTCTTTCGTATAGATGTCAAAACCGATGTCTCGTGTCACGGTAGGGAGCTCTAGGTCAGGAGCCGACCACATTCTCAATTGAGCCATACCTCATTTAACAAGTTCAGAGCTGATTTGGGACATGGGACGTCGATTTTCTCATCAGAAAGACAGCAGGCCGGTATGATCACAGAGTTAGTCGAACTAGGACCTGTAAATCAGGAGTCTAACACCTGATCCATTGTATTACCTGATCCACTGTATTACCTGATCCACTGTATTACCCGGCTCAGTTGACAAGTTCAATTCTGATATACGCAGTAACGTTAAGGCAATCCACGACTTCATTGACATTATATAGTCTATACTGAAAACCGCATAAAAATTATAATAAAGATTATTTCTGCAAAAATGGTAATATGCAAATTGTTTAACAAGTTTAATTTTTCACACATTTGAATGTTATCCCTAGTTGTTTGCAATCACGTGACTGCTATGTATAGCACATGTAGTATTAACAACAAACATTCAACAAGTGCAAGGGTATATTGCCCATTTTGGTAGTCAATTTTGTTGTAAATAATAAATGGAAACCTATCAATAATACAGTGAGGTGCAGTCGTAACCTAACATTATGTTAACGTCGCGTTAACGTGCATGTTATGTTAGGGCTGCACCCATCTGTATTTATAGCTGTGCCAAACTTATAAGAGGCGTAATTGCATATAAATACTGCGATGGAATTGTTGAATGGTGTAGTCTTATAAGACATTGTCTAATTAAATTGAAATTCTGTTGATACTTTTTAATCTAAAAGTTGGGCCCAGCAAGACGCATTTCAAATAGATATATAACAGTCTTTATGTTAAATTACACAACAAACAGAGTTAGGGAAAGGTTACACTGCAGCGTTTTTCTTGGCATGTTGATTGTTACAGTGTCGCCCGCTTCATGTAGTGCACTGGGCCATAGTGACGTCACAATGACGTCATATTCCGTTTTTAGCGGGTTTTCTGCAACATTATATAATTGTGTATTGCCTTAACACAACTGCATAGTGCTATTGTTGGCATAACAGTATTAACAGCTGTTAATAAACTTTAGGAATTTACGTCCACACAATTATAACCTTTGAAGAATGTCTGTATCAATGTTAGTCTATATTACTGTTATCGTGTTCAGAGGTCAAAGGTCAGATTTACGTCCACTCAACTACAAGTTTTAAAGAGATAGTACGATGTCTTTGTCAATGTTTGTCTATTTTAGCCAGGACAGCTGTGATGATTTAATATATTCAGTGTAAGAGTCTTTCCTAAAGATAAGTTTTGATCACAATCGTGTGAATTCTTTAAGAAAATGCCCCCTTCCCCGCCAAGGCGAAACCGACAGTATGTGAATTTTTGTTCATCAGCCTATTCGCACGATGAACATTCGTGGTGACCAACACTATTACGTGTTATCTTCGAATACATGGTCTCTTTTCTTTTGTCTTTATTTTCACACTTTGAACATGAAATGTTTATTTCGCACATTTCAAATAATAATAAAGATAAAACATTTCAAACTACAAATGTATAACGACGTGTTTTATGAAATAATTTTTATTCATACGTTCATTTATTCTAACTACAGTCAAATCGAGTTGTCTAGGGACCCCTTTACAGTTTTCATTATAGTCCGAGATTCTTTGCCCTTCTCCCACGGTTTGTCGGAGATGGTCATAGAGACTTTGTTTATCAAAAGTTGGAATTTCCACAAACTGCCGATATCAATGGTGGGAAAAGGGCAGGGAATATTGGACTATTTCGAATGCAATACCCTGTCGTTTCTGAGAATTAAAGACGTATGTGGAAAACATCATAACCCAGCATGTAGCCTTCACTAAATGTTAAAATGTGTTGAACGGAAAACTGTTACTTTTATTTATCAGTCTCATCGCATAATTTGAATAAGCAGTCTAGTCAAAATACAAATCACTATAAAACTATATATATATAAAAAAAAAAAATGAAAACATCTAACTGGAAAAGATGAATACCCCATGTAGTTGTGGATCCAGGATTTCCGAAAAGGGGCCCCACATAAGTTTCAGCCAAACTACTCGGTCATTTTGGGTCAAATCTGGATTTTCACTCGTAAATGTGTGGCGGAAGAATCCCCCACCCCACCCCACCCTCCTTCTAAACCCAGCACTGAATCACATAATGCAATCACCTTATGAGCAGGTTTCTATGTGCACTACCTTATTTTGATTCATTTGTAGTAACATAATTCAACCAACTTCATAAAAAATGAGGTCGAGTTGTCCTTAGTGTGAAACATATAGATCTCTACAACAAGATGTGAGTAGGACTATCTTTAAGGACTTCAGACTTCAGGTCCTTTGATCTTTTTATGAACTAAACTTCCTCAATTCTTTTATTTTTAACTAAACATCATAAGTATAGTTACTGTGCCGCATGTCCTCTGATAATGGTAATTTTTGAATTATCAGGGAGATAAGAGATTTAAGGATACATATCTACTATGGTACTGAGTTACATGTAAATAGCTGTAAAACAGATGAGTAAAGACCCTCAATGTGCTTAATCATTTAGAAGTAGTCTTCCTGGACTGTTGGACATTATATTATAAACAGGAATTCAAATAAACGTCTATTGACAGTATTTTATTGTTCAATGTCCGGCAGTTTGTAAATTCGTATACAATATATTAACCATTATCATACATTGTAAGTCATCAACAAACTGAGCAGCTGGACACTTTTTCAATATGGGTTGGCTAGATAAGATCCAAAATAAATCATCACGCATATCTGATTTGACTATTATAAACTTTTTCTGTATTTGATATCCTACAATTGTACTTTTATGGATCGATATTTTCCGTCACATTCGTTGGTATTTTACTATTTTCACTTGTCCTTTATACTCCCCGATCCAGGCGTTTCCCTCAATGTCTACATCAATAAATCCTGGTGCCTTCAGCCCAGGAGGTTGTAGATACCGGATAAACTGTCCGCCTTTGTCCAGGATATGTATCCTGTTGTTCGTGGTGTCGGTGATGAGGAAGCGGCCACTGCTATCAGTGCTAACGTCCTCTGGGTGGAATGAGTTCTTACCGTATTCCGTATATTCGTAACGTAAAGTATGGTCTGTCCCAAATATTAATACTTTGTGTTTGTCACAGTCGCACACACACAGATCATCGCTGACAGCATTCACTGCTACTCCCAATGGGAATGTGAACAAGCTCTGATCAAACTCGGTGTTCATCACAAGGATACGTCATACGGCGTGTACTGTGTAGATACTAACGTCATGAATCTCCATGACGTCGCCCCCTTTGACGCTGACACAATACGGTTATTGTCGACGTCACTAAATAGGATGTCTCCCAATAGAGTTACCGTGACGTCATCGAACCCGAAGTCAGTGCTAATGGTATGCTTCACTGTGCCGTGACGGTCCTTTAGCTGTAGACATCTATAACCAGTCCTCACCCAGGCCAGATCTGATGATGTGGTACAGGCGATGGATGGATAACAATACCCAGGATTAACAGAGGATACTACGGCTCGTGTGGATAATAACGCCGAAGGGGTCGGGGGTGACTGTGGTATAGGTGTACGTGTTACGTTCGCTATATTTTTTGTTTGATCGTTATTAATAACCAGTATTGTAGTGATATTTAGAGCATCATTCATTTCCTTTACTGCCAAGTCGTTTGTTGTACTGGTGTTTATTCCGTCCAACAAAAAAAAAAAAAAAAACCAATATCACCCGAGAATAACTCATCAAAGTTAGATTGAAAGATCTTGTCAAAATGTTCATTCTATTCATTGTCATCTATGGTTTGTTCACCCGAAAAAAATATTTCATCCACGCTACCAATTTGGAAATGTGAGAGGGAGTCTTGATTGTCGCCGGTCGCCATTTTGAGAAAGAGAGCATATGAGGCAGACGAATTATATGTAACAGACGAAAAGAGTTAGTGACAGATGAGGGATAAAGAGATTGAAAAAGTTCAAATAATTGAACTGTAAGTCAATAATTGAGATATTTGATCTATGAGATAGAGGGAGAATTATGAAAGAAAAGTAAAAAAAAAAAAAAAATAACCAAGAAAAGAGAACGCAGTATTAGGTATCTGTTTGATCCATTTAATTAAAACCCTACTTCTTTTAAATGTCAGAAATCTTTCGATATACTGATCTATTAATAGATCGAACCTCTGATTTTGTTTACGTGTGGCCCCGATTATGTATAAATCGAGTGACATTGTCTATACGCGTATAGACGAAATTTTACCCCGTGCTACCGTATAGACGTTATACAGGCAATGTGGAAAAAATTAAATTATATTGTATGGTATTGTGTTGTATAATCTGCTGATTTACAAAACATCGGCCATGCAATGCGTCTTAATAGATATCTTGGACTCAGAAATTACCTAAATTTGAACGAAGCTTGTTGAAACTCCGTAATTTTGATTTCTTGCTCAAGCGAAAACATATATGGGTAGATATCTCTTTAACACCATTACTCCATTTATGCTTTATATCTTCCTAGAATGAAAAAAGATTTTTTTTATTCAAAAATGGACGAATTTTTCACAAGCATTTTCTCAGGGAGGAATAACCCTTAAAAGAAGAACGCCTAAATATCTGCTGCAACCTAAACAGTGCCTGAACAGAGCTTGGTGTTCACATAGATGAGGCGAATTACCAACCAGGAAGCTCTCTCTCTCCCTCTCATTGTTTTCTTTTTTTATATATATCTTTTGGTTTCTTTTTATACTCTCGGTCACCATCATCATACTCTATTTATTAATTGATCTTCATGTATTTACTTTTTATTATCTATTTACGTGTAAGCGGGTCACCATTTCGTCTCCCAAGTCAAGGCATACATGCAATGTGCGCAATAAAAAATATATTAAAATCTCTCTCTCTCTCTCTCTCTCTCTCTCTCTCTCTCTCTCTCTCTCATAAGACCTCAATTTTCATTGTTTCATCTGAGGACAGCACGCCGGTATGGCCACCGCGTTAGTCGAATAATCTGATTCACTGTACCACTTTGGCTAAGTTCACAAGTTTAGATGTTTCTGAAGTCAGCATAACCATTTGTTCACAGTGTAAACTCAATGTTCACTGTCTCATCTGAAAGACAACGACCGGGTATACCCACGGCGTTAGACGAACCAGTGTCATGTAGGCCAGGAGCTGATAACCTTATTTACAGTACCACTGCGTCACAAGTTCAAAGCTGATAAAGTGCTGTCACTTAGCATAACATTGTGTTAACAACTATTAATAAAGTTTAGATGATAAATTTTCAATTCATTTAAAAACTGAAACAGTAGGGATTTCAGAAAACAGTTTTGTTTTCTTTCACTTTTGTTTTTTTTTTTTTTTTTTATCATCAATTATTTAACTTACTGTGCTGCATCCTCTGACAATGGCATCTTTTCTATCATCGGGTAGATATGAGATTTTACAGATAGATCTCTATTATGATATCAAGTTACAAGTAAATAACTGTAAAACATTACGAATAAACACAATCAATGTGCCCAATCAATCATAAGTATTCTCCCTGGACTGTTGGACATTGTATAATAAACAGGAAACCAAATAAACGTGAATTGATAGTATTTTATTATTGAATGTCTAGTAATTTGTATAATTCATAAAACATATTTCAGAAATTGTTATTATCTATTATTATCAGTCAGCTACAGATTGGAAAACTGGAAACCATATGAATTTGGGACTAAACTAGTCCCCAAATAAATCATTACGCACATCTAATATAACTATTAAGAACTGTTTCTGTATTTGATTTTCTTATAACTGTATTTTTCTGGATCGATATTTTCCGTCACATTCGTTGGTATTTCACTAATTTCACTTTTCCTTCATACTCCCCGATCCACGCGTTTCCCTCACTGTCTACATCAATGTACCATGGTTTCGTCAATCCAGGAGGTTGTAGATACCGGATAAACTGTCCGTCCTTGTTCAGGATATGTATCCTGTTTTTCCCATCGTCGGTGATGAGGACGCGGCCACTGCTATCAGAACAGACGTCCCCCGGGCGGAATGATTCGGCATCGGACCCTGAATACTCGTAACGTAGACTATGGTCTGTCCCAAATGTTAATATTTTGTGTTTGTCACACACATACAGGTCATCATTGACGGCATTCACTGCTAGTCTCAATGGGAATGTGAACAAGCTTTGATCAAACTCATGTGTAATGTCCCCCGACTTATTGTACTGAATGACTGGGTGATCCCAAGTATGAGTCACAACGACGTCACCATTACGTAAGCAGCAGATTCCACACGGCGTGTACTGTGTAGATACTAACGTCGTGAATCTCCATGACGTCGCCCCCTTTGACGCTGACACAATACGCTTATTGCTGACGTCACTAAATAGGATGTCTCCCAATAGAGTAAACGTGATTTCACAGAACATGAAGTCAGTACTAATAGTGTCTTTCACGGTGCTGTGGCGGTCCATTTGTTGTAGACTTGTTTCACCGGTCTTCACCCAGGCCAGACCTGATGATGTGGTACAGGCGATGTTTGGATAGTCATGCCCAGGATTAAAAGAGGATACTACGGATGACGTGGATAATAACGTTTTAGGGGTCAGGTTCCCGATCGTTGTCATGATAGTCTGGTCATTAATTTGACCAGCTGTATAGCCTGGAGGTGAGTATTGGGTAAGTGTTGGAAGAGCTGCCATATCATCGGGTTCAAATGTGCAGTCCAACAGACAGATGTCGTTACCTTCTTTTAAATCATCTAATTTGCTGATATTTGTATGGAATTTCTCATATGCATCATTAATACTCTGCTCCTGTGCTTGAAGTAATGCTTCCGTTGATTCTCGGATTTGTCGGAGCTCGTTCCGAATCTTTGTAAAGTTCTCATCTACCGCTGCATGGATTCTGGCAGTTTGGGCCACAACCTCATCGTCAATCTTCTGAATGCGTGTTGTGTAATCTTTCCTCATTTGTCTAGTTTCCTGAAGAAGTGTCCGCCACTTTGACAAACTTTCTTTAAAGGGGCCGTCTAAGTTTTTTCTAACCCTTTCTCTCTTTGCCCGTAGCGCGTTCTCTAAAGAGATCATCATGTGTCCTTGATGTGACGTAATGACACATTCTGGGCAGCTGGGTTTCTTACATTGCTCACAGAAATACATATATTTATGCCCACTGTGTTTAACACACATTGATTGTTCTTTTTGAGGGTATGGTACATACTTTTGATGCGGCTTTTTCTTCTCATGCTTCGCTTTACACGATGCACATAGAGGGTCATCACAGTTCTGGCATTGGTATTTTGCTGGGTTATCACAGAATTCACAAGGCACCGCTTTTAGGTAACCGCAAGCTTCTGCCATTACTACTGATCATCAAACTGTAAAATACAGAACAATAAATTAGCTATTATTGTTATATTATTAATAGTCTATTTCACTGGGGAAAGGTGGGGGGTGAGAGGGCAATTGGGAGATCAAGTCATAAATATATATTTATACTTTTTTGCCATAGATATTTAGTGTTCCTAAAAATAGTAATTTCCATTATTAAAATGCAAAGATTGATACTATATTTATGATATATAGTAACACAATACAATAGTATATAGAGCAAAATATAACTGTACATGAAGTCTAGATATAGTCGAAAGAGCATCATAATGCTACATACTCACATCTTTCATATTTGATATCATTATTCATATAAAAATTAGTGTTATGGATTCCAAAAACCATCACTATTTTTGTATAAAAAGTCCCCCCAAAACCCCCGCCCCCTCCCCCCAATTTTTTTTTTCATTGTAAAGAGGGCAAAAATTGATATAATATGAGGCTGGTTTTGGAGTATCAGAAGGGGGAGGGGGTTGTAGCGAACTCCGTAATACATCCAGTCTATATGATGTTGACAAGAAATATAATTTCAATTATTTACACACAGTGCTTTATTAATATACGATACTACTAAAATATAACATAATTTAATGGGATAGAAGTGATCAAATATCATAATATTAGAAAACTATACGTCAGATATGTAAATATGAAAATTACTTTAATGAAAAATACATTGACATACGAAGTGTTCCCAGTTGGAGTGGGTAAGATACTTTTGGTACAGATGTACTGAAAACGTAACATCTGAAACGTTGAGCTTGTAGCATAATAGATATCGCCTACAAATTTTGATTTAAGTCACACGCCTGT